>JAPVLO010000667.1:600000-1041394 GCA_027257055.1 Cephalopachus bancanus | reverse complement strand
TTTTAAATTCTGAGTCAATTTGCTTAGGATGATGATCTCCAGCTCCATCCATGTTGCTGCAAATGACATGATTTCATTTTTTGTAATTGCATAGTATTATATGGTGTATATATATCACACTCTCATTATCCACTGATCAGTTGATGGACATTTAGGTGATTCCATGACTTTGCAATTGTGAATTGTGCTGTGATGAAAATGTGGGTGTAGGTGTCTTTTTAATATAATGACCTCTATTCCTTAGCATAGATACCTAGTAGTGAGATTACTGGATCAGTGGTAGATCTACTTTTAGTTCTTGGAGTGAACTACATACCACTTTTCATAGAGATTGTAATGATTTGCACTCTCAACAACAGTGTATAATTGTTCCCTTTTCTCCACATTCATGCCAGTATCTATTGTTTTTTTATTTTTTTATTAATGGCTATTCTAACTGGTATAAGGTGGTGTTGCATTATGGTCTTAATGTGAATGTCCCTGATTATGAGAGACATTGACAATTTTTTCATATGTTTTTAGGCTATTTGTATATCTTTTCTAGAGAGATGTCTATTCAAGTTGTTTGCCCACTTTTTAATGGAGCTATT
Organism: Cephalopachus bancanus; assembly: GCA_027257055.1. Taxonomy (NCBI): domain Eukaryota; kingdom Metazoa; phylum Chordata; class Mammalia; order Primates; family Tarsiidae; genus Cephalopachus; species Cephalopachus bancanus. Next base: position 1,040,804 of record JAPVLO010000667.1, on the reverse strand, counting down.
TGTTTTTTTCTTGCTGATTTGTTTGAGCTCTTTGTAGATTTTGGATATTAGTCCTTTGTCATATGTATAGTTTGTGAATATCTTCTCCCCATTCTGTGTGTTACCTGTTTGCTCTGTTTATTTCTTTTGCTGTGCAGAAACTTTTTAGTTTAATTAAGTACTACTTATTTATTTTTGTTGTGGTTGCATTTGCTTTTGGGGTTTTATCCATAAAATCTTTGCCTAGGCCGAAGTCTGTAAGAGTTTTTCTTAGATTTTCTTCTAGGATTTTTATGGTTTCAGGTAGGATGTTTACGTCTTTAACCCATTTTGAGTTAATTTGTGTTTGTGTGGAGAGATAGGAATCAAGTTTCATTTTTCTGCATGTAATAATTCAATTTTCCCAGAACCATAAGCTGTATATTTTTGTATACTTTTGTCTGCTTTGTCAAAATTAGTTGGTTGTAGGTATTTGGGTTTATTTCTGGATTCCCTATTCTCTTCCATTGGTCCATGTGTCTGCTCTTGTACCAGTACCATGCTGTTTTGGTTATTACAGCCTTGTAGTATAATTTGAAGTCAGGTAATGTGATGCCTCCACCTTTGTTCTTTTTGCGTATGATTGCTTTGACTACTCTGGCTCTTTTTTTTGGTTCCATATGAATTTGAGGATTGTTTTCTCTAATTTTGTGAAAAATGACATTGGTAGTTTGATAGGGATGGCATTGAATCTGTAGATTACTTTGGGTAATATGGTCATTTTAATAATGTTGATTCTTCCCATTCATGAGCATGGGATGTTTCTCCATTTGTTTTTGTGCTCTGTAATTTCTTTCACCAGTTTAGTTGTTCTTCTTGTGGTAATTTTTTACCGTTTTAGTTAAATATACTCCTAGGTATTTTAGCTTTTTGGCTACTACTGTAAATAGAATTGAATTATTGATTTGATTCTTAGCTTGGAAACTATTGATATGTAACAATGTTTCTGATTTGTGTGTGTTAATTGTGTATCCTGAAATTTTACTGAATTCCGGGAGTCTTTTGGAGGAGTCTTTAGTTTTCTTCAGGTATATGATCATATCATTGGCATACAGAGATAGTTTGATTTCTTCTTTTCCAATTTAGATATCCTTTATTTCTTTTTCTTGCTTGACTGCTCTAGCTAGGATTTCTAGTACTATGTGAATAGGAGTGGTAAAAGGGTAAAAGTGGGCTTCTTTGCCTTGTTCAAGTTTTGAGGAGGATTGTGTTCAATTTTTCTCCATTCTGGATGACATTTACTGTGGGTTTGTCATATATTACTTTTATTATATTGGAGAATGTTCTCACTATGCTTATTTTGCTGAGGGGTTTTTTTTTTATGAAGGGATGCTGGATTTAATCAAATGCATTTTCTGTTTCTATTGAAATGATCATAGAATTTTTGTTTCTAATACTGTTTATGTAGTGGATTATGTTTATTGACTTGCATATGTTGAATCACCCTTGCATCCCTGGAATAAAACTCACTTGGTAATGGTGAATTATTATTTTTTTATGTGCTGTTGAATTCAGTTTGCTAATATTTTGTTGAGGATTTTTGCATCTATGTTCATAAGGAATACTGGTCTGTACTTTTCTTTTTTTGTTGTGTTCTTTCTGGCTTTGTTATCAGAATGATACTGGCCTCATAGAATGACTTAGGTAGGATTCCTTCCTCTTTAGTCTTATGGACTATCTTGGAAAAATTGGTACCAGTTCTTCTTTGAAGGTCGGGTAGAATTTAGCTATGAGTCCATCAGGTCCTGGACTTTTTTGTGTTTGGGAACTTCTAGTTACAGTTTTAAACTCACTACTTGTTGTAGGTCTGTTTAGTGTTTCTATTTCTTCCTAATTTAAGGTGGAGATATTGTATATTTCCAAAAATATATCCATTTTCTCTAGACTGTCTCAGTTGTTTGCATAGAAGTGTTCATAATAGTCTTGGCTCATCTTTTGAATTCCAGTTGTAACAGTTGTAATGTCTTCTTTTTTCATTACTGACTGAGCTAATTTGAGTTTTTTCTCTTTGTTTCTTAATTAATCAGGCTAGTGGTCTATCAAATTTGCTTACCTTTTAAAATAAGTAACTTTTTTTGTTTTATTGATCCTTTGTGATTTTTTTATATCAGTTTCATGTAGTTCCGCTCTGAATGTCATTATTTCCTTTCTTCAGCTAGTTTTGGATTTCTTTTGTTTGTGTTTTCCTAGTTCCTTGAGGTGTGATGTTAGGTTGTCAATATGTGATCTTTCAGTCTTGTTAATGCAGGTCTTAAGTGCTATAAATTTTCCTCTGAGCACAGTTTTGACTGTGTCCCAGAAGTTCTGATAACTAGCTTAATTGTTGTCATTCATTTCAATACATTTTTTAACTTCCATCTTGATTTCATTGTTGATGCGAGGATCATTCAGAAGCAAATTTTTTATTCTTCTTTTAAAGATGTGGGGTACAATTCAGGATTAGGTATACAAATATTGACTATGCAGGTACCCTTGTTGATGAGGTGTGTCCCTCCCTCCACTAGCAGTTTTTATCAACTACTAATCCTATACCCCAACCCCTGGCAGAATCCCACTAGTGCCAATCCCATTCTTAAATATTATGATAATTGTTCAAGGTCCACTTATGAGTGAGAACATATGGTACTCTGTTCTTTGTTTTTGTGTTAGATCACTGAACTGTAAATTCATCCGGGTTACTGTGAAGTCCATATGTTTGTTCTTATTTATGGCTGCATAATATTACAGTGTGTATATATGCCACATTTTTTTAATTCCAGTCCAGCTTCGATGGTCAACATGGTAGGCTCCATGTTTTTGCTATTGTGAATAGAGCTGCAGCAAACATATGTGTACAGGTATCTTTTTTGTAGAATGATTTGAGTACCTCTGGGTATATTCCCAATAGGGGAATTACTGAGTCATCTGGACTGTCAATTTCTAGTTCTTTCAGAAATCATCACACTGTCTTACTGATAGGTTGCACTAGTTTGTATTCCCAACAGCAGTGTAGAAGCATTCCTTTTTCTCCGTATCCTCACCAACATCTGTTTTTGTCTGTTTTATTAATGATGGCCAATCTTACAGGGATGAGGTGGTATGTCAATGGGCTTTTGATTTGCATTTCTCTGATGATGAGTGAGGCTGAGCACTTTTTCAAGTGTTTGTTGGCTGCCAGTATATCATCTTTTGAGAAGTGAATATTCATGTCTTTGACCTACTTTTTAATGGGTCTGGTTTTTTTGTTTGTTTGTTTGTTTTGTTTTTGTTTTTTACGTTTTGGAGTGTTTGAGTTCCTTGCAGATCCTAGATGTTAGGCCTTTGTCAGATATACAGTTGACAAATTTTTTTTCCCATTCTGTGGGCTGTCTCCATGCTCTCGTGATGGTTTCTTTTGCTTTGTAGAAACTCATCAGTTTGATGAGGTCCCACTTATCTATCTTATTTCTCATGGTATAGATACTTAGGGTTATAGGGTTCTAATCAGGAATTGGTTTCCAGTTCCAATTTCCACAAGGATGTCTCCTGCATTTTCTAAAATTCTTGTAGTTTGAAGTTTTATGTTTAGGTCTTTGATCCATTTAGAGTTAATTTTTGTGTATGGTGTTAGGTAGGAGTCCTGATTCAATCTTCTTCATGTGATCAGCCAGTTTTCCCAGCACCGTTTACTAAATAGGCTCTCCTCTGCCCAGTGGTTTTTGTTGGAGGCTTTGTCAAAGATGAGTTGGTTGAGAAATTGATATTTTGCTTCTGGAATCTCTATCCTGTTCCATTTGTCTATGTGCCTGTTCTTATACCAGTACCAGGCTGTTTTGATTACTGTAGACTTGTAGTAAAGTTCGAAGTCTGGAAATGTGCTACTTCCCACTTTGTTTTTTTGTTTTCGCTATTCGTGGTCATTTATGTTTCCATATGAATTTCTTTTTTTTCTCTCTCTTTTAATTTTTATTTTGAAATTGTGTGGTACAATTCAGGGTTTGGTATACAAATGTTCATTGTGTAGGTACGCTTATTGATGAGATGTGCTTCCCCTTCTCCAGGCGGATATCGACTACTGTCGATACCAGCTACCCACTCCTCATCCCCCTCCCTGCAGTTACCCGCTACTTTCAATCCCTTTCCTACAGTAATATGGAGGTTGGTCAAGGTCCACTTATGAGTGAGAACATGTGATACTCAGCTCTTTGTTTCTGTGAGAGATCACTCAGTATTCTCAGTACTCTCACTCAGATTCTAATTCCATCCAGGTTGCTGCAAAGTTCATGATTTTGTTCTTCTTTATAAATGCATAGTATTCCATTGCATATAGGTACCACATTTTAAAAAATCCAGTCCTCTTTTGATGGGCAGCAGGTTGGTTCCATGTTCTTGCTATTGTGAACAGTGCTGTAATAAACATGTGTAGGTATCTACTTTATAGAGTGACCTGAGTTCTTCCGGGTATATTCCTAGTAGGGGGATTGTGGGGTTATATGGAAAGTCAATTGTCAGAACTTTTAGGAATCACCACACTGATTTCCTCAGAGGCTGTAGTAGTTTACACTCCCACCAACAGTGTAGAAGTGTTCCCTTTCACCACATCCCCTCCACATCTGTTATTTTTTGTTATTGATGATGGCCATTCTGACTGCAGTTACGTGGTATCTCAATGTAGTTTTAATTTGCATCTCCTTGATGACTAGTAAGGCTGAACATTTTTTCATGTGTCTGTTGGCTGCTCGTATGTCTTCTTTTGAGAAGTGTCTATTCATATCTTTTGCCCACTTTATAATGGGGCTGTTTTTGTTTTTGTTTTTTTTTCTTTTCAGCACGTTTGAGTTCCTTGTAGGTCCTTGATGTTAGGCCTTTGTCAGACATGGGGTTGGAAAATATTTTTTCCCAGTCTGTGGGCTGTCTCCCTGGTGTCTTGATGGTTTCTTTGGCTTTGCAGAAGCTTGTCAGTTTAATGAGGTCCCCCTTGTCTATCTTTTCTCTTATGGCCTGGGCACTTTGGGTTTTGATCAGGAATTGGTTGCCTGCTCCAACTTCCATAAGAGTGTCTTCTGCATTTTCTAAGGTTCTTACATTTTGAGGTTTTGCATTTAGGTCTGTGAGCCAATTAGAGTTAATTTTTATGTATGGGGATAGGTAGGAGTCCTGTTTCAATCTTCTTCATGTGGTCAGCCAGTTTTCCCAGCACCATTTACTGAATAGGTTCTCCTCTCCCCAGTAGTGGGTGTTGGAGGCTTTGTCGAAGATGAGTTGATTGAGTAATTGAGACTTTACTTCTGGAATCTCAATTGTATTCCATTGGTCTATATGCCTGTTATTGTACTAATATCAGGCTGTTTTTGATTATTGTAGCTTTATAGCATAGTTTAAAGTCTAGGAGTGTGATACCTTCAGCTTTTTTTTTTTTTTTTTTTTTTACTGAGGATTGTTTTGGCTAGTCTTGGTTATTTATGTTTCCATATGAATTCCTGTATTGTTTTTTCTAGGTCTGAGAAGAATGTTGCTGGTAATTTGATGGGTATTGCATTAAATCTGTAGATTGTCTTAGGTAAAATGGACATCTTAACAATGTTCATTCTTCCAATCCATGAGCATGGAATATTTTTCCACTTGTTTGTGTCATCTTTGATTTCTTTGAGCAGTGTTTTGCAGTTTTCATTGTAAAGGTCTTTTACGTCTCTGGTTAGGAAGATGCCAAGGTATTTCATTTATTTTGTGGCTATTGTTAATGGAATTGTGCTTTTTATTTGGGTTTCTGCTTGTTTATTATTGGTGTATAGAAATGCGATTGTTTTTTGTACATTTATTTTATACCCTGAGACTTTGCCAAAGTCCTTTTTCAGTGCCAGTAGGTTTTTGATAGATTCTCTTGGGTTTTCAAGGTATACAAGCATGTCATCTGCAAAAAGAGATAACTTGAATTCTTCTTTTCCTATCTGAATACATCGGATTGCCTTCTCTTTTCTGATTGCTCTAGCCAGGACTTCCAAAACTATGTTGAACAAGAGGAGCGAGAGTGGGTATCCTTGTCTTGTTCCAGTTTTCGGGGGAAATTGTTCCAATTTTTATCTGTTTAGGAATATGCTGCCTTTGGAAGTAAAAGTAAAAAAATGTAAAAAATGTAAAAAAATGTAAAAAAAAGTAAAAGATGGCTTTTACTATTTTGAGGTATATTCGATACATGCCTAGAAGTTCAAGGGTTTTATTAAGAAAGAGTTCTGTATTTTATGAAAAGCTCTTTCTGCATCTAATGATGTAATCATGTGGTTTTTGTTTTTACATCTGTTGATGTATTTAATTATAGTTATGGTCTTATGAATGTTGAACCAGGCTTGCATCCCAGGGATGAAGCCTACTTGATAGTGATGGATGATTTTTGAGATGTGTTGTTAATCTGGTTTTCTAGGATCTTGTTGAGAATTTTAGCACCTATGTTCATCAAAGATATTGGCCTGTAGTTCTCTTTCTTTGTTGGGTCTTTACCTGGCTTGGGTATCAATGTGATGTTAGCTTCATAAAATGATTTGGGGAGAGTACCATCTTTCTTAATCTCTTGGAATACTTTCATAGGATTGGTATCAGTTCTTCCTTGTATGTTTTGTAGAATTTGCTTGAAAGGCATCTGGTCCAGGGCATTTTTTTGTTGGTAGTTTTCTTATGACATAATCAATTTCCTTGATCATTATTGGTCTATTTAGGGTCTCAGTGTCTTCTTGTTTCAACCTAGGGAGGTTGTGTGTTGCCAGAAAATCCTCCATTTCCTTTAGGTTTTCAAGTTTGTATCCATAAAATGTACATAGTAGCCTATGATAATCTTTTGTATTTCTTCCGGGTCAGTTGTGACTTCATCTTTTGTGTTTCTGATTGAGTTTATTTGGGTCTTTTCTCTCTTTTTCTTGGTCAGACTGGATAGGGGACCATTTATTTTGTATATCCTTTCAAAGGACCAGATTTTTGTTTCATTGATTTTTTTGTATTATCATTTTGTCTTCAATGTCCTGGATTTGGGCTTTTATTTTTGTGATGTTGATTCTTCTGCTGAAGTTAGGATTTTGGTGGTCTTGCAGTTGCAACTTCCTTAGGTAACTTGCTAGATTGTTAACTTGTGAACTTTCCATTTACTTCATGTGTGTTTGTAAAGATATGAATTCCCCTCTTACTACTGCTTTCATGGCATCCCAGTGATTTTGGTAAGATATTTCTTTATTTTCATTTGTTTCCTGGTATCTTTTAATCTCTGTTTTGATTTCATCATTGACCCAGGAGTTGCTTAGCATCATACTGCTTAGTGTCCATGTCTTTGTGGGGTTTTGGGGAACTTTGTTGGTGTTGATAATTATTTTTATTCCACTGTAGTCTGAGAAGGTACATGACAAAATTTCAGTCTTATGAAATTTGCTTATGTCTGATATTGCCAATGATGTGGTAAATCTTGGAGTACATTCCATGTGATGATGAGTAGAATGTACACTCTCTTGTCATTTTGTGTAGTGTTCTGTAGGTATCAATTAGGTCCATTTGTTCAAGTGTTTTATTTAGATTCTGGATCTTCTTGCTGGGTTTTTGTCTTGATGATATGTCCAGGGTGGTGAGTAGGGTATTAAAGTTCCCAGCTATGATAGTGTTAGAGTCAATATCGTTTTTAAGTTTCTATACAAGCCGCTTTATGAACTTTGGTGTTCCTTTGTTGGGTGCATATATGTTTAGGATGGATATTTCTTATTGATGGATTGAAGCTTTTTTCATTATATAGTAACCTTCTTCATCTTTTTTAATTTTTGATAGCTTAAAGGGTATTTCATCTGAAATTAAAATTGCAACTCCAGCATTCTTTTTTGTTCCATTTGCCTGAAATTTTGCTTCCCATCCTTTTACTTTGAGTCTGTGAGTTTCCTTTCTGGTGAGATGAGTTTCTTGGAGACAATATATTGTTGACTCATGATATTTTATACATTTTTCCATTCTATGTCTTTTCAGTGGTTCATTTAGTCCATTCACATTCTGGCTAATTATTGAAATGTGAGTTTATACCTGTCATGGGGTTCTTACAGAGGTGTTGCTGATCCTGTTTGTTTGTTGTGTTGCTTTTGATTTTTGTATTGATTCATGTGTGTTTTCAATCTTTTTCCTATTCTCTTATAAAGACTGCTGTTCTTTTTTCCCTTTCTTCTGTGTTTAATACTTTCTTAAGTGTTTCTTGTAGGGTGGTCTAGAGGCAGCATAATTTTTAGGGATTGATTGTCTGGGAAAGATTTTAATTCTCCCTCACTGATGAAGTATTTAGTTGGGTAGGTTATTCTTGGTTGAAATTGATTACCTTTGAGGACTTTGAAGATTGGTCTCCAAGCAATCCTATCCTGAAGTGTTTCTGTAGATAAATCTGCTGCTATTCTAGTTGGTCTTCCCTGGTAGGTAGTCTGTCCTATTTCTCTTGCTGCCCTTAGGATTTTTCCTTTTATACCTACTTTGTTTAAATGAATTATTTATGTTTCTGAGAGTTGGTCTTCTCATTTGTTGTCTTGCAGGGGTTATCTGAATCTCTTTTGTTTGAATTTTCATATCTCTGATGAGACAAGGGACGTTTTCTTGAGTAATTTCATGGAATGTTTGTTCCAGGGTTTTTTCTGTCTCTTTTTCTGCCTCAGGAAGTCCAATTACTCTTAGGTTTGGACTCTTGAAGTAGTTACTCATCTCTTGAAGGTTTTGTTCTGTCTTTTTAAGCTTCTGTTCTATGGTTTGGACAGTTTGGATTAGTTCTATATTTTGATCCTCAAGCTCTGAGATTCTTTCTTCTACTTGGCTAATTCTGCTTTTCATGCTTATTAGTTTGTTTTTTATTTCAATCACAGTATTCTTTACTGCTGTTATCTTTGTTATCAACTCCTTTCTGTTTTCTTCTTGTCTCTCCTCAATTCTTTTTATTCTCTCTATTAGTGTCTTGATGTCTGGGTTTGTAGTATGTGACCAGTCGTTCTGGGGGCTCTTCATTGTTTGTCTTCCAAAGTCTGTTTTCTCAGTGTCTGATCTCCCAGGGGTCTGTGTGAAACCTATATTTTTCTTTTGGTTTTTCTTCATTTGTGTAGATTTCCCTCCCCAGTTTTTCCTTCCCTCCCTTCTTTAATTTTGTTGTTCAGGGGTGGCAGGTTTGCTTTTACTTGTGTTTGCTAGGTCTCCTATTCTTCCTTGTGTGAATCATCTAGCTTTGCTTACTTCTGAAGCTTGACAGTGGATTGAGGGTTGTACTTTTTTTTTTCAATTTTGAGATTGAACTGAGGGGAAAGCTGTGATTGAAAATCTATCTGCAGAACCCAGTATCCACTGACAGGAGTATGAATACCCTGGAACCTAATTCCCACTGCCTTGCAATCTGTCCATGCAGTGCGGGAATAGGTTTACTCCCTTAAAGCAAAATGGGGTAAGAAAAAGGAAAGGAATGGAACACAGGAGGAGAGGAAGAGGAAGGTGGAGAGTGAGAAGAGTAAAAGGGAAAACAGACAAACATACCAACTAATAAATGAAAAGAGACACAAAGACAGAAAAGAGAAAGAAAAAAAAAAACAAAACTAAAGCATACAGACAATCATACAGACACACAAGCCAATCAACCTCCTTATTGATACCATTCCCCTACACAAACATGAAGTCTAAAGAAAAAAAAAATCAGTAAACTAACAGAGACAAAGCAAGTATAAAACCATTACCAATAACAGTAAGAAGAGAGAAAAAGAGGAAAAAAAGAAAAAAAAAGATACGTAAAACAAACATACAAATAATATAAATAGAAAAAATAAAAACAAAGGAACCAAGCACACTCTTAGGTCATTCCTCTAAGTCCAATGTCCTATCAGCTCTGATCTCTAGCTTTCATTGCAGACTGGTAGGGTTGTTGCTCACAGCTAGGATCTGATGCCCCAGGTCTGTTTCTGGGGGAGGTTTGATCAGATCTAAGCTCAATCAGCTTGGTACCTGAGAAGTCTGCCATTCAAAGTTTACCTGTGTCCAATCTAGCATGGGGGAAGGGTTTCTGTCTCTGTCTCTCCCAGTTTGATTGATTTTATTTTATTACCTTAGATCTCAAGCAGAGCTGGCCATGCTGAGTGAGTCAATGCAGTCTCTGCCTGGTCTCAGGGCTCTAGCTGTTCTCCAGATCTTCCCAGGATAGTGGCCTGTAGTTTTCTTTTTTTGTTGTATCTTTATCTGGTTTGAGCATCAGTGTGATGTTAGCTTCGTAAAATGATTTTGGGAGAATTCCAAGAATACCATCTTTCTTTTTCTCAATTGCCTGGAATACTTTCAGTAGGATTGGTATAGGTTCCTCCTTGTACGTTTTGTAGAATTCTACTGGAAAGCCGTCTAGTCCAAGACTTATTTTTGTAGGTAGTTTTTGTACAACAGAGTCAATTTCCTGGCTTGTTATTGGTCTATTTAGTGCCTTAATGTCTTCTTATTTCAACCTGGGGAGGTTCTGTCATGTCATCAAGTCCTCCATTTCATTTAGGTTATCTAATTTATTTCCATATAGGTGTGCATAGTAATCTCTGATAATCTTTTGCATTTCTTTGGGGTCAGTTGTGATTTGATCTTTTGTATTTCTGATTGTGTCTTGGGGGGCTTTTTCTCTCTTTTTCTTAGTCATTCTGGCTAGGGGCCCATCAATCTTGTCAAATCTGTCAAAGAACCAGCCAGCTTAGAAGCAAATTATTTAACTTCCATATCTGTGTTTAATTTTTTGAGTTCATCTTGGAGTTAATTTCTAGTTTTGTTCCACTGTAGTGTGAGATGGTGCTTGATAGGATTTTGATTTTTTAAAATTTATTAAGGCTTGATCTGTAGTCTGTAATATGGTCCATCCTGTAGAATGTTCCATGTACTGATGAGAAAAATATGTATTCTGTAGTTTTGGGGTGGCATGTTCTGTAGATGTCTGTTATTTCCATTTCCTCTAGAGTTCTGTTTAACTCCAATGTTTCATTGTTGTCTTTCTGCCTTGATAATTTGCCTACTGATGATAAAGGGGTGTGTAAATCTCCCATCATCATTTTATTGCTATCTCTTTCTTTTAAAGTATAGTAGAATTTGTTTTTATAAAGCTGAAGGCTTTAGTGTCAGGCACATATATATTTAAAATTGTTTTGTACTCTCATCAGATTGATCCCTTTATCATAATATAATAGGCATCTTTGTCTTTTTTTACTGTTGTTATTTTAAAGTCTGTTTTATTACATATGAGAATGACTACACTTGCTCATTTTTGATTTCCATTTGTGTGGAATATTTTCCCCCACCTTTTTTTTATCATTAGTCTGCGTCTTTGTGAGTTAAGTGGGTCTCTTGAAGGCAGAAGATATTTGGGGTGTGTGTGCGTGTGTGTGTGTGTGTGTTAATACATTGTGCCTATCTATATCTTTTTAGTGGTGCATTGAGACCATTTAGCTTCAGACTTAAAAATGATATGTAAGATACTATTCTATTCATCATACTGGCTGTTATCTGGTTGCTTTGTTTTTTTCATTTTCGCTATTGTGGTGCTGTTCCATAAAGCTTCTAAACTTTATAATTTCCAGTGTTTTTCTCCTTGTGTATTTCAACCTTTTGTTTCAGTATTTAGGACTCCTTTGAATATTTCTTGCAAAGCCAGTCTAGTGGTAAAAAATTCCCTCAGTATTTGCATGTCTGCGAAGGAGTTCATTTATCCTTCATTTATGAAACTTACTTCTGCAGGATACAAAATCCTTGGCTGACAGTTACTATGCTTGAGAAGATTGAAGATGGGGTCTTATTCCTTGTTTGCAATGTTTCTCTTGAGAAGTCTGCTGTTAATCTAATAGGTTTACCTGTGCAAACTATTTGATGCTTTTGTCTCACTTCTCTGAAAACTCTTTCCTTCACATTAACTTTGCATAGCTGGATAATTATATGCCCTGGGGATGGCCATTTTGCAATGAATCTTCTGGGTCTTCTCTGGGCTTCTTGTATCTGGATGTTTAGATCTTGAGCAAGACCAGGGAAATTTTCCTCTATTATTTCCTCATATAGGTTTTCTAAACCTGTTGCTTTCTATTTTTCCTCAAGGACACTTATGATTCTTTGGTTTAGATGTTTTAAATACTCCCACATTTCTTGAAAACTTTGTTTCATTATCTTGATTCTTTTTTCATCATTGTTGTATGATTGAGTTAATTCAAAAGCTATGTCTTCAAGTTCTGAGATCCTTATTCTGCTTATTCTAGTGTACCACTAAAACTTTCCACTGCATTTTTTACTTCCCTAAATGCTTCTTTCATTTTCAGAAATTTATCTTGTGACTTTTTTTTTTTTTTTGGTGTCTATATCTTTGGAGACTTTTTCATCTATGTCCTTTATAATTTTTTTTTAAATTTTTATGTTGGTTTTTTATTTTCTCCTTAAGTTCACTGAAAAATTTTATTATCAATCTTTTGAATTCTATGTCTGCAATTTCAACAATTTTATTTTGGTTAGGATTTTTTGCTGAAGAGTTGGTTTGGTCTTTTGAGGGTGTTGGAGATTTCTGCTTTTTTCCTATTGTCAGAATTATTTTTCTGGTTCCTTCTCACTTGGGTAGACAATTTCTTTTTATTTTAGGTTGGCAGGAGGTTGATGTATGCACTGTAGGGTTCCCTTGGTTATATATAACCTTGGTGTGGTGAGTTTCTCAATTGCCAGATGTGGCAGTTCTGTCTGGGCACCTGCACTGGATCACGGTGTCCTGGATCACGGTGGCTGGAGTGACTTGGAAAGTGTTGTTAACTGGTGCTTGGGATCTTATCTTCCTTGAAGCTGAGGTATTGTAAATGATGTGGTTGTCTATATTGATCTCTGACCAGGAGGTGACACTTGTGGGAGAAAGTTGGCTACAATTGTGGTTGTAGTGTTTCTCCTTGGTGATTGTTGCTCCAAAGAATTGCCCAGTCAGCCTAGACTGAAGGTTGGGAACTGGGGATTACCCAAGTTCTCTGTCTGTTTTGTGCCTTCTAGAGTATTGCAGAAAAAGAAGATGAAACACTTTGCAAATGTGCACTCTTTTCTGTCCCAGTGGGGATTAAAGGGAGTTTCAGGCCACTAGGTTAATGCTGTTTTGCAGAGCAAACTCAAAAAAGTTCACAAGGGAAGTGAGAGACTATTATGGTATAGTGATCCACTCCACTCCTGCCTTGGCCTCAGACAATCTACTATATGAATGTCAAGGTACAGCTGACCTCAGGGCCTAAGGTGTTCTCAGGCAAACGGCCAAACCAGGAACTCTCTGCAGTTATGGAGTTCCTGGGTTGAAATCTGGCTGGAAAGCAGACACTCCACCCTGCAAGGGTTGAGTTCCTGGGAAATAGTGCCTGGCTCTGCTCAAGACTTTTTCCTGCATCACTCCATGGCAGAACACAGCTATGAGAAGGCAGTTTCCCATGAGTGACTGGGGCCCACAAGACCCAGGGAGCCCTACAAGTTCACAACAGGAGCACAGCACCCCCAAATTCTTGACACTTTCCCCACTGTGTCTGGAAGCTGTGGTGAACTGTGATAGTGCAAGAGAGAGTCCAGCCAGTTTCAGCCTAACTAGGTGATTTTTTTTTTCTTTTTTTCTCTAAGTTTTTATTATCACTCATTTGGAGACCTGTGGGGTGTGCTGCTGAATCTGTTTCTCTCTGGGTTCTGAGGGTACTCTCTATCTTGTTTTACTCTGTAGAAGAAACTCACTCTAGCCACCTCATGTTGGTCTTCTTATCACAAGACCATTGTAGAATATTTTAATAACATTTTCCCAATTAGAAACAGCATTTATTTTAATACTTCAAAACATTTTCACAATATATCACCCAATAGAAGACAACAGTGGAGAAGAAATCACAATTTCATTGTTGCTTGTCACACAGGGCCAGGCTTTGTTGATTCCCAGAAGTATATTTGTCACCACTTTCCTCTTAGAAACTATGGAAGTTTTCCCGGCTACAGCATTCCAGATCTTATGTACCCAAGCTCCACCCCCCCCCCACTGTCAGCCAGGTTTAGCGAAACAAAAAACAAAAAAAATCATCATTTTGTTTTCTACCTTTTTTTTTACAATTGAACTGAAGAAAGGTGTGTGCTTCTAGAATCATGACCCTAAAAGTGCTTTAATTTTTAATATGTAAAACTTTAATCCCTTTTCTATTCAGGGTATGCCAATGTAACCTTAAATATTAAAACAAATGACTTATTTTTCTCAAGTAATTCCATTCCCCCAGCTTTATATTAATTAAAATTTTCTTGACTAAATATGTACTTTCAATAAAAATACTTAATCTCAAGATTTTTGAACCATGACCAAACAAATACACATTCTAGTGGCTGTATTGCAATAGTTTCTGACCCTTTTCTTTATTGAAGTCATCTACACTTGATAGTCAATTTACCAATGGTCATCCTTTGCCTGTGGACTATAACCTAGATTAGCTAGCAGTTAGATGTGTAATCTGTTTTTTTTTTTAAATTTGCAATAAATATAAGCCAGTTCATCATTGGCATTGTGCTGTTATGCCGTCCATTGCCAAGCAAGAGCATATATATTTGAGACATATTCTTAAAATTGTTTAGTATATTTTAAGAATTTCATTATGAACCCAAAGCAAATGGTTTCACAGAAAATGGCAGTTCTGGGAAAAGTAGAGTTCCCTGCTTTATGTAATAGTTTTCCTTCTCCACGGAATGATGATGATTAGTTCTATTTAATTTACTAATCATACTTCTTTCTTGGTGAACTGAAGTTTATTGTTCAATATGACGTTTTTATTTTAAAAAGTTTTTTATCCAAGTGTTATTTCTTCCCTGAATTTTCTCAAAGACAAGAAACTATCACTTAAGATGGTGTCAAATAATATCATGTCTTCAAATATTAGAATTATACTTCTCTTTTAATTATGTCTTCTATATACTTCAACAAATAAAGCTATTCTAAATGATTTCTTAAAAAATGCCTGTGTGTGTGTGTGTGTGTGTGTGTGTGTGTGTGCATTTTACTCATGAATATATTTGTGGTAAAAGTATTGAAGCAGCTCAGACCTTTATGCAAGAAAACTTCAACTAAGTATAAAAAATTGAAGTTGAGAACATTATAAATCACTTTTGACATGGAAAATGTGTCTTTGAGAAATGTCCCCAATTTTTAAACTCTTGATGAATAAAAAATGTAGAAAATCTAAAAGACTTTCCAAAGGGAAACTATTGAAGAATATAGACAATCAGCCAGATGGCCCTGTGGTGAGAAAGCTCTATTTGCCATGGAAGGTAGTAGTATTGAAAATTTCAAGTTATGACTAGCCTGTAGTCACATGAACTAAGCCTTTGGGGTGTATATAATTACCTTTGGGGGTGTACATAATCACAACAGCTTTAGCTTGAACACACAGGTAAACTAAGTAGTGATAAAAGATACATCATATTTAATTTTAAAAGGTAGAATAAAACTTAATTATGAAGTTCTGGAAATCTGAATAAGAAGTCTGAGTCTAACCCCACAGAGGATGTGTAAATACCTGTAAATTATTTTTTTAAATGTTGTTCTGTTCCTCCATTGTATTGTCTGTGGAATACTATTAACATTCCTAAATAAAATTGCTACTTGATTTTTAACAGAGCATGTGTCTTCATCAAGATTACATATGTTAAAGAAATCTGGATGAGAAAAGCTATGAATGAAATTATCCAAGGAAAGATAAAAAAACCAACTCTACAAAACGTCTTAAATCCAATTTCACTTAGCAATGTAACTTATGCAAAGGAAAAGTTGCAGGTAGTGGGAGTTTAAGCTTGACAGTCTCTGAGCAAAAGTGTATTCTGCATGTAGAAATGTCACCCATGAGTCTAGAAAAGATTGCATAGTATCTCTTTTTGAATCACACCAGTCTGTTTCAGAAAAAGGCATCTCCTTTATATTGGTTATAAATACATCTAGTCATTGACTTTAGTGTTAAGAGGGTAAGGACAGTGATTTTATGATGGCAACCTTAATCTATGCCCAAATTTAATAACTTTTCTTTCACATTTTAAAAAAATTGGGGCGGTCACCTCAGAATTTTAATAAATGTTGGGAAAACAGATTCTTATTTATAGTGTTGCAAAGATATTAGGGCTGTATAAATGAGTGAATTATTTAAAGTTAAGTATAAATTAGTGAATTATTTAAAGTTCAGGACCAAAACTAATGACAAAGTCTCCTTTGTCTTCTTCACTCCACAAAGTGCATCTCTTCTTCCAGGAGATGATAAACATGGCAGCACTCAGTACTGACAGTATCTGTCTGTCTCTAGAGTATGCTCCTGCAAAGAGTGATGAAACGCTATGATAACTGACTTGGGAGCCAGGAACACTTCTTCCAAGAGAAGCAGAATGATTCTTCCTTGCAATGAAGGAATTGGCATGAATCCCTCTACTTTTAGAGAGCTTGCTCTAAGGAGGTATGGGAGAAATCAGTCAAGGGTATAAAGTCTGCATTCTCCACAATCTGTCATTTCATAGGTGAAAGGATTAGCTTGGAACAGAGTTGGATTTTAGTTTTGGCTACATGTTTGCTGTGATTACCCTGCAGTAGGAGGTACCACGTTCCAGTGATTAAAAACTCCATCCCAACAACTTGAAGAAATTTACACATCCTGGTTAATAAAATTGAAATGTTGGAGACATGCTCAGAAAAGTGGTTTTAATGACTATTTACACAACTATCTTGGAGATGCTCCGTGTGAGTGAGGTGAGAACAATCAAGATGGCTAGCACTCCATGTTTTTTTCCAGAAGGGAAGCCAGTGGAAGCCACTTTCAAGCACTGTATTTATAGTGCTACAAGTTGAATCCAAAAGTTTTGTTACAGCAATTAATTTTTAGTGAAATACAGCTGTCCACATTAAAATCTGTTTACCTTTCATAAAATCAAACATTTCAAAAGTGAGTCTTATTTCTCAGACCTTGATAAGAAAAGAGGATGAAATCAGCTCTAAAGTGTTTGCAAGATGTTTATTATATAGTTGTATAAATGAATGCATTTGATTCATATATTTGTCAAATGAACTGAAAAAATGTCTCGCTTCCACTCTTCCCAAAAAATAAACTTCATAGGAAAGATTTGATCATATGAGCTATTCTATAAAAAATAACTGCTCTTCCACAACATTTTATATATAGTTCATATTAAATCTCAATGTAAGAACAGTGATATCTAAAAAAATACCATGATGAAAATATCCAGGTGCCTGAATTTTTACAAACTTTATCCTATACTCACCTAAAATTGTTTATATACAGGTAGAAAAGTAATATTAGCAACATTTTCTTAAATATATTATTTCATTTTCAGGATAAGTAATAGCATTAATTATAGATACCTGTTTATTTATAGAAACATGTTTTTTTTAATTCTCACAAGCTTATGCTCATATGTTCTTATTTATAATATGAAAAAGAAAATTTCTCTCTCTTATATTATATTATCATTTCATTCATCATTGAATTCTATTTGAGCAAAAATACAAAGGTTGTACTTAAACTATTTCAGGGCAGTTTATGAGACGTTGCTACATCAGAGAAGCATCCTTCATTATCATACGAAATACCAGCAAAACTCTCTCTACTGTTTAATTGACTCATTTTTGTAAACACTAATAGGTCAATATTGTCAAATCAATCATGAATAAGCAATTATGCATATGCATAAATCAAAATGAAGCCATACTCCATGCCTTTTAGATCATCCCATAACCAAAATTAGATAGATGATATTCTACGCTATATTCTATTATCTAAATGGTCAATGTTACTCAACATCACATGGTATATCAAGCAGATTTGCCCCTCACATACATAATTTATGCATACTTTGTCCTTCACATCTGTGACTTTAACCAATTATGAATCAAAATATTCAAAAAGCATAATACAAATAACAACACAAATTAAAATCTAATACAAATAAAAATAAAAATACAACAGCTATTTTCACAACACTTTCACTGTATTAGGTATCATAAGTAATCTAGAGATGAGTTAAATTATATGAGAAGATGTGCATAACAGGTCTGTAAATACTGTCATTTTATATGAGATACCAGAGCATTCATGGATTTTGATATCTGAGGGGGACCTGGAACTGACTTTTTAGAGATACCAAATAAGTACCATATTTTGTTGGAACTGAAAAAAGAAAATTTCCAAGTGAATTAAAATAAGTTAAACATCAAATGTACTTTGATATGTAAAATTTTTAAAAGTGATTTTTTAAAAGTCAACAATATTAAATAATAAAATGGTGACATAGATGAGTGCATTGGTCAAAATAAATAAACATATAAATAGAAGGGAAGTGTTGATTAAAAAGTGGAAACCCAAGCCAGAAGGATGATTCATCAATTTTAAGATTCTGTTGCTCTGCTTTTCCCTACCTGTCTAAGATTGAATAAAAGCTTGATTCATTTACATCGGGGATTTTGGGACATTTTATTAAAAATATTGCTCTAATTTTAAAGTTTCCTTTGTTGACTATGGATGCTTGTCTATAATATACCCATCTGTTGTCAATTATTCTAAGCACTTGAGGATATTACCAGTGTCGATCATGTAAATGGCTGTAGACAAAAAGAGCCTCGATTTAGGGAGGATGTTAGCAGTATATTATTTAATTAAAATAAAAATGAATCTGGTAGTTCTCTCTATTACTTTTCCGAATATAATATTTAAAATCCAAGTGACCTAAATTACCAATCTCTGCAGCACGTATAACGCTTTGCTTTTTTAGCACAAAATAACATGAGTTCACTTCAGATAATTGGTGGATAGAGGTTACAGTGAACCAAGAAACAACAGCAAAAGAAGAACCATAAATCTTCCCTTAACACTCTTAATATTTATGATCTTTCCCAGAAAACAAAGATTAATAATACCAATGTGAAATGCAAAAAAAAAAAAAAAAAAAGAAAGAAAGAAAGAAAGAAAGTGATGATGTCTACTAGTATGAACTGAATTGGATTATACCCCCAATTCAAATGTTGAAGCCCTAATACCCAGTCCACCTCAAAATATGACTATACTTAGAGAAGGGTCCTTAAAGAGGTAAATAAGCTAAAATGAAATCATATTTCTTACCTCTAATTCAATAGGACTGATGTTATAAAAAGAAAAGATTGGGACACAGACACGCACCAAGGAATGACCATTTGAGGATACAGGAAGAAGGTAGTGTCTATAAACAGAGGAGAAAGACATTAGTGGAACCAACCCTGCTGACTCCTTGATCTTGAATCTCCAGGCTCCAGAATTGTGAAATAAATAATTTCTGCTATTTAAGTCACCCAGTTTGTAGAAGATTTTTGCATAGCAGCCCTAGTAAATGAATACACATCATATTTAAGAAAGTATTATTTATATAACCATAAATTGTCAATTCTCATTATTCATGATGTGTATTTTAATATCACCATGAAGAAGAAAGTGCAAAGACAGAACCATTTTTCCAAAGGGAAATATAAGATTGGGCTTCCATGAGCCTTTGGTTACTACATTTTCATCAGCTAATGATCTTGTTTTATGTGTGTTTCTATTTAAAGACATCTTATATAATAATATTTTGTTGATTTTTTCACATTGAAATATTGACCAACAATACTATAATTCGTATCTGAACTAAATTCATCCAACAAACTTATTTTCTAAGTGAGGCATGTTGCAATCTTCTTGTGCTTTGGAATACCAGACAACCCTCTGTAACTATACTTGGAGGCCATTTTAAATGGTGAAATCACCAACAAAAAGCATACAAATGAGAAAAATATAGAATTAAATTGACAACATAAATAACACTTGATTACAATGTAAGAGGTAAAACAAGATCATCTTGTTCAACCTCAGTTAAAAATATGTGCTTTGGGAGACAAAAAATTTTCCTTGCTCTGCACATCCATGTCTCAGAATGATGTGCAAATACCACACACATTCATTTTGGGGTTGCAAGTAAATTTTATTAAGTACTGGAATTTGTAAATATTGAATCTGTGAACAATAAGGATCAAGTTCATTTATGTGGAACTTCATTGGAAAAT
The DNA here is from genome assembly GCA_027257055.1 of Cephalopachus bancanus. Lineage (NCBI taxonomy): Eukaryota > Metazoa > Chordata > Mammalia > Primates > Tarsiidae > Cephalopachus > Cephalopachus bancanus. The sequence continues at coordinate 1,020,745 of JAPVLO010000667.1, read as the reverse complement.
TGGTTTAAAGCCCAGTGATTCTAAAATGTGATACTAAAAATTTAACTTTCTGAAAAGAGTAAATCACAGCATTAAAACTTCTGAGTTTCCAATGGTACTAATATTACACTGAATTTATGTTCATAAATTTCTGTTGAAACTAGGTTGTTTGGGGTATAAGTAGATGGGAGATGAGAATTTTTTTATAATCAATATTTTTGTTATGATTTTGTGGGGTACAGTTAAGGGTTAGGTGTACAATTACGTTTCATTCAGGCACCCTGTTGATAAGAGGTGTTTCCCCATCCCCAGACAGATATTTGTGACTGTTAATCCCATCCCCCTCCCCCCCATAGTTTCCCAGTACCGTCATTTTCTTATAGTATTATGTTGGATGTTCAAGGTCCATTATATGAGTGAGAACATGGGATACTCAAATCTTTGCTTCTGTGAGAGGTCACTCAGTATTATAGATTCTAGTTCCATCCAGGTTGCTGCGAAATTCATGATTTTGTTCTTTTTTATGGCTGCGTAGTATTCCATTGTGTATATGTACCACTTTTTAAAATCCAGTCCTCTTTTGATGGGCAGCATGGTTGTTTCCAGGTTCTTGCTATTGTGAACAATGCTGCGATAAACATACGTGTGCAGGTATCTTTTTTATAGAGTGATTTGAGGTCTTCAGGGTATATTCCCAGTAGGGGGATGCGGGGTCATATGGAAGGTTGATTTTTAGAGCTTTTAGGAATCGCCACACTGCTTTCCACAGAGGTTGCACTAGTTTACACTCCCACCAACAGTGTAGAAGTGTTCCCTTTTCACCACACCCTCTCCAGCAGCTGTTATTTTTTGAGTTGTTGATAATTGCCATTCTGACTGGAGTTAGGTGGTATCTCAGTGTGGTTTTGATTTGCATCTCCCTGATGATTAGTGAGGTTGAGCATTTCTTCATGTGTTTGTTGGCTGCTTGAATGTCTTCTTTTGTGAAGTGTCTGTTCCCTACCACGTACCACTGGGGAGAGGAGAACCTATTCAGTAAATGGTGCTGGGAAAACTGGCTGACCACATGCAGAAGATTGAAACAGGACCCCTATCTATCCCCATGCACAAAGGTTAACTCCAAATGGATCAGAGACCTAAATGTAAAACCTCAAACCATAACAACCTTAGAAAAGGAAGGAAATACCCTCATGGAAATCGGAACTGGCATCCAATTCCTGAACAAAACCCGAAACCCACAGGTCATAAGAGAAAAGATAGACAAGTGGGACCTTATTAAACTGACAACCTTCTGCAAAGCCAAAGAAACTATCAATAGAGCAGGGAGACAGCCTACAGACTGGGAAAAAGGATTTGCCAACTCCAGGTCTGACAAAGGCTTAACATCCTGGATCTACAAGGAACTCAAACGTGCTGAAAAGAAAATAACAAACAACCCCATTATAAAATGGGCAAAATTTAATGGCTTCTCATTGACTTGGTTCTTCAATTCATTGTCAAAGAGTACAGACTGATAACCACATCCATTTACATAGAGACTCCTCAAAAGCTTGTTCTGCCTTTATTACAATTTTAGCTCACATATGAAAGATTTAAGAAACTTTTATTCCAGGATTTATTTTTATCACTTAAATGGCTGGTCCAGAGAGTGGCTTTATTACACCTTAGGTACAGAGATGTCCCTTTAGAAGTTATTTTCTTCCATATTTCTTTGGAGAGCAAATTTATGCATTGCCTTTGCATTATTAACATTCACTAGATTGCAAACTGAATTGTAAGCATAAGTGAAGGACATGCATTTCTGAGAGTCTTTGAAAAATTAAACATGTGTCTAAGTTTGGACTTTAAGGTTATTAGAAGCTCTGAAGACACCACTTGCAAATATCAGGGTGTCATTATATGTCATTGCAAATTGCATGTTAGATATGGCTTCACACTCTGTTGCCAATTTCACAGCATTCTGATAGATTTATAATGTGTAGCATTAGAGGAAATAAGAAACATAAGAAATAATGCTTTCCCCAAAGAGTCGATCCTAAATGGTACCAACAGTAATTCATATTAGTCTTATTTGCTGGAATATAAATGATGCATTAACATTTCTTGGGAATGATGCTTTCCTAGGCCACTCCCTCCAGAAAATTGACTCAGTAACGGAGCCTGATGTCTTTTCATGATGAATAGAAATACTAAAAGTCAGACCCATGGGCCATAGGATGTCCATAACTCAAAACTGTACTCAGAAAGTTGTTAGAGGTATAAGGTATTAGAAAGAAAAAACAAGAGAGAGAGAGAGAGAGAGAGAGAGAGAGAGAGAGAGGTTTACTACAGGAATAAATGCTCTTCTCTCTTACGGAATGGACAACATAAACACATTCTTACTACAGTTAAGAATCCTTAATTCAAATATCTGAAATCTGAAATGCTCCAAAATCTGAAACTTTTTGAGCACCGGCATGATGCCACAAATGGTATATTTTATACCTGGTCACATGTGATGGCTCACTGTCAAGTTGCAGGTGCACAACACACTTTATTCACCATCCCCAAGGGAAAAGAAATTCTCCCAGCTCCCTCCAGCTGCGATATGTCTTTTCTGTGCATCCCTGATTCCTCTACATAAGCAGGCCCTCAAAGGGTAATAAAATGACACCTGTGCAGGCCAAATGTGCCAATGGTAAGTTTCCCACAATGTCCCACATGAGGCCAAAACTACGTGCATTACCCACTGTTTATTTGGCTTATTCTTTTCTCCATAGTGTAAAGATATTGTTGAAAATATCAAAAGGGTTTGAAGATACCCTGATGGGAAACAGTGGTAAGAAAAAGAGGAAGCACATGTGTTTATCTATAGCACGGAAAGTGCAGCTATTGAAGAAACTGGACAGCAGTGAGAATGTGAACCATCTTATGAAAGAGTATAGTGTTAGAATGTCCACCCTATGCAGTTTTTTCTTACCTAAAAAAATTACAATGAAATGCAGTGATCAGTTACCTTTTAATTACAGTCTGGCATCTTAGGTGGAGACTGAAAATCTGTTGTTGTTTGTTGTTGCTGCCATTTAACAGCTAGCTGATGCAGGTGTGCTGGTGGTGCTACTGGGCTACTTAGGTATACTGAATACATTTTTCCCCTGTATTAACGCTATTTAATATTTTTTGCTATTAAATGACTTATATGTGAATAAGTGTAGGAAATGATTTATTATCAGTAACATACATCCAAAATCAGGCATGATTGTCCACGTGGGTGGTAGAGAGAGTGACACATTTACTTTCTGATGATTCAATATACAAAGAGTGTTTCATGCAAAAAATTATTTAAAATAGATTCCAACTCAATAAAATAAAATAAAATAAAATATTGTATAAAATTGTCTTCAAACAATGTGTATAAGAGGTATACAAAACACAAATGCATTTTATTCCCAAGCTATTTCATTATGTATATGCAAATATTTTAAAATTCTTTAAAATCCCCAATCCAAAACACTTCTTTTTCCAAACATTTTTGATAAGGGATGCTCAATCTGTAGTATGCCAAATTCTGATTCTACTTCTTTCTCTCATCCGTCATCCGCCTCATTGTAATTAAGCCTCCAAATCTAGTTGCACAGTAGTATTTGACCTTATTTCTACTCTGCCACATAAACTAGCTAGAAAACTTCATAATCCGTTGCCCTATTTATGTCCCTATATTTGTTATTGACCAACCTCACCTTCTATTATTTTTGTGGAACTTCCATTTATTTTTAAGAAATGGAAGAATTGATAAGCATTCAATGTGATTTTCCAGATTCTGAATAAAGTATTTAAATAGTGAGAATTAGCCATAGTAGGCGGTCGGGAACTCTTAAAACTTTATTGGATGAGTTCCTAGAACATTTTCAAATGGAAACTAGTTTTGCAGAGGTTGAATAGAAATTTGAGCCACATAATGTGCATATTAGAGGAAAGGAAGAATGAAGAAAAGTAGAATGAAAGTCATGTGGGCATTTAGATTATAATAGTTTTTAGTTCTAAGACACCAATGATTTTATCACGAACAATTGTAGCTTTTTGAGATTAAAAAATACTTCTATGTTAAAATGAGAAAAGCAATGTGTCTTGGGCATACTTATTTCTTTAAATGGGATTTTACTATATACATCGCTTGAAAGTTTATTTTTTGGGAAATGGTGATACTTTTGTTCACTCATCTTTTCTTTTTTTAATTTTTTCATTTATATAGTTTAAGTGGCAATTAAATAATTGCATTGTTTTTAAAAAAGAAAAAAGAAGCATTAGAATTGTATTTCGATAGAAAAATATACCTTTTTAAATATTATTTTGACTAATCAAGTAAAATAGCAGAGTTTACTTAATAACATAACTCATAGAAATAAGTTTTGAAAAACCAGTTAGCTGTTAAGAAGTCACTTTTAAAATCCTTATATTTTCAAAGTGGGCTTGTGCCCTAGTTTTTAATTGAAATAAAGTTTTAGTTGAGGCATTTATTATTTATTAGATTTTAGTCTTCGCTATAAATCATTGTAATGATAGGGCAAAAGAGAACAGAAGTTCCCCATTATGGGCTTTTACAGGACACATTTAAACTCCTTTGCCTCTACATTATTTAAAACATATTAGCAAGAAAAATTTCGAAACACAATCTACCTATTATAGCAACTATACCAACTGACATTTAAATTTGTTCAAGTTCTGCTTAAAATGGTAAAGGAGAACAATGACTCATTGTGCAATTTTAGAATGTTCATTAGGGGCTGTCCAGCCAGAAAGCACAGGTCCCTGCTGATGGGAATGGGAAGACTGAAAATTGAGGCAATTAATTGCAAGGTAAGGTAATAATGTAATAGTACAGTGACACAGGAGAATTCTATCTTGTCCTGCGTTTGGTCATTGGGATTCATGAAGAAGCCTCATGTCAAATTTGAATTGGGCAAGTTATGGGAAAAGTTTAATAAGAGAAAAGGTGTGGGGGGAAGGTTTCTTGTGCTTTTTTTCCCCCTTGGATAGGTTGAGGTGTTAGTCGAGTGAGCAGACTGCGAATGGTGCTGAAGAAACAATAGGAGGCTCCCTGAGAAATTGCTCAATCTCAGCTCTATTGACATTTGGGGCCAGATGATCTTTGGTTGGGAAGAAAGTATCCTGTGCATTGGGGATGTTTAGCAGAATTCCTAGACTTACACTCAATAACAATTGCACCATTCCCCAGTACCAACAACCAAAAATGTCTCCAACTATGTTGTCAGGTCCAAAATAACCTCAGATGAGAACCACAATCAATGGAAAGATGAAACATGTACCTTTAAATTTATGGGATGAATGACAATCCATAATTGTATGACGTTTATAGTTTATTTATAATACACACTGTGTCAGTCCATGTGTATTTATAATTCATAAAATATTTTCTGATATAGTTAATCAGTAAGCAATCCCTGGTTATTTGGTCTGATGTTCAAAGTTCTAAAGTAACAGCCTTTATAATGTAGTTCTTATTCATGACCAAATTTCCTTTTTTTAAATATATATATTCCAAAAAAAGATGTTAAGAGATTATCATTTTCTTTCCCCTACTTCATATATATTTTACCTATGCATTAAGATGCAATTTTAAAATTTGGAAGTAATATGTTGATATTTTATTACAATGCCTAATATGTGAGACAACTTGTTAATTTCTGAAATAATATCTGTTGCTACAAAATGCATTTTGTCCCCCAAAAATATATTCACATTTTCAATCCATAGCTCTCCTTTGATTGCATTTAGAAGACGAACCTTTAAATATGTAATTATAGTTAAATGAGTTGTTAGAGTGAGCCCTAGCCCTATTACTGAAGTCGTTATAAGAAGAGATCAGGGCACAGATAAACACAGAGAAATGACAAGGTAAAGACTCAGGGAGAATACAGCCATCTACAAGGAGAGAGATCTCAGGGTAAATCAGTCACTCCTACAGCTTGATCTGGGACTTCCAGCCTCCAGAACTGTGAGAATATAAATTTCTGTTGTTTAAATGATCCACTCTGTGTTACTTTGTTATTGGCATCCCTAGCAAACTGATATGTTCATTTTCCGCATCAGCAATACTTTTTTATAATCTTGGCAGTTATACTTACAATTTGGAATAAAAGTATTTTTTTTAACTTAGATATCTTTTGTCCACCTTTGATTCTTATGAAATGAATAAGGTCTAGAAATAAAGAGTTATTGATGTTCATGTTATGTTAAATTTAAATTTATCTCAATTAACTTATGATCCCAATAGATATTTCAAAATACTTTTTCTTCACATTTAGAACTGTAATAGTATGCTCTCAGATTATTATTGTGTTTTTTAAAGTGCAGTTTTGCTGTTTCTTTAACATCCTCTATTAATCATGTTTAGATTTAGTTCCTGTCTTTAGTTAGTTATTTTTAAATCTAGCTGACAGAATGCCAGACAATCATATTTCCATACTATAATAGGAAAAGACTTCAGCTAAATATTGAAATAAAACCTTCATTGACTTAAGTTCTTTCTGTGTTTATGAATTTTTCCCATAAATGATTTAGAAAACAAATGTCTATATGTGTTATGGATTTCATTTATACACATCAGTTGCTTGCCATAGTAAGTCAATAGAGAATTCTTTTCACCTTGAAACATGTAAATGAGTGTCAATTTAGACTTTTCTAGATGAGAAACGCTGTATTTCAGAAAAAATTAGGAAGATTTAAAAAGAGCTATCGTAGTATTTATGTGATATTTATTTTAAAAGCAAAACAATAAATCAGACATTTTCCAAAATACTCATGTAGTGTTAAAGTCATTATAAACTACATAAACTAATACACTGCCAAAATTGAGAGATAGAAGAAAGAACATTAGTTCCCAAGTCGGAATCTTAGAAACTTTCTGTTGCAGAAACATAAGATGTGTAAAAGAAGGTAAGCAAATAGTTATAAAAATCAAATGCCTTATGAAACCTTTTAGGTGTTTCTAGTGAAGGATGTTTTATGTTAATTAAATAAATGAAATTTCAACAAAAATGTAATTAATCAAAACTTATAATCTGTTCTTTCTAGGATATTGTATAGAAAGATACACCAACTATAACCAATAAGTTTGCAGCAAAATAAATGTGTGTAAAATAACAATATTCATTGCACAAAATGAATTAAAAAATTCAATAAAATCTCTATTTTATGAAGTAAAAATTTTTCTAAGTGTAGAAATACAGGTTAATATGAGTTTGCAATTAATCGATGAAAATTAACTACCCTCTTCTCACTGCCACAAGACAAATATTCATAGGGAACCTCAGGCATTAAAATTAATGAGGAATTCAAATGCATGAAAGAGGATAATCTTTAATATTTTCTTTAAATCAATGCTTCATTTTAATTGAGATCACTAAAAATTTTAACAAATTTCAAATATTCTAGTTGGTTATTGTGTTGGGCATCCTCAAGCCAACCTTTAGATCAAATGATGTGCTGGAGAACTCATAGGACCCAGAAAAGTTATGTGATAGTTTACCACAGTGAAATGTTACAGGTTAGAATTAACAACAACAGCAACAAAAGATGCATAGGGCTGAATCCAGTAGACATCAGGCAGACGGTATCCTCTTCCAGTGGAGTTTTAAGGATAACACTTAATTCTCCCACCAACAGTTTGACAATACTTGTGGGATATTGTCAACAAAAAAAGGCTGTCTGTAGCCTTGGTGTCCAGAGTTTTTATTTGAGTGTCAATCACTTAGATATAAAATATCTGCACGACCAAATTTAATTCCTTGGTCTTCAGTCCCCTGAATTCTTTAACTGATAGAGTCTAACAGAAAGCCCTCAGGGATGAAAAATACAAATAAACAAACAAACAAACAAACAAACAAACAGAAAACAGGTGTTCACCATAAGTGACATTGTTAGCATAAACCTATTGGCATGTCTCACGTCTCCAGGCATACAAAGACATTTTTATCAGGCAAGTATGTGAGTATTCCAAGGACTCAGAGACTATCTCTCAGGGGCTGGTCAAGGGAGAAGCCTAAAAGTGTTGGGAATGTGCAAGAGTTTGAGCAACCGAGGTAGCTGCATTTACCTTTACCATACAGTCCTATATTTGTCAAGCGTAGCTTGGCAAAATTGTGAAAACAAAAAATCTGATTTATTAAAAAATCTTCAGGACCTAATATTAGTATTTAATTAAGAACTATTAATTGAATACCAATTATAAGACTTCCTTGCTGAAGGTTATCTTTGACCTTGATATTTATTGAGCACTCATTAGCATCATATTTCTTGCTAAAATTTTGCATACATATATGTCTCAGTCTGTTCAAGCTGCTGTAACAAAATACCATAAACTGGGTATGAACAACAGAAACTTATTTCTCATAATTCTGGAGACTGGGAAAGCCATAATCAAGGAAGATTTTATTTCTGGTGAGGGCTTGTTTTTCTAAGTCATAAATGATGGCTACTAGTTGTATCCTCACATGGTGGAAGTGGGAAAGAAGCTCTCTGGGTCTCTTTTATAAGGACAAAAATTCCATTCATGAGGGTTCTGCCCTTGTGATCTAATCACTTCCCAAAGGCACCATATCCTAATAGTATCAACTTGGCGGTTAGGTTTCAACACATAAATTTTACAGGGACTCACACATTTAGACCATAGCAATACGTAACTGGATTTAATGTTCTACAGAATTGTTTGACATCAATACTGGAATTATCTTGTGATAAAAAACAGACTTGGAGACAGTAATTTACTTAACAAATAAAGCAACAGACCAAAGGATTACTAACATCAAATCCACTCAACTTAAATCACTCTGTTAGATAAGAAAAGACCACACAGATTTATATTCAAGCTACAAATTTTAAACTTTTGCCTAAACATAGAAAATGAGACTAAAAGGATACTATAGTTTATGTTGAGTGACAACTGAATAATAGAATTAGTATTTGGAATTCAAAAGAGAATGATTTTGTCTCACAGTTGTCAGGAGGGAAAACAATAATGGTTTCTTGCTAGACTCATCAAAGGAAACAGAGTCTCCTGACTGTCTTCTTTCTTTTTCATCTAGATGCCATTGTTACACCAAAATACTCTTGAAAGGCCTATACAGATGGCAGTGTGTGGATGAAGAGGATGAGTAGAGACTGACTGCAGAGGACATATTCTAGATTGTGTAACAAATGTTCATTTTTTCCCAACCTGCCTTGTGCCCAAGGGCTGACTTGTGCGTATCAACAGGATCTGCTGACTCCTGGCTTCCATGTGGCTTTAAATGAGGATTTCTAATAAGATTTCAAAGGATGGTAGGAAATTGAGATTAGAGATTTGCCTCATTGGCTTCTTGATTCAATATCAACTTGGGCTGGCAGTGTCCCCTAGTTTACAACTACTGTTATTCTCAATGTGACCTTTTCTACCTATCCCATTGCTTCAGGGTTTCTGAAAGATTATTCCCCTCGGGTCACTCATGTGTTTGCATGACTTGCAAGCAAGGTCATAATAGCCCTCCTGTTCTGCACTATATTTTTTTAGAGGATATTTGTGTAATTAACGGACTTAATAGGTAAAGATAGTGCTCAGATTTGTTTGCTGTGAAAATAACTCCTCACACCACAGCAAAGTTTAGGAAGATTTGTTAGTAGCTATCTTCTAAAAATGGGTGTTTCCTAAGTTTGTTTCCTAATCTGGGACACAAACCAACTCTGCATATTCACCTGGAACGATTTTGTCATCCCCTGCAGAACATGAGACTTGGACAAGGTATAAATTAACCAACTACCATGAGTAATAATGTTCTTTTTCTCTGAGCTAAGAGGCTTGTATCTTCTGCCAGCATCTATAAAACTATGGCTGGCTAACATGTTAGCTTGAAAGGAAGGTAAAATCTCAGACTCTTCACAATTCTTGACAATAACTATTCTCTCCTCATTCTTTTGAGCCTAGGAATGGTTGCACCTTGATTCTCAATAATCCTATTTGCTTGTTTGTTTGTTTGTTTGGTGTGGGCTCTTATCGTTTCCAAGTGGCCTTACTCCAGCTGTATAAATAAGTCCTCTTTATAATATCCTATTTTAAGTGTGCTGTTTTTCCTTTTCTAAACTGACTAATCAATGGTTCTAATGCAGTGTTCTGTGTCTCTTTAGAATTGTGATAGAAGAAATGGAATAGAAAAACAGAAAATAAAAGTAGCAAGGAGACAGAAATAAGTAGAAGAATAACAAATTAGATACAGGAGAGCTATAATAAAAGGGTTACAAAAATCCTGAAATACTGAAAGAGCGAGATGTCATATAATTGACCAGATTAAGATTGTCAGAGGGGACATTCAGGTTGAGGGCCCTTAATGCATAAGCTTGAAACATATAATTTAGGTCATGTGAACAGAGTCAAGTGTTAGCTCCAAAACTACTATACATAATGCCACTATACGCATATTTTATTTGTGAATACATATGTGACATTTTAACTCCTCCTCAAAAAGAGAAACATTACTTCAGTGATAAGTAGTTTAATCCTTTGAATTGGATAGAAAGTACATAAGGATTCACTTAGTCTCTAAGTATTTAATAGTATGTAATGTGATTTATTATGTGCATGATTTATGCAATTGAGATATATCTCAAACATACCAAATCATGACAAGAAAAGAAACTGTCATTTTTACTACTATTACCAGGCCTAAGATTTACTTATTTAAATTTGACCCAAAATATTTAAAGGCAGAAAAGCATTAAAGTTGTCCTTTTGGTATAGGAGAAAGTAGAAAAAAAGCAATAGTTATATATTTCTGTTTTTATGTGCAACCACTTAGGAAAGGCTGTCATTTGACCGCATGTGAAATTAATCAGAGCAGATCCTAGCCTGGTGACTTTAGACTCTTTGGGCATGGTGGCAAGTATCATATTTGCATAATTTTAGTAAAATTCTATAGTAGGATCCAAATAAACTGAGAAATACCTCATGTTTGAGGAAAAGAGGAAAATAAAGCAAAAATACATATTTCAACTGAAAATTTTGACACTCAGTAAATGACAGAAGAAAGCAAGAAAGAAATATCAGTCAATAATAAATGTAAAATAAGTATCCAAGTCAATTGCAATAAATTATATGCAATGATAAAATAATACTTCTACAATATTGTTTATAATTTGAAACATAAATGTCAACTTTAAAAATCAAAGACTTCTAAAAGCAATTAAGTTATAATTGCCTTAGAATCAAAGTACAACGAAACAATGTTTTAACGTCTTGATAAGTGTCATTGAAGGAACAAATACTATTAAAATAAATATTAGAAAATGATAAAGTCTAAAAAGAAATTATCTCACATTAAAATGACAGAAAAACCAGAATAATAAGTACATGGCATTAAAAATGGGGGGCACAAAAATATTTAAAAAGAAAAACATAAGGAAGGAAGGAAGGATAGAAGGAGAGAACAAAGGGAGGGATAGACACAGATAGGGCAGAAAAAGAAAGGACGGAAAGAAGGAAGGAAGGGAGGGAGAAGGAGGGAGGGAGGGAGGGAACGAAGATAAACTAAAACAAAATCTCTTTATCCTAAAACTAGACAAACCTCATTAAGTTAAAAAAGAGGAAATACATAAATACTAGAAAAATGGGAACACTACTACATATATTTGTAGGTATGCCTGTATCATTCATGACACTGAATAAGATATTCATTAAACCACATGTAAATGGTGATAGTAAAAGCTAGCAGTTAAGGAAGATAAATTCAAATTCAGGATAAGATCTATTAGGTAAGGCTATGTTCATTCCATCCTCTTTACATGGAAGGATGTAATGTTTATTGAAGTGTCAACTCACTCAAGTAGGTCCACAAGGTGCCCAGTATTTGGTTGGACACTATTCTAGATGTGTCTGTGAGGGTGTCTCTGGAGGAGATCAGCATTTGAATTGGTAGAATGAGTAAAGTTGATTGTTATTCCTAGTGTAGGTGGCCCTCACCCAATCCATTGAAGACTTGACTAGGACAAAGACACCAAAGTATGAAAAAATGTTTTATCTCTGCCTGATTGCCTTTGAGCTGTGGCATTGGTTATTCTGCCTTCTGACTCAGACTTTCATTGGAACTTACACTATTGGCTCTTTGGGTCTCAGGCTTTCAAACTAAAATTCACATCATTGGCCCTCCTGGGTCTCCAGTTTAAGAAGACAGATATTGGGACTTCTCAGTCTCCATAAATTCCTTATAACAAGTGTCTAGTTTTTTGTTTGTTTGTTTGTTTTTACATCCTATTGCTTGTTTATCTGGAAAACCTTAACTAATACAAATAGTTTTAAAAATAATTTACTTGAGCAAACTGGAAGCCTAATCTTCTTGTCACCTGATGACACGTGAATAGAGAAAAAATAACACAAGTAACAGAAACTCGAGTCTAAATATGATTAGGGTCCTAGGCAATGCTTTTTTATTATAAAAAGTTTAATGCAAAGCATGCTTAACTATAAACCATGTGATTTACCAGGTTGTCTAATGTCTTGACTGATTTTTGAAATGATATTTCTCCACTTCCAAATAGACCTCAGGCTGCATGAGAGCAAAGTCTTTTCTTCTTCTTTTTTCTTCAATATTTCCAGGGCCATAACATTCGTCAAATCTATACCCTATGAACCAAATCTCACCTAGAGGCTAAATGTGGCCCATCACTTGGTTTTATAAAGTTTATTGAAAAACTAGTTTTTATAGCTGGAGTTTTTATATTGTCTGTGGCAGTTGTTATGCTTTATAGGCAGAACTGAGTACTTGTGACACACAATGCATGACCCAAAAAGCTGAAAACATGTCCTACCTGGCCTTTTACAGAAAAGCTTGCGAATGTCTGCCCTAAATGAATATTTGTTGAATGAGTAACTGTTGCAACTCTTTTCCCTCTTCCTTTAGCAAAGTATCACATTAAACTTATCACATTAAAATGTGCTGAATGTTGGAATCTGGCACAAAATATATTTGTATTTTATGGGGGTTTGATGGTAGAGTGATGGCACCTCTTTTCAGCAATTAACAAAGACTGTTAGTTGCTGAAAAGAGATGCCATCACTCTACCCATCAAACCCCCAGGACATGATTAATGGGCATTTGTTAGAGCTGTGAGTTGGGATGGAGACCTAAATTCCTAAGTGTATAGTATCTGTTTAAGCCTAGAGAAGTATGAGGAAAAAGTGAACTGCCACATGGTGGTTCCTCAAAAAAATTAAACATAGAAACAAACATATGATCCAACAATGTACTTGTAAATATATACCCCAAAAATTGAAAGCAGGGATTTAAACAGATATTTGTGCCCTCATGTTCATAGCAAAACTATTCATAATAGCCAAAACGTGTAAACAACCCGTGTCCATCAATGAAAAAACAAAACGTGGTCTAGCCGTATAATGGAATATAATTCAGCCTTGAAAAGAGAGGAAATTCTGCTATATACTACACTGTGAATAAAACTTGAAAATATGCTAAGTGAAATAAGCCAAAAGGACATATACCGTATAATTCTACTCATATGAGTTCTCTAGAGTCATCAGATTCATAGAGATAGAAAGTAGAATTGTAGGTGCCAGAAGCTGGGGAGGATGAGATAAAGAGTTAATGTTTAATAGGGATAAAGTTTCAGTCGGAGAAGATGAAAATATTTTGGAGATGAACAGAGGTAATGGTTGCCCAAAAATGTGAATGTACAAGTACTTCAGGCTGCTAAACTGTACACTTAACAATAGTACAAAAATATTATTTTATATCATGTATATTTTGTTATTTTATCATGTATATTAAAAATGTTATTTTATATCATGTATATTTTACCACATATTTTTTTTAAAGTGAGTTATCCTTAGGGCTCTAGCAGTTTAAGATCAGCAGTCCCACGCAGTTATTGTGTCTGAAGTTGTAAATATTAGAAATAACTGGGCTTCAAATGAAATTCCACAGAAGGTGTTTAAGACATAAGGAGCATTAAAAATAGGTATACCTAAAAGAAACTAATATATTTTTACATTGAAGCTTAGCTAAAAAAAAAAAAAAAGAATCACCATGAAGGCTTCATTCCATGCTGTACAGAAGGTGTTAAAAAGGTCACACTTATAAAACTAAAATACCTCATTAGTATTTTGCTAGTAATACTCTGATTATAATTGCCACAACACCATTTCTTTTTAGCAGTATATGTTATTTAACATTATTTAACTTGCTAAAATTTTACCAAACCCATGGCCACTGACTTAAAAAATTTTAATTAGAAATTAACTTAAAGCAAATGTTAAATAAATTATACTCAGAGAACATAAAAACATTTCCTTTTGTACTACGACAGAAGAAGGCAACTCATTTGCCAAGAACTGTAATATTTAACCTTTAGAGTTTCTGCAAAAAAATGATACAGGATTTTGTGCATTGCATATTTCTCTATATGCAGATTTTACTAGTGGAATATGGAGTACATTAAAATATTTTAAAAGTCAAGGTTGGTTCCTTTCTTTCTTCCATATGATCCTAGGGGTCTCTTTCTTACCATGCACACATCTTCAATAGCCTGTGTTCTTGATGGAAGGTAAAGGTGGTCATGATTTGTTTTACCAAGATTGTGCCCATATAAGACCAGACATTTTTGGACAGTTAGTTTTAGATAGTCAAAGGGGGAAAGGGTAAGTCATCTGTTTTAGTTTCCTAGGGTTGCTAAAACAAAGTACTGACTGCCTGCATACTCCTATGGTCATCTCTTCTCTGTGTGTCTGCAAATGATCTTCCTTGTGTAGGTGTCTATGTACTAATCACCTCTTTTTATAAGAACACTATACAGGTTGGAGTAGGGTCCTCCTTAATTAGCTCATTGCAACTTGAGTATATCTGCAAAGAACTTATTTCTAAATAAGGTCACATTCAGAGGTACCAGGAATTTGGACTTTTAATATATCTTTTTGGAGGACACAATTCAGCCTGTAACAGCATGCAACTGCAGCTTGGAAGGAACTGACTATAACTTGGAAGTCAACTGCTTGAGGACCAATGACTTGATATCCAGAGGGTATGGATGTTAATTCAGGTGCAGCTCTGAAGGAGTCACTTAACCTCACTATCATTCAAACTCCCATCTGTACAAGAGTGGTAGCACTAAAACATAAAGGTTGGCATGATGCAACACATGGAGCATGCTATCCAGTCACTTGCATGACTTACACCTTTTGTCTCACCCTCATTCCCACCCTGTATTATCCTGTCTTTATTTATAATTGCGATATTTTGCTCATCATGTATTTTTTGCTTGGACATTGCTTTTACAGAACATTTAGCTAAAATAGTATTTATTTTAACTACTGAGTTTTTAGCACCCCCTTAAATGCTTCAGCCACCTCATACAATGCCTCACTCATCTTACCTGAGTCCCAACCCTGCAAATGATTGTCCAATGTCTCCTCAGATCTAAAATTCTAACTACCTCAAAGCTGTAAATGCCCCAGCATGGTCCATTCTCCTTTCTTTAAGACATAGGCCCTTTGAAAGGTCACTATTGGCTTGTCTATACCCACTGCAATTTACAGTTTGCTCCACAGATGTTGGATTATTTAAAATAGATATTTCAACAGGTATTTGAATAATTTAAGTAGATATTTCAATAATTCCCTGAGAGTCAGACAACTGTTAAGGGACAAAACAGCATGTCAGACTTATACCCTTCCACATCTGAGTTCATTTTCCTTTTCAGCTCAGTTTATAGAGTTTTCTTTTTTTTTTTTTTTTAACAATAGGTGATAAGTTGTAGGTTAGTCCATGAGGATATTTGCCTGGACTTGCAGGGGTTGAAGTATTGATATTCAATATTTAAAATGTTTGCTTCATGGCACAAATGTTACCTACTCCAGAATCCTTCTTTTAAAAGTGTGTTGAAGAGCTCTAAATATTAGCAGTCTTGGTGTCATGACAGCTTCTCATTCTGTAAATAATTAGGGAAGTATTAAGGAAACATCTTTCAACTCAGGCACGTCATGTGCTGTAAGGTGATGATCAATTCTAGAAAATGAAATGTCCCTTTAATTTCATGTGTTAAAATATCATTTGATATTTGTATATATATATCAAACAATATCATATTTGATATGCGTATATATATATATATATTCACACATTGACTAATGCAGTAATTAACAAAATGTAAATGCTCAGAAAATACTCACTGAATAAATGAGCCATCAAGTTGTGCCAGCCATAAAATTATCTTATTCATCTTCATCTTGCTCACTAATTAATGTTTTATAATATTCAGATACTAAGTATGATATTAAATTACTGACTTTTAGTAAGTTAGGAGGAATTGTGGGACAACTGCATAAAAGAAGTGAATGCAGAGAGAAAGCATATTTAGCTGATTGGAGGCTTTGTTCCAACATCTGACGTCTCTTATCTTTTTCAGAATTGCAGTTCACAACATGGGAAGAAAAATTAGGACTTAGATTAGTTTTGGCTGTTTTCAGGTGCTCTCAAATTCAAATTTAGAAATCTAGCCCTTTTGATTTCTACACATCATATGCTTTTAAAGGACAATTTGGCAACTTCTGCACTTAAATCTGCTATATGACTCACTTCTGTGTTGTAGGGTCACACACACAGAAGCAAGTAGAATGATTAAATATAATTATACTTTTATATAATGGAATGAAAGAAGAGCAATCATTTTAGTCATTTTATGGAGAGAGAGTCTTCTGTTGTTTTGTGTCATGCAGAATTTGTACTTGATACTGTAGTTTATGTCTTAGTTATGTTGCAATGAATTTACATGTTTTCATAATATAAATGCAAAGCAAGGACATCCTACAGCCCTTGGGATGGAAGTCTATCCCAAAGTGCATCTGATTTACCATTTTCCCAAATGGTAAAAAAAGGTGTTTGGAGGACACTAGAAATAGCTTGAAATCTATATAGGCCAAGGAAGAATTGCAGAATAACATCATTGGGAATGGCATAGTAAGAACCTCCCAAAGCCCTCTTCTCTAAATAGAATATTTGAAAAAACATATCAAAAATAATATATTCAGAAACCTGGACATTAACCAAAGGCTATCAACAATCTGTGGAGCATTTATTCAAGAAAAATAGATGCATTTCAGTAAGGACAGTAAGATTTGCAGCTTTTAAGTCAATATTGCTCAAGTTTCATG
Organism: Cephalopachus bancanus; assembly: GCA_027257055.1. Lineage (NCBI taxonomy): Eukaryota > Metazoa > Chordata > Mammalia > Primates > Tarsiidae > Cephalopachus > Cephalopachus bancanus. Next base: position 1,003,581 of record JAPVLO010000667.1, on the reverse strand, counting down.
GTAGCCTTGATGATCAATATCCCTCACTCATGAGGAAAACCAGTAGCTGAACAACTACTGTAAGAATAAGAAGCCCCACTTCCAGAGTATTGTCATTGTTTGACCTATTTTCTATTTCCCCAGCAGATTATTCTCACAAAGTTGTCTTTATTTGACCTGTCATAGAACTCACCTGGTGAAACAGTCTTTTCCCTGGGGAAATTTGTCAAAAACAATCAGAGGCAACTGTGTAACAATACAGCTGTCTGAAGCAGCAATAAAACCTGGAAAAAATACTAAACTAACCAAAAAAATTAAAAGAAAAACTGAAGGATTATATGCCTGTGGGGACATTAAAAGCTCTGGCATATTATTGGGAATCAAGAAGGACATGTTCATGCATAGGGTTATGTATATGCTCAGAGATGTATACCTGCAGAGAAAAAAAATCTAAGTACTTAAGTTCCTTCTATGTTTGATCTTGAACAACTGTGCAATGAGGAAATGGGGGCTAAGACAGAATTTCCAACCAGCTGTGGAAATTAATCAAAGGATTGCAAGAGTTCAAGGGGCATACCTTCAAGAGAAATGGCTGAATTTTAGTAAGAAGAGTAAGAATATGATTCCTGGCTGAGTGTGGAAAGTGTGCAGCAGCAGGAACACAGAGCTCTTCATCCAAGACTGAGAACTTCTAGACACTTAAGTCAATCTCTGTCCAATCATTGGCTGAATATCAAGTTAACAACATAGAGAATTTGATGAAAACATGCACGACAAAGAATATAGACTTTACAGAAATAGTTCAAAAAAGTCATTCAACAACTGCAGAGACAACAACAGAAGAAAGCAAAACAAAAACCCAAGCAAGAAGAATTTTTAGAGTAGATCTGTTATATAACTTGTCCAGAAACAACAAAACAACAAAAAAAAACCACACAGAGACAATAAATTATAGCAATAAATGAACTAAACTCTCCAATTAAAACTCAGCGACTGGAAGATGGATTAAAATATATGATACGATGCAACCTACAAAAAATTCATTTTACTTTCAAATACACAAAACAGGATGTCTATAATTTAAAAAGACACAATCACAAGTACTGGTAAGGGTGCAGAAAAATTAGAACATGCATTCATACATTCATATATTGATGACATGAATATAAAATGGTACAGCCACATTGCAAACCAGCCTGGCAGCTTCTCAAAAGGTTAAATATTGAGTTGCCATATAAAACAACAATGATACTCTTAGATATACCAAGATAATTTAAAGCATAAGTCTGTGCAAAAACCTGTTCATGAATGTTCTTGGCACTGTTATTTACAATAGTCAAAAATGGTTAATAACTCAAATTTCGATCATTTAAATAATAGATAAGCAAAATGTGGTATATGCATAATGTAAATATTATTTACCCATAAAAACAATGTATTCATTCATGCTATTATATGTTCCATGAACACACTATGGTAAGTGAAAGTAGACAGACACAAAAGTTCACATAATGTGTGATTCCATTTTTATGCAGGGTTCAGAAAGACAAAATCATAGACAGAAAGTAGATTAGTAGTGGTGAGGGACTGGGAGAGAGACGGGAGAATGGAGAATGACTTCTAATAGGTACTGAGTTCCTTTCTGGGGTGAGAAAAATGTCTGAAATTAAATGTTGGTGATGGTTGCACAAAATGTAAATATAGTAAAAGACACTGAGAGTGTCTAGTCTAAAAATGGTATTATATGTGCATTATATCTTAATAAACAATACATTTTTTAAATACTATGATGAGTCATATCAGCAAGAGTGTCATACTGTAGCCTGAGGCAAAGGAATAGCTCATAATACTGATCATGTCTTTGTTTGAAATGCTCATAATTTGTTCACCATAGATTTTTGTCATTAATATTGATTTTTAAAAAAATTATTGCATCAAACTATAATGTATATTGGGGAAAGAATTATATTAAGAATTCCAACATAGTACATTTGTCACTTTCAAAATTCCTGACACTATCATCTTCAGATAAATATATTCTGTAGGCTTTTTTTTTTTTTTGGTTTATGGTAATTGGGGAAGGATTCAGGACACCAATGGAAAGGTTAAAGAAGTGGAAATTCAAAGAATAGTCTCTATTAGATAATGATATTTTTTCATTAATTAATGAATTGAGTATTTTATTGATTCCCTCATTCATTCATTCATTTAATGGATAAATAATTACATAGGTTCCAGGTTCTCTGTTACCTCTCTCTGATATGGACCCTTGCAGTTAAATCCCAAAATGCTTCTTACCAGAATAGTGTTTTAGCTATCATCTTGAGTTCAATAGGAAAAATTCTAACAGGATCAACTGTTATTGGCCCTAGTTGCTAAAGGCACAACTTTTTCTATGAATCATCCATACTGTTTCATTTCCATTCAAAACAACTATGGCCATAATATACATAGAGATTCCTGGGTTGCCTTGCAACCATTGCTGGGTGATTGAACATGAAAGAAGAATGGGTCAAGATATGATGGCAAGACCTTGGATGGCACAAGAGCACATGAGTGGCCATGGGTTCTAGGACTTTTTCATACTCTTCTATCCCAAAATATTGAAAGCTGCAGAAGACGTTTGAAGTTTATTCTTTTATAGTCATATACTTTGTAATTGTTTAATTTCATTTAAGAAAATGGTTGTTTTTGACCTCTGCATTTGGTTCCCTATGCCTGTTGTAGCAAATGAACACAAACTCAGTGGCTTTAACTGAAACAAATATCTTATTGTTTTTAAGGTCAGAAATCTAAAATGGTTCAGCAGGATTGCATTCCTTTTGAGGCTCTGAGGGAGAATCTGTTTCCTTGTCTTTTTCAGCTTCTAGAGGCGGACAGAATTTATTGGTTTATGACCCTTTATCATTCTCTTTTCATTATAACATCTCCTTATTTTACTCTGACCCATCTGCTCCCCTATTATTAGGACCCTTGCAGTTTCATTGGGCTCACCCCTATAATCCATGATAACTGTTTCATCTCAATTAACTTAATCACATCTGCAAAGCCCCATTTGCCATGTAAATCAACAAATCAATATGTTCTTTTTTAAGCGTTAGGACTCAGATATCTTTGAGGGCCATTATCCTGCCTATCACATAAGGATTAGAATGTGGACATCTTTGGGAGCCATTTCACTGGCCACCACATGGGAATTAGGAGACAAACATATTTGAGGGCCATCATTCTGCTGACCACAAGGGGATTAGGATATGGACTCCTTTGAAGGTCATTATTCTGGCCACTAAACCTACCTCTCTAAAATGTTAGTCAATAAATGCTGACTTGTAAGTCCAACTCAAATGGAGATTTTAAAATAGCTGAATACTCAATATTTAATTACAAAGCATTTTTGTAGGAACCCATTATTTTAATACTAAATACTTTTTATATGTCAGTAATTTAATTTCTTTAGTAATTAATTTCCTTTCTTGTCTAAATTGTAAGTTCTTCATAAGTAAAAATCCTTTCAGAAATTATTTTATCAAATAATTGATCTTTCTCATGAAGTGTGGTATAGCAATCAAATATTTGATCACCAGTATCAAAAACAAATAAACTATTTTTAAAGGTTTAGGTTTGATTATTTCTTCTTTCCTGACTGAGTTGTACTTACAAAAGAAATCTATCCTCATTCTCCTTCAGCAGCTGAATTCCAACAGAAGGTAGCTTTAATTGCTAGTATTATGCTTATGATGAATCATATTGGATAAAATAATGAAAGGTCTCTGGGCTTGGGATGAGGAACCTGGGGAGTTCTTGTTCCAGCTCTATTTTTAACTAGCTATCTCATTTTACAGGTGAATCCACTTCTCAGTTCCTCAAGTTTTCTCACTTACAAAATGACGGCATCACCCTCAATAACACATACCATCTCTTTGATCTCTCACAGTCTTATGGATCTGTATCAGATGATTTTGTGACTCTTGTGTCTTCTTCTTAGGTTCTTATCAACTTTTTCAAAAGGTAAAATTTTCAAAAAATGTGAAAATGGAATCTTTTGATGCTTATGATTTCCAAGGTCATTTGAAGATGAGAATCTGGACCTTAATTAAAAGCAAACCACACAAGATTACCCAAGTTCTATTGTGAAGTATAAGACCATGTGTGTTAACTTTCCTTCCAACAGTTAATGATCTTCCAACATATTTCTCTGACAGACTCCTGCACTCCATTAAAACATTCTGTAGAATGACTGCAATTTGTATTTTTCAGATAGTCATGTACTTTACTTTCTTGTTCACGTCATTGACATGATGAGACATTTAAAAAAATTATTATGGGTTCATAAAAATTGTATATATTTATGGGGTACATGTGATATTTTGATACAGACATACAATGCATAATGATTAAGTCAGGGTGATTGGGGTATCCATCACCTCAAATCCTTATCGTTTCTTTGTATTTGGAACATTTTAATTCCACTCTTATTTTAAAATATAAAATAAATCATTAACTATAGTCACCCTGTTGTGCTTCCAAATACCAGATCTTATTCATTCTATCTAACTGTAGTTTTGCGCTCATTTTGCACTCATTAACCATGCCCACTTTATATCACCTTCTCCAATACCCTTCCCAGTTTCTGGAAACCATCATTCCATTCTCTATGTCATGAATTCATTTTTCAGCTCCCACATATATGAGTGAGAACATGCAATATTTGTTCTGGTTTATTTAACCTTACACAATGTCGTTCATTTCTATCCATGTTGCTAAAAAATGACAAGACTTTATTTTTTTTTATGACTGAATAATATTCCATTGTGGATATGTGTTAAATTTTAATTATCTATTCATCCACTGATGAACACTTAGGTTGATTCCATATCTTGGCTATTGTGAACTGTGCTACAGTAAACATGGGAGTGAAAATATCTTGATATACTGATTTCTTTTCTTTTGAATATATGCACAGCAGTGAAATTTCCAGAGTATAAGGTAGCTCTGGCTTTAGATTTTGAGGACCCTCCATACTGTTCACAATAGTGGTCGTACTAATTTACATTCCTGCCAACAGTGTACACCGATTCTTCTTTCACCATATCCTTTCCAGCATTCATTATTGTCCGTCTTTGGATAACAGTTATTCTAACTGGGGTGAGATGATATCTCATTGTATATTTGATTTGCATTTTTTCTGATTAGTGATGTTTAACATTTTCTAACATATCTGTTGGCCATTTAAACATCTTATTTAAGAAATACCAATTCAAATCATTTGTTTATTTTAAAATTAATTTTTTTCCTAATGAGATGTTTGAACTTATGTATTTTGGTGTATTATCCATTGTCAGATGGGTACTTTGCAAATATTTTCTTCTATTCTGTGAGTTGAAGAAACATTTTGGATGATGCCAGAAGATTCAAGTTTACTGGACTAGATTTGGTACAAGAGTTCACTCAGACTAATTTGGGGTTCTTGAATATAGAATGGACAGTTTGCAGGTAGTATAGATTTATATTTCAATCCTTTGAGTTACTTTTAGTATTAACAGTATCAAAGTGCTGGTTCTGCTCAGTTCTGTTCTACTGTTACTTAAGGACAGCTGGCTGATTTATTCTGCCTTGATGAGAGCTTTTGGGAAGCAATTGCACAATCCTTTTCTTAGGACCTTTTGTCCTAAATGTCTTACAGATCTGGCAGAAGCACAGGCTTTATTTGATTATTGTGAAGTTGAGGAGCAACACAGAGCTTTTTCATATAGGAGAGGATACGTTTCCAAGAAGACAGTCTTCAATTCTGCAAAGGTCAGGGTAGCAGGTAGCAAAGAAGCCATTGTATTTTCTCTGTCCTCTTGGCCATGTAATTTAGAAATTGTGAATAAATCTCTCCATTCTAAGGCAGCCGTGTCCATTTCTCATTTAGCTGCATTGAGGAAGCTGATGGGTCAGATCAGGCTTCAAAGAGAGCTGAGACTCATTATATCCAAAGAAATAGTGTTGGAACAAGGTGTAATTTAAAAAGTGAAAGAATGATAATAGCAAGAAACACACCCAAAGACATATGAAAACACTCATACATATATATATACACACATACATAGAGGAATTAGCAAATACCCTTGTCATAAAAAGACATCAAAGTTCTCATGCCAATTTTTACATGTAGCATAAAAAAGGAAGGTGGGTTTATATGTGCATTTATGACTGTCATTATACACACAATATAGCAAACAAACATGATTAAATATATTTCTATATACATATGCATATTAAACAGTCCTATAACCTAAGAGGAGAAAACAATCCTACTTTTCTGGAATAGACAAAAGCAGCAGGTCTTGTTGTTTTTATTTTTGTTATCTGGGTAATAGTTGCCCATATTTCTTCCTCCATGTCTGTTGACAGAAAGAATGGTGATAGCAGTAAAATCAAGCATGGAAAAAAAATAAAGGGTACTGTTTCTGCTAATATTGATTTTTCTTGTATTTCAATAACTAATGTTATTGGGGGAAAAATAAAGGGTACTGTTTCTGCTAACATTGATTTTTCTTGTATTTCAATAACTAATGTGTTAGGAAATATCAGACTGAGAGTGGAGTAGCTTAAATTTACTTGCCTTCAATCATAGATTGCATGGTGTATATTTTTTATTGTTTGAAAGAAAGGGTATATCATATTATCCATCGAATTAAGAATCACAAGTGATTTTTAAAATATTTTTTCAAAAAAATAATAATTTTGCTCAGATGAGCAATACCATCAATTCCTTGCGCTTTCTGTCTAGAACTATAATCAGTTTAGTAGGATTCTAGTTAATAAAAAAAGTTCTTGTCTCCTGTTTTACATACATTTTATGAAGACAAAAGAAACCCATTCCTGCTTTTGCACAGAAGCTAATTATTGTCAAACAATGAACACATAAGGGTCACATAAATAAGTGACTTTAATGGTGAGGCATTTTAATGTCAAACACTTGGAAAATTATAGTAATTTATAATCAGCAATTCACATATTATAAATATTTTAGGTGTTTAGAGTTATATACATACTCTCACATATTTTAAACATTGCCAGTTGAGATTTATATATTAATCTACTAAAAAATGTGTTCTGTTTTAGAGCCTAATTTAATTCCTCCTCTCCTATAAACTCTCTCTTAGATAAAATATAACTTTTCAGGAATCTTAAAATAGTTAGGTTACGGAAATGTAGTATTAATATTATTATATAATGATATAATATTATTTATTTAATATCTACTAAAGAAATCATGTCTTCTCACAATGCTTTGACTTTTTTTTTTTTGAGTTGGAGTCTCACTCTGTCACCCACACTGGAGTGCAGTGGCATGCTCCTGGTCACCACAGCCTCAATCTACTCAGCTCCAGCAATCCTTCAGCCTCAGCCTTCCAAGAAGGTGGAACTACAGGCTCGTGCTACCACACCTGGCTAATTTTTTTGATTTATTGTAGAGACGAGGTCTCGTCAAGTTGCCCGGGTGGGTCTCGAACTTGTGGGCTCAGGCAATCCACTCACCTCGGCCTCCCAAAGTGCTGGGATTACAGGTTGACCCACCGAGCTCGGTCTGAAATTTTTTTGACATGAAATGGTATTTTTTTGTAATTAAAGAACAAGACTTAAAGTAGAAGAAAAACAGCATAAATAACAATAGGAGTAACTACAGAAGTAGTAATAAACAACATGATTGGAAGGTTTCCTATGTGTCAGGCAGTGTAAAGCACCATGCAAGGGATTAATCATCAACAAAACTTTATGAGGAAGAAACTCTGATTGGACTCAACTTACAGATTAGGACACTGAAGGGAGAGGAAACAGGTTTAACCCCACTCAAGGCTAGAGATAGGATATGGATTTTGGTATTCAGGCCCCAGGACCAGCTAACATCCTCAACCACTGCATCTTAACTGGATACTAAATCCATAAACAGTTTTTCCTAGATAGAAGGGATTGACATCACAGAGTCTGGTTTTGGCAAAGAATAATGGGACTAGACAAAAAGAAAACAGGCACAGCCAAGTTCACCATTTTGCTTTCCTTGTTAGGTGAACCACTCCAAGAATGTCATCATGTGATGGGCCCTTAAATCAGGTTTTCCATAATTTAGACACTTTTCCCTTGTTATTGGCTTTTCTCATTACAATCATTTATCTTTTTTCACACTAAAAACTCCAGCTTCTACTATGTTCAATATAGTTAAGCATTTGCTTAATATTATCAAACTCCAAAATAGGTTTTCAAAGGGATTCTTGCCAGTGTTAGTTCTTTGTTTTTTCCAATAATATTATGTTCTGTGATAAGTAATCTTTGGACGTAGACCATTTGTATATCTCTGCCCATAGGGAAAAAAGCATCGGGTCAGGCACGGTGGCTCACACCTGCCATCTTAGCACTTTGGGAGGCCGAGGTGAGAGGATTGCTTGAGCCCAAGAGATTGAGACCAGTCTGGGCAGCATAGCAAAATCTCATTTCTACCAAAAAAAAAAAAAGTTAGCCAGGTGTTGGGGCATATGCCTGTCGTCTTGGCTACTCAGTAGGCTGAGGAGGGAGAATCACCTGAGTCCAAAGTCCAGGAGTTCAAGGCTACAGTAAGCTGTGTTCATGCTACTGCACTCCAGTCTGGGTTACAGAGTCAGACCCTGACTCAAAAACAAACCAAAAAAGTACATCGGATGAGGCTTTATTTTTTAAAGAAATATCCCTGCTGTTCTAGGTTAGGCAAAAGTTTTCTATACAGAAAAGACATTACTATGATATTAAAATTAGCATTCATTGCTCAATGAACAGCCATTGACTGCTTTTCCTGAGTTAACATTTTATATTCATTTTATATTGGTTTATTAAGACTGATCTTTCAGTTTGATGTAAGGATTTTCAATAACCTGCTTAGATAAGCATATGATTGGAATGAAGAAATTACTTCCATGTAAATTTCAACTAAGGTCTAGATAAAAATACAGAATGAATGATAGGTTCAGTATTTCTATATATGGTATCCTTTATTTGAAGAAATTTTGACAGTATAATAGGAAAAATTACTATTATTTCACAGTTTTAAGGATTATCTATTCATACATCTTTTTCTCCTGAACAGAACAATTTGTGGGTACAGCCCAAGAAAATTAGAGTTTTAAATCACTTGGATGTCTCAAGGAAAATCATTTTTCAAAACTTCACAAACATTTACCTGTGATCAATTGTATTTGTTGGAATTGTTCAAGCAATTTATTTCATTCCACAGCTTCTTTCTCTGGAATCTGGACAAGGCTGTAAATACAGAGGACATGGCATTATATAAATTCTGAGGCTGGATCATACACCTGTCTCTGGATTCTCTTGGGCTATTTGTTGTTGGAATCCACTGGTCATGCAGTGAGGAAACCCAAGCAATTACATGGAGGTGCCATGTATATTCCATCTGACAGCCCCAAGTAAGCTAGCATTAATCCACAAACATGTGAATAGCTTTCATTTCATTCTATTCACAGCCTTTGTAAATTCCACACATCATGAGCAAAGACAGCCATATCCAATGAATACTTTTAGAACTTCTGAAACACAGAATCCATAAAAATAAAAATTAAAAAATTGCTACTTTACAAGACTAAGTTAGGGATTAATATACTTGGGATATTTATCCTCTCCCAATATCATGTCAAAATTTGATCCCTAATGTTGGAGGTGGGGCCTGGTGGGAAGTGTTTGGGTCATAAGAAGGATTCCTTATAAATAACTTGGTGTCCTTCCCCATGGTAATGCATGAGTTCTCCCTCTACTAGTTCACGTGCTCATGGTGAACAACCTTTCTCTCATGCCATATGACATACTGGCTTGTCTTCCCCTTCTGCCATGAGTGGAAGTTTCCTGAGGTCCTCTCAAAAAGCAGAAGCTAGCATCATACATCTTTTACAGACCGCAGAAAGATGAACCAAATTCAACCTCTTTCCCCTATAAATTACTCATCTTCAGTTTTTCCTATATAACAATGCAAAACAGACTAAAACAGGGTGACACAGAAACATGCACACAGACAAGAAACAACAAGCACAGTTTTCAAATGAAAACTAAGAAGATTAAATAAGGTGAAAAAAGAGCAATTTTTTATGACTATTACTTTAGCAATATGGTATTAAAAATAATTATTTTCTTAATTTGTGATATATATGTGTATATATACATATACATGCTTACAAATAAACAATTCTAAATAGTATTTACATATTTAATGTGTAAAATAGGCAAATGTGTTGTTTTAAAGGGAGTAGAAGAGTTTAAATATATGTGTGTGTGTATGTATAAATTGTTTCAATTTATGCCATTTAAGTTGTGTCGTAGGTAAGTAAAATGGCATTTCTCACAGTTTTAAAGCTTTTTCTGGAGTGACATGATTATACAGGTATAATGCTGAGCAATTCACTTTATAACAAGTTTTGCACCTTCACAAGTGACATATTCTGGCAAGGAACTTTTCAAGCATAAGAAACATTTTTTACTGACAAGTCTGAGGGAAATTAAATTTAAAAGTAGGTACTATCTATCTTGTGTCAGCATTCAGCAAAGCAAAATGAGATTTTCACTGCCTTGTTCTCACATTTTTACAAAGTTTTACTATTTCTTGTGGGACTTGGTCTGAGTTCCTCGTGGAATATCACCATTTAATTAGAAAGTAAAAGTAAATATGTATCATTGTCAAGTTTCATTATATCCCAATCATTCAATTAAAGCAAAACAGTGCAAAATACTATATCAAGGTGGGTGACAGGAACCTTACTTCCTTAGTCTTAAAACAAACAAACATATCGAAGCAAAACAAGCCTAAATCCACCTGATGAGGAAAATTTGAAAGATTCATAAACATAGACACTTAAATTCCAATCCACTAGAAATCAAAGACATGAAAAATTAAAACAAAGAAATTGAATTTCACAGCCATTAGCTTAGTAAAAATTAAATTTTCTGTTGTATTCATTGTTGGGAAATGGCAGCAAAAGGAAATTTGTACACAATTTGGGAGAAGCAATTTGGTATTGTCTAATGAAATGTAAAGGCTCCAATCTCATATGTTACTTGACAATACCTTTGAGTGAAAAAGCGGGCCATATTTAATTGCTGGGTTTTTTTGGAAAGATAGACTGGGTTTGATCTCAGCTTTCTTCCCTCTAACTGTGAGATGTAAGCAATTTATTAACTAGACTTCAGTTTCCAATTGTATAAATTAGGACAACTCGAGTTTTATAGAGAACAAATGAGTTTATCATTTATAAAGAGCACTAAAAAATTACTCCAAAACATACTTTGATATGTACACAAAGAAGCATTGATAACTTTGTCTCTTGCCATTTTGTTTGTAAAAAAGGAAAAGTGGAAATAACTTAGATCCAACAGAAGGGGTATAATTAAGGAATTTCTGTTGTCTGCATACAAGGCATACTCTACTATGACTTACACAAATTGACTAGATCTATGTATAATGACAAAAATAATAAAACAATTCCAAAAAACACAGGTAAGAATGTACTTCTAGCTGGGTGCTGTGGCTCATGCCTGTAGTTCCACCACTTTAGGAGGCAGAGGCGAGAAGATTGCCTGAGCTTGCAGGTTCGAAACCAACCTGAGCAACGTGGCGAGACCTCGTCTGTACAATAAATCAAAAAATTAGCCGGGCATGGTGGCACGCACCTCTAGTACAAGCTACTTGGGAGGCTGAGGTAGATGGATCGCCTGAACACAGCAGGTTGAGGCTGCGGTGGCCATGAGCGTGCCATTACAATCCAACCTGGGTGACAGAGTGAGACTCCAAACTACATTTTTGTATTGTAAATAAAGTGCATTTGTCACTAAATAGTACCTAGTGAATATTTTAAAAACTCCTGGATGACACGGTGAGAATGTCTTATAGCAATAGATCACCATCTCCTCAGTAGATTCAGGGAGGCAAATGGCATCAAACAAACTCACATTACCAATGATCATTTTACTTAAAAAAAAAAAACTAAAGAAAATTTAGTCTTAAAAAAATTATAGGTAGCAAATATATGGCATTTATTTAATATACACACACTAATTATTGTAACAGTTAAAGTCTTTTAAATATTTTCCAAATTAAAATCAGTAAACATACTATATTTAAAATTCAGTCTTTTTTTTTTTGGCTTCTAAGGAATTCAACTGTACATTGAAACTTTTTTTTTTTTTGAGTTGGAGTTTCACTCCGTCTCCCAGACTCGAGTGCAGTGGCTGCTCCCGGCGGCCACCGCAGCCTCGACCCACTGGGCTCCGGCGATCCTTCCACCTCAGCCTTCCAAGCAGCTGGAACTACAGGCGCGCGCTATCACGCCCAGATGATTTTTGATTTATTGTAGAGATGAGATCTCACCAAGTTGCCCAGGTGGGTTTTGAACCCTCGGGCTCAGGCAATCCACTCACCTCAGCCTCCCAAAGGCATGGGATTACAGGCTGAGCCACCGAGCCCGGCTTAAATTGAAACTTGCTCATATAAGCTGATGAAACTCACTATGATAGGGGGAGTCCTTGAGGACAAATGCCAAAATTGCCAAGTTGTGTATCAATTAATGACATGAAAATAATCTAGTGCATCTCTATTTTAGATCTCAGTTTTATAAAGTGTGTCTTTGTAGCTGGGACTTTAGAAACTGTCAATAAAGATGCGTGGATACCCACATCATAATCACTCAGTCAGAACCCAGTGCCTGTTTTTGTGGCTTAAAATGGTGAAACATAGAGATGAAATTTAAATACCAAAAGAGAATTAAGTTTGTTCTAAATTAATTTTACTAAACACAATTAGGTATATATACAACAATAAACAATGAAAGTTGAATATTAATGTGTATATATGTGTATATATGAATGCACATACAGTTGACCCTTGAACAATATGAATTTGAACTGCATACATCCATTTATACACAGCTTTGCTTCCACCTCTGCCACTTCTGAGACAACAAGATGAACCCTTCCAACTCCTTTTCCTAAGCCCATTTCATGTGAAGATGACAAGGATGAAGACATTTAAGATGATCCACTTTCACTTAAGGAACAGTAAACTCTTCCTCATGATTTTCTTAATAACATTTTCTTTTCTCTACTTTATTGTACGAGTGCAGTATATAATACATGTAACATACAAAGTATGTGTTAATTGTTTGTTTATGTTAATGGTAAGGCTTCTGGTCAACAGGAGGATATTAGTGGTTATGTTTTGGGGATGTCAAAAGTTGTATATGGATATTCGACTGCATGAAGGTCAGTATCCCTAACCCCTGTGTTGTTCAAGAGCCAGTTGTATATGTCAAATGTTTGTGTGTGTGTGAGTGTTTGTGTGCTTGTGTGTGTGTGTGTGTGTGTGTGTGTGTGTGTGTGTGTATAAGTATAGTATGCATATGTGTCTTTATTAAATTTTAATTTTAGAGTTGTAGGGTACATGTTAAGATTTGCTACATAGTACCCAAAGAGTGATTGTGTGCCACCTATACCCCCTTTTTTCCTCCCCCTGCTATGAGTGTCTAGCATCAATTGTTTCTGCCCCTCTGTGTTGTTCAAGAGCCAGTTGTATATGTCAAATGTTTGTGTGTGTGTGTGTGTGTGTGTGTGTGTATAAGTATAGTATGCATGTGTGTCTTTATTAAATTTTAATTTTAGAGTTGTAGGGTACATGTTAAGATTTGCTACATGGTACCCAAAGAGTGATTGTGTGCCCCTTGTACCCCCTTTTTTCCTCCCTCTGCTATGAATGTCTAGCATCAATTGTTTCTGCCTTTGTGCTCATGTGTCCAATGTTTGGGACCCACATATGAGTGAGAACAAGAAATATTCAGTTTTTGGTTTCTGCGATAATTCCCTTAGAATGATGGTCTTCAGTTGCATCCATGTTGCTGCAAAGGATATGATTTTGGTTTTTTTTAAAGCTGCATATTCTTTCTTTCTTTCTCCAATCCACTTTTGATAGGCATCCGGGTTGGTTCCATGTTTTCGCTATTGTGAATAGTGCTGAAATGAACATATATGTGCACGTGTCTTTTCGGTAGAGCAATTTATGTTCCTCTGGGTATATTCCCAGAACTGGAATGGCTGAATTGTATGGTAGTTCAGTTTTTTAATTCTTTGAGATAAAAGCCATGCTGCTTTTCACAGGTGTTGAATTAGTTTACATTCTCAACAATAGTGCAGAAGCATTACCTTTTCTCTACAGCTTTCCCAACATCTGTTGTTTTTACATTGCAGGTTTACATTTCAAGTTCACATTATTATTAATGCTTGTATTTATGTATATTTCTATTCTATTGAACTTATTAATGTTAAAACATCTTTGCCTGAAAAAAATGCTGAAGACTTCATAAAAGGAAATGTAGCATTGTGGACAGCCTCATCTACCCATCCCACGGTATGTTAAAAGTTGATTTATGGGCCCTTTGGTAATTTCAGTGTCTGCTTTAAACACTCTAGGCTGAAATGTTTGCTACACTGCTGGTATTTTTCGATGTCTTTAACTTTCCTCCATGAAACCTTCCCTCTCATGATCAACTTGGCTTAATTTTCAGTAAGTTGCCCTGACAAGCTTCTCTTGGTCAAGTTGTATACTGCTTAGATAAAACCCATGATGCAACACAAAACAGATTATACAGAAATTTTGGCTAAAGTGGAAACTTCCTTTGGGCATCAGAAACCTTTAGGAAAGTAGTGGTTGGCAGATATTGTCAGAAACAATGTTCAGTAAACCTATGGAAAATCAGAACATCATTTCTTCATTGACCCGCTCATTCAGTGTGAACTCCTAAAGGAAAACAAACAAACAAATAAACAAAACAGTAGATGTCCCTTTATGGTGATAGTTTAATACAGCCATATATCTTACTTTTGCCTGTAGCAAAAGTACAACTCTGCACTTGGCATAGAGATTTATTATTCTGAATCTTTGTCTCTGCATCTAGCATTCATGCAACACTGCAATATTACTAGAGAACCAAAATGACAAAAGTAGATGTTCCAATTCTGCAGTTGGAGGGCATGAAACATATGTGCCACTGACCATAACTATGGGTAACTTTCTCAAGGCTTTTTAAAGGAAAACAATGCTCAGAAGTTATAAGCCACAGCTAATAGAAACAAAGGTTTTATATAACTAGAGTGTTGATGTTCTTCCCCTACTCTGTCTTAAGAACAGTGTGAAGGTTGACTAAATGTTCAATGTTGGAGCTTCCTGAGTCAATCTCTTCATCTCTAACTCCCAACCACTGAAAATACTGCCCTAAGTATCATATCTACAATTACTCTCCAGAATCATGCAAATGCTTGTTAAAGAATAAAACTTCAAGAAATGTTTAAAAACACATCATATGGTTTTAGGAGAGTTTCTTCTAATGCTGTCTGAATTGATAAGAACCCGTAGAGGAGACTTTTTACCTTAGCACATCCATGAGCTAACTATGGTCCCTAAACCAAATCAAGCCCACCACCTGTTTTTATAAATAAAGTTTTATTGGAACACAGCCATACCCATTTATACACGTGTTTTCTGTGGCTGCTTTTGCGTTACAATGGCAGAGTTGTGTTATTGCAACAGAGTTTATATAACTTGAAGAGCTGAAAATGTTTGCTATTTGACTCTTTCCAGAAACAGTTGGCTAATCCTCATAGCACTGTTAACAGTACTAACACATAAAGCTTTTTTCCCCTTTTTTCTACTATCTCATTCTCAACTTGTCAGGTTTTTAAAAAATAACTTTCTATTTGATGTTCTAAGTAAGGAAAAATTAAAATATTTAGTCGTTGATATGATTTTTTATTTTTATTTTTATATTGTGTAATGCCAACTTGCAATTCCAGTATCTGAGCAGTTAACTTGTATTGAGAATCACTGAAATTACACAAGCCGTTATTTTGCAGCACACGCATAAGCATCTATTGCATTCTTCCCAGAACACTGGAAGTGCTGCACAAAACAGACTGGGTGGATTTCTTTCCACATTTTGCTATGCACATATTCTACCAGCGCTCTCTACCTTCAGCTTCCTCTTTTTCCTGATTCTTCTTTGGTATCGTATTTGGCTTAAGTGGTTGTCTAACAGTAAAAAAAATACAAGATAGAGTTCTTCTTTTTTTTAAATGGCATTGCCTGTTTTCGTAATTTGAAGCAAATTCTAACTTGGACATCAAGTGTAGCATCTCTGGGCTGCGAGCGCACCCACTTAGTCATAGAAGTAAGAGGAACTCTTTTTAGTTATTGTGAATCTCGCCAAATCCCCACCCATTGCCAGTTCTGCAGCGTTCTGTGCTCAAGGTGCTTCGTGAGTATTCCGTGTTATTGGGGCAGCAAAGAACAGTAGTAGAAATACATATGGTTCATATCTCCTCCGACCATATGCATACCCAATTGCCTCATGGGACTCCATTTATAAAACACCAGTTCCAAGTTTAAATTTTTCAGAATTTCAAGACAGCCAGCAGGACCACAGCACTAAACCAAGCATGGGATCCTTATGACCACAGGCCCCTGTGTGATTGCTTGGGAGGAAATATAGCAAGTGAATGAATGCTGTTCATTTCTATTTTTCAACCAGTGCATATTTTTTTTCTTATCAAAGGAGATCACTATACTGAATTTAGTGCTAAGTTTTTTAGTGCTACTTTATTGTTAGAGACTATGTATTTAAGTATTGCTGGACTTTGAACAGTATGTGAGAGAATGATACTGCTATATTCTCTTCTTTGGATACTTTCTTTGAACATGCTTTTTTTAGAGATTTCCCCAGGTTGATTTGCATATATCGAGTATATTATTCTTCACTGCTGTATAGTATTTCTTGTATTCATTTAATAAAGATTGATTATTCATGCTATTTGTGATAAGTATTTGCGTGTTCTGAGTTTTTACTCTTTCAAAAGTAGTTGCTGGAAACATCCTTACAGATGCCTCATGGTTTAAGAGTTCCTTAGTTATCTATATTATATGCCTTGAGGTAAAATTCTTGATTTATGGGTCTTTTGTAGACTAGATATTGTGCAGTAGCATCGAGCTGTATTCTGAAAACACAGTGACAATTTATAATGCAAGATGTGCATGAAGGTTTGAATTGATCCATGGCCTCAACTCTGCTTCAGTGTTTTTTAAGTGTACTGTTTTGGCCAACTATATGGGTAAAAATAAGTTCTTGTTTTTAATTCAATTTATGTGCATTTATTATGAATAAACTTTAAAGCTTTTCACAGCTTTATGAAATCTAAATATTTCCAGTCTTAATACTAGAGTGTATGTATATGTTTTTATGTGTATATCATTGCTATATTTTCTGGTAAAAAATATTGAAAATAAACTCTCTAAATTGGACGCTTCACCGATCATTCTGTTTATTTTAACATTGAATAGCACTTTTAATTTTAATGTAATTTAATCAAATTTCTTTACTTTCTATTT
The DNA here is from genome assembly GCA_027257055.1 of Cephalopachus bancanus. NCBI lineage: Eukaryota > Metazoa > Chordata > Mammalia > Primates > Tarsiidae > Cephalopachus > Cephalopachus bancanus. Next base: position 986,159 of record JAPVLO010000667.1, on the reverse strand, counting down.
TAGTTTTATATATACTTCACCATTCATTGTTATAAAGATATTTTCAAATACTGCCTCCTGTAAATTTTACACTTTGAATATTTGGCTTTAATCTTTAAACAAACCTGTATTTATTGTTTTATTTAATTAATTTATTTTTTAAATAAATTAACCAATTGTACAAGGAAACTTTATTGAAAGATTTACAGGTTTACCTTTCTTCATTCATTCATAAATTAGGTTCCCATAAATGTCTGCTTGGGTTCACTCTTTTTTCCATTTTTATTTATCAATCCCAGCATTAATATCATGTTCGTCTAACTAATATAGATTTCACAAACAAGCATTAAATCTCATAGAACATATCTTCCACAGTCATGTTTTCCTTAAAGGATTTCTTGGCTTCTCTCAGGCTATTGTTTTTCTACATAAATTTCAGAATAATTTTAATCAGTTTCAACAAAATATAATTTTGGCATTTTTATTTGAATTTCATTAAATCAATAAGTTAATTAAGAGAGAATTGACATCATTATTTATTTAGTCCAATTATATTCTGTCAAGTAAATTATTTTTTGCCATTATAAATTATATGCTATTCTACACTTTCTAAATGATTGTTGCTGCTGCAAGAAAAGAAATTGACTTTGAAAGTTGATATTGTATCCAACAACACCACTAAATACTCATATTGATTTGACCAACTATCTGCACATTTGTGTGGATTTTCTCTGTGTATTATCATATCATTTATAAATAACTACAATTTTCATCCTCTTCAATTCACAAAACTCATCTGTTCTCTAGTCAGCATAATACAGAATAGAGGCCGAGATAAAACTTATCAGTGTTTTTTAAAAAATTTTAAATATCAAAAGAAACTTTATTTGCTGTAAGTTTTCTTAGGGTCTTCTCCCTCCTTAAGAAAGTTTTTTTGACTTCCAATTTTCTGAGAAGTTTCTGCATGATGAGTTTGTAGAATTTTATTGATTTTTTTTGCCATCCATTTATAAGAACATATATTGAGATGATGTTTATATATTAACAGAAGTGAATTATATTTTAATATATTCCAGCATTAAGAAAAATGTTATACATTCCTTAAAGGAACCCTAATTGGTTCTGATGCATAATACATTTATGCAATCACTTTTTATGTGTGTGCATATGTCTGTGTTAATTTTATTTCTATGCTGAATGAGATTGACCTGGAATAGACCATTTGACCACAATTTTTTCAAGTGAATTTGCATTTGACAGATACATGCATCTGAACTCAACATTGTAAACTCCCACAACAATTCCTCCATAGTTGAGACTCAAGTTAAACACAATTGCTATTTTTGGCACCCTTGTTAGAACAGATCATCTCCAATGTTTCACCCATCTTAATTTTTTCTGATTCTTGATATATGTTTAATCAAATTGAATGAACAATTATTATTTTTGTCATTATTGAATTCATGAATATATTTTGCAAAATAATTATTTTTTAAATACAACATTTAACAGTGTAGGTTGGTTCACTTTAGTTATACTTCAAACAACTCTTTGTATTGCTTGCCTAGACACACAGTACTTACGTAGGCTTTTGATCCATATTCTAAACTTTACTCACAGGATTTTCTATTTAAAAATTATGTATTGGTGCTTTTTTATCATTACTTTAGTGATTATCTCATGAAGAGTTAGTACGTAGTATTTTAACTATTACATAGGCAATATCTATCTATCTATCTATCTATCTATCTATCTACCTATCCATCATCTATCTATATTCTATTGAAGTGGTTTACCTTTTCGTTGTGTGGGCAATTTTAGCCACAGGGCATAAACTCTATAAAATCTTCTTTTGAAAGGAGTTGAATAGAAAGTCTCCTTTTTTTTTTGGTAATATGATTCTGAACTCAGTTTTTACAAATTAAGGATACTCATGATTAAATATTAATAAGTATACTCCCCATAGTCAATATTGACATACCTATGCATGTCAGCCAGAAGACATAAAAAAGGTTAACACATTGTTCTATAGAATTTTTACAGCCCAATCCAATATATCAGCTGTTATCCAGCAGCCAAGCAAGATGAGAGGCGGAAACTAGGAGAAATGAGTGTTTGATACCATGGAATCAGAGAGCGAGTCTGTATTCAACCAAAAAAACTCCCCAACAGTACAATTTACTCAGAATTTTTACTTCATAGCCCCTCACCTATCCCAAAGTTAAAACTCCATAGCCCCTCACTTATCCCAAAGCTAAATAAACTCAAGTTCTTTTCATCCTTTTACCAACCCAAGATTGGATTAACAAGGCCTAAGGGCAATTTCTGCTTGACCCAAGATCCAATTGTGCTGATGATTCCTTAAGGGGTGGATAGGAAGTTACAACAATCAAAGAAGCTACCTTGGTAAATGTAGAGAAACAACTTTGAATCAAACATGAGAGATATAAGAAATCCCCCTTACCAGAGTCTTGGCCTGTAACAGAACCACTTTACTTGGAGAGAAAATGGGCATTTACAAACTCAGGGAAATATTCTGCTATTTGAACCTCCTTATATTTTTCCATTTATGAATACGGCCTATGTACATGTGCTACAGATTCTGGCGACTACTGCTAATTCATATGACTGCCTGCTACACTCAAATAAATCATGCCATTTTATTTGAAAAACCAATTAAAAATAAATCTGATAAAAAATCATTAAAAAATTTAGCACTAAAAGCCAGAATTAACTAAGTACACATAATTTATCATCCATGTAAAAGTGCAATGCACAGGTGAATGCATCATACTGAAATTATTTGTGTGTGGTGAATGAATCAGAAATTGTATATTGTTTTTATCTACAGTAATAAAATGCATAGTATACATTTATAAATATAAACACAAAATTTATGTTTGCATATTTATACAAATAATTTTTTGTTCATATATTTTATTTATTCTGGTTCTTTTTGGTCATAAGGATAGCAATCTGTTTCCTTAGGTCAGAGGCTTAAATTGTTAAAAATACGTTCTTGTTTTCAAACTCCATGCAATTTTACATGGTAAATAGAGTAAACAACACCACCAAAACAGACCCCAAACATTAGCCTTATGACATAATTAACCCAACGGGAAATTATATAATACATTGTTCAGTCCTTAATTACATGTCACTTTGAAAATGTTTAAACTTAGTAAAAATAAAATCACCAAGTTTCAATTTCTTTAATCATCCAATAGATAAAATTACCAAGTTGTTTTAATATTAAATTTTAAAATTGTACATATTTTTTGTAGACTAACATGCATTGTGGTTTTACCTTTGACTTTATATATCAAGTAGTTGAATATTTAGCCAACAGGAATGTTAGATGATGAATAGAAATTTACACATTTCCAACAGTAGTGAACATCTATTTTATGCACTATAAAGTATAAAATCAAATCACGTCGTTACTACCATAGTGGTAATAAAATTTACCGCAGACAAAAATGTGGGCAGCTTTCTTTGGTAGGGACAAAATTATTCTATTCTCTCAAAACCGCCTTGTCCATAAATGGTTCATTTGACATTGATAAAGTGAAGGCAAGTCATGATGAGAAGAGATATTTGGAATAGATGGTTCATATGTGAAGACCTCAGATCAATCTATTAAAATGTTGGCAATGCATTGTTTTCTCCTGCATAGAACGTATAATTTTACTAAGTCAATATAGATGCAAAGCCATTTCAAAGAGAACACTTCAGAATTAAAAGAAATGACTAAGACCATCTAAGTCAATGAAATTAAGATGAGAAGAAAAATAATTTTTAGTCTTTGGCATATTCATTTCACATTTCTGAATAACACACAAAAATTATAAACTCTAGGAAGGTTCACATAGAAATAAAAAAAATAATTTTAAGACCAACAATATCATGCTGACATTACACCATCTAACATATTTGAGATTATTTCAACATTAAAGTTAGGTTGAAAATCAGTGGAGACAGAGATGGTGATTCAAATTCAAAAAGAAAAATCAGTAATTTAAGTTCAATGATTAGAATTCTGTAAGAGTCCATTTTTGCTAGAAGTTAAAGAAAACACTTAGTACCAGTAAGTTGTCTGACATCTACCAACTCAGTTATCCCCACTGATTAAATCACTTGAGAATGTACTTTGACAAAGAATTTGTCTAAAAATGATTGAATCTAGGTGAAGATAAAAGTTTCAAAAGCAATGATGAAGAATATATCTTATAAAATGAATTGTTAAAGCTAAACCTGAAAGGTTAGAATAAATGAGGATTTTATCAAGGTACAGAGAGATAAATCAGAGAATGGTCAACTAGATGATTTAATGAGAAGGGGTACTCCCATAGTGCAACTTAAAATTAAAATTAAAATTGAGAGAGAGAATCACAAAGCAAGAGACACATTATACATTCAACAATAAATAAAATATTAATTCTAAGATTGTGGATTCTCTATAAGGAGACAAACATTTTTATCTTTCATTGAACTTAAGCAAAGTTGTGCTAACTTCCCCAGGAATCTTTCAAGACATTCTTATTTTTTTTTCCATTCCCTTTTTCACTGGTGATAGTCTCTGATTTCCTGGAAACAGGTGAGATGCAGTGCCCCTTCATAGTGCAGCAGGCAAGTCCATTCACTGTCTCAATCATCTGCTTAGACACCAAGTACAGGCAACCTTGCTCCTGGACTCTATGAATCTTGTCAGGCTCAAAAGGTTTGAAGATAGCAATGATGAAGAAAAAAATCATCCTTAAATAAATTGAGGGTAGAAGTTCAATGCTAGAACATTATAGCAAGTAATCAGTAGAATTTGAAAATATTTTAAATACACACAATCTTTGACCCAAGTATACTTATCTTTTATCTATATTTCTATCTTTTCTTTATTTCTATCATCTATTTTATAACTATCATTTATATATATTTTCTAACATCTATCTAGGCATCCATCATTTTTATCTATCTATCTATCTATCTTCTCTATTATCTATTATTTATTATATATCACAAATGATCTAGTTTTATAATCTATCATTTAAATAACATTTCTATTATCTATCCATTTATTCATCCATTATTTGTCTATTGCATTTTCTATCTGCACCTATTTATTTATGCATCCATCATGTATCACCTATCCATCTATCTATTATTTATTATCAATCATCTATTTTGTATATATATCATATAAATATTTTTTCTATTATTTTACCTATCCATCTATCCATCATCTATCTTATCTATATTTTTATCTATCTAAACACATATATACACATATCTGAATAGTACTGAATGCCCAGAGATTGGGAATTTTCAGGGGAAAGATAAAAAGAAAAAGTGAAAGCCCAAGGTCTTTTTCCTAGGACGGCCCCCACACCCCTAGTATTTCCACCAATACAACTTAGAATAGAACTGGATGCCATGGTTCTGTGAGACAGAGAAAGCTGAATGTGTGCTGCAATTTCCGTTGTCAACAGAAAATCAAAAAAGAAAGGGGACAGAAATTGTATTTTGAGCATCCATTTCCCAGGGCCTGTGAAAGATATTAACTTAGGCTATGTAATTTTATTTGCACATTTCTATTCAGTATCTCTATTTTCGAGCATTAATATTATTTTAGTTGTATTTTTTACTGTGTCATTTTCAAATGGATGTGATGCTTATAGAAGTGAATCTCTATAACTTTATTGAAGACTTTATGATATCTCTCTACTACTGAATTTATGAAGGAGAAAGTTTTTTTTCAGCTTAAGTCTAAGTTATATATTACAGGACAATTTTCCATAATTTTACTCATTTTCTGAAAGAAGCATGAGGCAAACTACAATATATCTTGGTTATCCATTTATTATTTCAGAACATAAAGATTGTTTTTCTCTAAAGACAAAATTATTGTAATTCTGAGATATAATGGAAAAAACTCAGATAAAAACTATTTTCATCAGCACAAAATATCAAAAGACATGGCCTAAATAATTCATTTTTCTAAAGTAGTATGATGCCTTGGATCAATAAAATTGTGCCAACATCTTGATACAAGGATTGATTAAACCTGAAAATACATACTGTGAATTTCATAATGCATTATTTTAGAAATACCACAGTTACAGAATTATGCCTCAGTCATTTTTTAAAAATATTTTTTTCAGTACTGCAAGCCCCCTTTCATGTACTTCCTGGCCACTTTGATCGACTTCCTTTGTAAGAATTAATTTGCTTTCTGGCTTAATGTTATTGCACATTTTCAACACCTGTCTTCTTCAAAGCTCAATTGCTTTGTTTTATTTAACGCATATTGAGAATCACAGAGACAATTACTTCCTGTATTTTAATGAATTTTTTTCTCTTCCATTTTATTTTTGTAAAATTTTTTTCCACTATAGAAGAACTATTATGGAAAATGTCCTACAAATAAAAATAAATAAATAAAATACTGTTGCTTTATGGACCCATTAGCTAAGGCAATCACTGATTAATTTCTCTTTTGGGACCTCTCTGGTAAACTCTTAATTCACCGGGAATATCATTCATTTTTTTCTGAATTTTCACTGTTTGTTTTGCAAAGAGCATGCCAGATGTCAATTACTACAACTATTTGGCATTTCAAACTTTTTTGTTCTGGTAACATTTGTCTCTCCTGTTTAGTGATTTAAGCATGGGAAGTCAGGAATTGTAAATAGGCCTAGATTATAATCAATAGTCATAATTGGGATGCCTGATATGTCAAATTTCTCTGTCAACATGTTTTAAGATGTTTATCTAACTTTAGAAATTGATAATATTGAATGATCGAATTTCATGGGAGTTCTTTGATTCTGAAAAACAGCTTGGATTAAGAAATCCTCCTCGGAAACATCCATCCCCAAAACGTAAATCTCCCTGATACTACGGTTTCTCAATCTCCTGTCTCTCCCACATTTTATTTATCTATGACAAGACTAGATGGAACCCTTCAAATTTCCATTCATTGTCTTTTAAATGATTCACTCAATTGTTTGACCTCCTCCCATTAGCTGGAACAAAATGTTCCTTAAACAAACTTTTGTTAACCAGCCAATTGCCCCTCTTTAACTGGCCTCTTGAGAACATAATGGCCTCAGGGTAAAACATTCTCTTACCTTACTGGTTGGATCACTTTCCTTTTCGTCCTACATCCCGGTAAAAGAACAGCTTTTCAGATTGAACTTTAAAAGGCCTGCAGCTATTCTAACCAGAGAGTTCACCCTACTGTGCTATAATTCTCCCTCTTCTTCTCTTGCAGTCATCTTTTCAGGAAAAAAATATCTCCCCACCTAAATATAAATTTATCACATGACAATATTCTAGTAAGGATGATAAGGGCTTGACTGATTTCAGAATTTACTCAATGAGATATAGCAAAACAATATATATTTATTTCATTCTAAATATTCTTTTATTGAGAAAATTTACAACCGTAAGAAAAAAATAGATGCTGAAGTCAGCCATACCTGGTTCATATAATTGTTCCTTTTTAATCATTTGTGAGAGCTTGTACATAGGCAAGTTACTTGCAAGCATAGGGGTCAAAGGTTTTGCCTTCTGAAGTTACAAAGCTACTTGGAAGGCTGAGATAGAAGGATCACCTGAACACAGCAGGGCGAGACTGTGGTGGCCGTGAGGTGAATGTGCCACTGCACTCCAGCCTGGGCGACAGAGTGAGATTCCAACTTAAATACAAAAAGTACTTACTATAGAGTAAACCTCTGAAGTGTTGCTGACAAATAAGCTCTCAAAAGACTGACCAAGTAGAGGAAAGACATGCAAATGTATTTAACATGTATATACAGAGCTTTTAGAATGATGACCCAGAGATATAAGGGAAAGTGTTCATTTTCATGCTTAGGTTCAACGAAGTATTAGCAGTTATGTAGAAATACGATTGGACAAAAAGGGAACAATCTAATGGTAATAGACAAAGTGGGGAAGTCCAGCAAGGCCTGTGTAGATTCTTCTTGGTCTCATTGAGCAGTGTTCCTTCTTGCTAGGTGTGGGGCAATGTCCTCTTTGGAATGAGGTTTTATAACCTACAACCAAACAAGGTAAATCAGATCATTTTTTTATGACCAGTTTTCACACAGAAGGGTGAGGGAAAAGAGAATCCTATTTTGGGGTTTTGTGGTTGGCTTGGGGGAGAAAGGGTTCTGGTTTCTAGCAGAGACTATGGGGGAAAAGGATTATAGGTACTATGGTGCCACAAGAAGAATGGGACCAGATAAAGGATGGCAGGAGAAAGTCAGAAAAAAACTTTTGTTTCCAAGGCTACTTCCTTGGGGCCTTCCTTTTGGGGTATTGGTTTCTGAGCCCCAATATAGGCTACTTATGTGCTCTAAGTCTGTGTCTATTTATCTAAGGAGGAAACATTCTTAAAATATAATTATTTTAAATGCCACTTAAAACTAATATTTGTAAATGTCCCAGTAAAAATATAAAAGGTCAGCATACAAAAGGGAATTCCAATGGAAAGAAAATTATTGTATTTACCTGTCTCCATGCCAAATCCTCTCCACAAAGTTAATCACTTTTTATCATTATGCAAATCCTCTCCACAAAGTTAATTATTTCTCATTTGTTCTCTAACTTTCCTTGAGCTAAGATGATGCTTCAAATTCTTTATCAACATTCAATACATTTACCTACCCCCACATATGAATGACCCATAACTTATGAATTTTTATTTTTTTACACCTCATAATCTTCACAACGTTTGCAATTTTACAGTTTTTGAAGAATTCAGTCTTCAGATAACATTTTTCTGCCTCCAATTCTTGATCCATTACATTTGGACTACATAGATCTTAGTACCTTACTGTAAATAATGAGTAAAATAGGCTTCATATATTTTTCTTCATATATCCTCTTTCCTTTTCCTTCTTAATTAACATAGGCTTTTTCAAAAATTATATAATCAAAATTTGAAACAGATTTTTTAACATGTTAAAATAATTACTTCTTAATTGCTTTCAATAGTGTTGATTCTGAACATTAAAAACCAATAAAGAGAATTTGGAATCATTTATAACTGGGTGTTGTCTAGTGGAGCCCAATTAATATAAATGGCTCTATACGGGCCTATGAGATAGGCCTGAACTACTTTAAGAATAGTTCTCATACTGAAAAGCCGTATTCTCCTTTCTTAAAATCCAACAAATTACTTGAAAACATTGCACAATAATGATTTTCCCTAGAGTTCACAATTACTTTTTTGCTTGTTGTAAGAAACATGTATTCTTCTTTGCTTATCTCAATAAGATTTTCTTGTTGAGACTCAACCGTCCTTGAACAGACTGTCTTTTTTCATTTTCCTTCTCAAGGCATGTTTCAGCAGGCTTCTCCATTTTTTTGAGTCATTGGGTGAAATCATGTGTAACTATTAGTTCATCATGCTGTCACATTTCCATGTCTTTCCTGTAAATGATATTTCAGGCATTCTTGACAGATTTTCTGTACTAATCTGGATATTGGTGAATTATCTGATTCATTCATATTTGAAAGGTCAAGGAAATTTAAAATATAATTTTAATTCCTCATTATATTTAAACATTCCTCACTTCCCATTTGTCTTCCAACCTGATTCATGGTTGCAAGTATGTATAAAGAAGGCTGTTATTGTTTTTAATGTGATTTTTTATCTTATGTAATTGTTATTCTTACAGGACTTGTGGCATCATCCTGTAGCTCTTGCTTCCAGTCTTCAGTCATACACGTGGCTCTGTTTTTCTCTGTAAGGTCACTTTCCCGGAAGAGAGATCTTCTATCAGTGTCTTGCCAAGTGAGTTAAGCTCAGTCATCTTGCAGAACACACTTGGCCCAAAGAAACTGTCAATTATTTTATTCTGCTCAACCCAACTAGGTCAAGCCTTTGTTCTTGCAGTCTCACCTTTTTATTCATCCCTCACCAAGAGTGCCAGAAAACCTAGCACCATTTGACTTCTCTAGGTAAGAATCACCCAGCAGTTTATCTGTTTTCTGAACCCCAGATTTAGTGAGAAGGTCTCTTGATGCAATCAGAATATGTCCCCCCTCAATAATACATTGAAACCCAACTCCCAAGTTGAAGGTATTAGGAAGTAGGGACTTTGGGAGGTGATTAGATCATGAGAGTAGAGCTCTCATAAATGGGATTGGTGTCCTTATAAAAAGACCCCAAAGAGCTCTCTTACACCTTCCACCATGTGAGGACACAGCAAGAAGGTCCTGTGAACAACAAGGTTGGCTCTCATCAGACACAGAATCTTCCAGTGTTTTGATCTTGGACTTTCAGCCTTCAGAACTGGAATAAGCAATAAATTCCCCTTGTTTATAAGTAATTTAGTTTATGGCATTTCATTACAGCAGCTCAAACAGACTAAAATAGTTGATGCCCCCTCACTCAATTGATTTCACAAGTGGAAGTTCCCTGCTTCTCCCTTATAAAATGCACAGCACTGGGAAACTTTCCACTCAAGAAATACTCATTGTTTGCTATTATTCCACTGGATACTAAGCTTTTAAAAAATATATCATAGAGATGAGAGATGGGCTCAAGGATCGAGATCTCTGCTTAGATAATCTAGTATTTATTTTTGTACACAGTGATTCTTAGCTTTGGATCCTCTTCTGAAGCTGAGGCAACCAGTTTAATTTCACACAGACACACATATGCACGCACACATACACACACATGCATATATGACATATTGGGAGGTGTGTGTACTAGATTACTCAAGGACATCTCCTTTACTTTTAACAGTTTGTATTTACTTCTGTACCTATGACAATGTCTATATCTATGCATCTTGGGAAAATAAATATAATTTAAAAGCTTTTCGAAACCCCAAAGACTCTTTAAGCTTGAGAGAGATATGACTGTGATCTGAGTCACATATGGCTACAGCTTCTGTTCTCAGATTATAGATTAACTCACGTTCTAGTCTTACTTATTCTATACATTGACTAAAGAGACCTAAACCATTTAAGGGACAAAAACCTCCTGCCTTATTAATTAGTGACTCTTCTTATATATTAACTTCCCCTTGGTTTTCTGGTTTGCTAAGATCAGACAACCAAAAACCCATGACAATTATGTCCTCTATAAAAGTGCTACATGTACCCTTCCCAAAAAGAAACAGTGCCTATAACCAGTCAAATTGGTGTAACTATGTGCCAGTCTTATATAAACAATGTTATAATCCTTTTAAAAACACCTGTCTCTGCCTATATAAATGACTTCTGTACTTTGGAATGCTGACACCATTCTTTTGCAGTTTGTTTCTGAGTGATTCATGCATCTTCAAACTTCACTCTTGAATAAACTTTCTTCAGATTCTGACCTTTTTGATTATTTTAGGTTTATACTCTGAATGACTTTGTTATGGATACTTGAAAGATGTGACTTTGATTGTTAAAGGTTTTTATATATTTCTATATGTAGATGTAGATTTATGTGTATATAATAGATTCTTGAAGGACAGCACCAATCTTAGGGAGCTCAGGTTGTGTAAACAATGCCATAGACTGAGTCTCTTAAAAAGCAGACATTTATTTTTCACTGTTTTGAAAGCAGAAGTACAAGACCATCAAGGTGCCAACACCTTCCTGGGGAGAGCTCTTTTCTTAGTTTGTAGATAGCCACCTTCTTGCTGTATCTTCACATGGCAGAGAGAAAAAAGAGAGCTCTGGTTTCATTATCTTATAAGAGCACTAATCCCATCATGGGGTTTCCGCTGTCATGACCTCATCTAAACCTAAATAACTCCCAATAGCCCCACTTCCAAATACTCTCTCATTGAGGGCTAGCACTTCAACACATAAATTTGGGGAGACACAAATATTCAGTCCACAGCACTCCTTAGGTGTTAGCAGTTTACATTTCCTCCTTGTCAATGTCTGTGTTTACGTCTATGTCTATGTCTGTTTATATTATAAGGTCCAAGAATAAACTTCCCTTTTGGCCTCTGCACTACTATTATAACAACCTCATCACTGTCCTGATATTGAACTATCTTTCTCTTGACCTACAAGGACCTTATTTACCTTTCCGCCTAAAACACACAAACTTTATGAAACCCCGAATTTCATGACAATAGACAGCAAGCAACAAATTCCTAAGAGAAGGGAAACACATAAGGATACTGCCTACCTAGAACTACCAAGAAAATACATTAAAAGAGTGAGGACTAAATAATTCAATGTGAGAGGCAATCTCTGTCCATTTAGTAAAATATGTAAGAAGATAAAATTATTATATAGAGAAAAACACATCATGATCATATGAGAGTAAAATATCAGGTTTTTGTCTTAAAAGCATGAAAATTAAAGGGAAGTTCAATAATACAAACAGATTTTGAAAAAGAAGAAGACAAGGATGGGAGAGATTCAAAAACAGATGATAAGTGTGTGATTAATTTCTGTAATGAAACAAATATGGAAGATAGAACAATAACATTCAAAACTATTATGAAAGAAAACTAAAGGGATTTTTCAAAGTATCAATATAAAATGATACATTATTTCCCATGAAAAAATAAAGCTCAATTTCAACCAATAGTAAACCCTAAACATATATAAATGCCAATATATACTTATATTATTTATGATACATACATTACATGTGTAAATTATTTATAGAGAGCAAGTAGTTTACTGGAAAAAATATATCCATTTCGTCAGATTTCTCAACAGTCACAATCATTGAGAAAATAAAATAGCACAATTTCCACACAGTAAAGAAATTTAGATTCCCAAAACTGCATACCTTGATCATTTCCCACTTAAATCAAAAGAAAGTAGTCATTATGAAAAGTAAGAACTCAGGGAGTATAGGGGTCACTATCTTTTTTGGTAATTAATTTAATCAATACACAAATGAACAAACAAATCATTAAAATTATTTGTGAGAAAAACTTTAGTAAACCAAAAAGGAAAACAGAAGAAATCATTCAAGATAGATGAAAATAAACTCAGTAAATATTCTCAGTCAACTTCTGAATCCATGGAAATAAATAACTACCAGTAAACATTTTTAAAACTTCAGTTACAAAACTGAAAGTACATACAATGCATCTTTAACATAATTTTGTAGTGTGAATAGAGAAAAAAATAAGATTTTAAACTTTCTAATTTGTATACTTGTTTACTTTTTCCCCAGTGGGTGTGCAACAGATTCTAATGGTGAAAACTAACAAATAGTGTTTAAGATTAAGTAATCTCTGGAAGAATGTTATTTAGACATTTCTAAATATTAAATCACATGAGATACTTATGGAATACATACTGTAAAGCTCTAAGCTCCAAGAATTCTCAAAAGAGGATCTTCTGAAATGGAATTTGTATTTTTCAATCACTCGGGTAGTTTAATGAAAATGGTTCTTTGCCTCATTTTGCGAAACACTGCACCAGATAACCCAAACCCTATTACTGATACTTCAATTATAAAAAGAAATACTTGCATGGACTTCCACCACCATGAACTATACACCACAAGACTGTGTCAAATAAGTAAGGGCGATAGACACAATATTATAATAATGTAGGCGCTGTCCATTGAAAGACATGTGATAGCAAAATAAATTATAAGACTTATCACAACCTAAGACTAAATTAAAATCTTACATCATATCAATAAATCAAGTTTAGACTTGTAGATCAATAACATGTGAAAATCCAATCAGAAGACTTGTTAATTAGAGAAAGGGCAACAGTTTAGTGAAAATACATGTAAACAAAATTGGAGCAAGTTTTGTAATAGGGATAGTAGACAAATTTGGAACCAAGACAAACATCATTACATAAAAATTATAAAGTGCAAAACCAACAATGCAATATGTCCCTATTTATATTAAATCTAAAAATAACACCAAAATACATAAAGAAAAGATTTTAAAGAAAGCCATTACGTTTCACACAGTTCTTTAAGGAGATAATAGGTCCCTTTCTCCTACAATACCAAGTCAATCTCTGTGAAGTTTTTCTGCTTGTATATTATACCAGTATGGTCCCTATCTTGTTCCAAGAACCTTTCTAGGGTCTTTATGCTTCCCCATCTGAGGAATATGTGTTATATGGCCAAAAACAGCTGTACCCTGAAAAGACACTCCACGTTAAGGTTTTTGTGGTCCTGAAAGTTAAGCTCATTGACAAAAACGATGCTTAGTGAATGACACATTGAAGAGAGCAGCTCAGTTTCTTTTTCAGCAAATAGAATTAAAAGGAGGTGGGAGGTCTAAAGAGAGGGTAAACCCTGTAAGAGGTAATTTTCTATCCACAAAGGAGAAGATTGGAAATGTTACAAAGAGATCACAGCCTTGACCCAGGTATTCTCAGATTTAGCAAGGATTTATTTTCTCTATGTCTGACACAGAGACAAATAACTGGGAGAATTCTGGGGGCCAATATACTCAAGAATTGAAAAGTGACAAAGATGGTAGGGTGCCACCATCCTCAAAAATATCTGAAAGCATTAAAAAAAAACACTCACTGATGAATGCTGAAAGGGGACTATTTTGGAAAGTAGGATTGGAAGTTTAAGGAGGGGTATCTCCTTTTTAAAATGTATTAATTACTTGATTGTCTCTTTTAAATAGTAACATGAATATATGCTACCATTGCAATTAAAAGTTCAAAAAGAAAAGCTTTAAATGAAAGCTTATTCTATGCCATAGTGTACATATCAGTTTATGATTTGCATAGAGTTCAAAATACAATTTTTGGAAATTTAATTTACTTTTTAAATCTCTTGAGCAAGTATCAGTATATTATCAGTTACTCTCTCACAGAGCAGTAAGATTTTCTTCAAAAAAAAAAATTAACCAAACCTGCAATCCTCGAAGTATTATATTCTGAACATGATAACTGTTGTTGTTCAAGAGAGACCAAAATGTGAAGAAATTGAAAGAAAAGAACAGAGTTAACTAAGTGCTGGCCTCCACTGAGGTACAAAGGCTAAATTCTCTACATTCTTTATTACGTACTTGCCCAAAGGGCACAGATGCTACATTTTTATCACATGTCATTATGGCATGTGTAGCATGGGGCAGAAATACTGATGAAGATGTGTTTAGCTACTTATTAAGAATGGTTTTAAACCGGGCTCGGTGGCTCAGCCTGTAATCCCGCGCCTTTGGGAGGCTGAGGTGAGTGGATTGCCTGAGCCCGCAGGTTCGAGACCCGCCTGGGCAGCGAGACCTCATCTCTACAATAAATCAAATAATTAGCCGGGCGTGGTAGCGCGGGCCTGTAATTCCAGCTGCTCGGAAGGCTGAGGTGGAAAAAAGGATAGCCGGAGCCTCAGGTCGAGGCTGCAGTGGCCGGGAGTGGCCACTGCACTCCAGTCTGGGCAACAGAATTAGACTCCAACTCAAAAAAAAAAAGACACCATATTTTCGTGATTATGTACATCATACCACAAGTCTTCATGCACATAGATGCATTTAATTTGCACACTTGCAGACATGAAAGTATTTTATGGTCTTTTTCATGCAAGAAAATAAAAACTTAAAAGACTTAAGTTTTTTTTTTTAGACAGGGTTTTGTTCTTTCATCAATGCTGCAGTGCAGTGACATGATCATAGCTCCCTGAAGCCTTCAATTCCTGAGCTCAAGCGGTTCTCCTGCCTCAGCCTCCCAAATTACTGGGATTGCAAACATGAGCCAACATATTCAGCATTAAAAATCGTAATCAAAGTAATCAAACTTATTCCAGTTTTTACTATTGTATTTGTTATTATATTTAAAGTGTACCACATGTTTTAATATACATATGTACAGTAAAATGATGACTGCAGTCAAGCAAATTGACGTATCCATCATTTTCCATTTTTCCCTTTTTTGTAACAAGGTCACCTAAACTCTGTTCTCTTATTACACGTTCAGGTCTTATAAATGGCAAGGCTGAACCTCTGTAGTAGGCAGAATAATACCTCTCACACCTACCTGCCAAATATGTCCACAAGCTAATTGTTGGACTCTGTGAATATGTGACCCTATGAGACTAAATGGAGTTAGCAGGCATGATTAAATCGAGATGGATAAATTATCCTGGATTATCCAAGTGGACCCAATGTAATCACATGTGTCTGAGAATATAGAAAAGGGAAGCAGAATATTTAGAACCCGAGATAGGGCTTTGTGAGAAAGACTAAACGAGGCCTTGCTAGCTTTAAAGATTGAAGGGATTATGAGCTGAAAATGCCATCAGCCTCTAGAAACTGGAAAAGGCAAGGAAACAGATTATCCCCTTAAACCCTCCAGAAGAAATGCAATCCCGATGAATACTTTGCATTTAGCCCAGCGAGACCCATGCTAGACTTCTGAACACCAGAGTAAGATAATATATTTATGTTGTTTTAAGCCACTAGATTTGTGGTAATGTGTTAAGCAATTATGGAAAACTGATCCATCTGGACAGAGATTCACATCCCATGCCAACTAGTCAGTTAAAATATGGTGTCTTGGTATAGTCTCAGACAGAAGGGATTTTGTCAGAAAGTGTTCAATCAATAGAATCAAGCAATGCCTGAGAACTTCTGTATTCCTGAGTGGGTCAGCAATTTACAGCCTTCTTGTATGAGAATTAACAATCTTGTAACAGCCTAGAGAGTGAACTAAGACTTATGTCAACTACAACCCTAGAATCTATAAAAAAGCACAATACCTAGAATTAGGTTTCTTCTCCACAACAAAAATCATGATGAAAGATTCTTGGGGTAGGTCTTTGGTAGGGTAAGGAAATAACACTTATTGAGAATTGAGTCATCATACAAATTTTAGTGCTCACTCCATCCCTGTACATTTGGTAATTTTGTTGCATGTTAGGTAAGGAGGTGAAAAAGAGACTCAATGAAGTTAGTAATATATCTAATGAAAAGAAATGGTGGTATATCATAAAATAGGATGTTATTTGCTATGATAATGTCCTTTCCAAAATTCATGTTTAAACTTTTTTCTCCTTGTGGTGGTATTGAGTAGGGACCTTCTGTGAAGTTATTAAGTCATGAAGGCTCCACCCTCATGAATGGATCTGGATCTCATAACAATGACGTACAGAAGTGGGTTCACACTTTCTCTCTTTTATTCTTCTGCCATGTAAGGATGCAGCAAGAAGGTTCTCATCAGATACCAAATACTGGTGCCTTATTTTGGACTCCTCAGCCTTCAAACTATAATAAATGAATTTCTGTTCTCTATGACTTACCTAGTCTATGGTATTTTTTTTATAGCAGCACACATGGATTAAGGCACTATTCAGCAATAAAAATGAACAAGTCATCTAGACATGCAAAGACATGGTGAATCTCAAATGTATATTGCTAAGTGAAACAAGTCAATTTTAAAAGATTACATGTTGTATGATTCCATTGATATGACACTATGGAATAGGTAAAACTATAAGAGACAGTAAACAACCCAGTGTTAGCCAGGCTTTGGGGGAGGTGATATTTGAAAATATTGAGCAGAAGACATATTCTTAGGGTAGTAAAACTACAGTTGCCCTTTCATATGTGCAAATATTGGTTTTGGGCCCCCAATGAATACCAAAATCCACAGATGGTCAATTTCATTATATAAAATGATGTAGTATTTACTTATAACTTATACACATCTTCCTGTGTACGTTAAACCATTTCTAGATTGCTTATAATACTTAATACAGTGCAAATGCTATGTAAATAGCTGTTAAACTATTCTTTAGGTAATAATGACAAAACAAGTCTGCACATGTTCAATACAGAGGCAATCATCCTTTTATTTTAGAATTTTCAAAATACATTTAGTTGAATCTGCAAACGCAAAGCCCACGGACACAGGGGTTTGACTGTATTTTGTATGATACTGTAATGGTGGATACATAACACAAAATAATTATCAAAAATCATAGATCTTTACAGCATAAATACTGAACTACATGTATAAAAATTAAAACAAGACAGAAGTAACAACAAAATTTTAGGAATGTTGGAGCTCCCAAGATATACACGGAAACAAAACAATTTATTAGTGTTACAGATGTGTGAAGTAACCTCACTGAAGACATTCTAACATAATATTGCTTTGTATATCAGTAGATCTGTAAAACTAAAGGCAAAAGGAACCACAGATAAGCACTGTGCTCTAGTTGATAAAGTTTTCCACAGGTGTATGTGTTAACAACTCTAGTACTACTATTTGTGTATAATGGCATTGAACAATTAAGTCCATAGACATCAGGTGGTTGGAACCAGGTTTCTCAATTTTGGAACCAGAAATGGAAGAGGCTAGAGTAAGCGAGGTTGTAATGAAATAGAGTTGGGGGCATCAGGATGAACTTCTGTATAGCTTAATATAGACACAGATTATTGCATACAAAAACATTTAGAATTATGTCTATATACATGGGTTAGCATGCACACATATATTTTCTTGCTATATCAGCTGAGAAGACCCTGAGGAAACAGCACTTTAGTAGTCACAAACAGATCTAGTGGCAAGAATTTGGTTTTTATTACTATTTTCCAATAACAGGAGACAGGATTACAGGGAAAAATGGCTGATTCTAGGATGGGGACAGGAAATATACACAATGAGTTTATAGCATCTTATATTGTAAGAAAAGTATGAAGGATGCACAACACACACTCATATGCATATACATTCACAGACACAATGATGGTTATGCGAAAATTAGTAACAAAACTCAAGA
This sequence comes from Cephalopachus bancanus, assembly GCA_027257055.1. Classification (NCBI taxonomy): domain Eukaryota; kingdom Metazoa; phylum Chordata; class Mammalia; order Primates; family Tarsiidae; genus Cephalopachus; species Cephalopachus bancanus. Next base: position 967,498 of record JAPVLO010000667.1, on the reverse strand, counting down.
AAATAGCTCAGAAATACCACGGAAAGTTGCAGACTGACATGCCAGCACAAGGAGTATGCTTGGAGATGGTAACCTTCATATTGTTTTTAAGAGTAAATGTTACAAAATGAGTAAGAGTTTGTTATTATGAAGGTTTGGACAAATCCTTGCTATTAGGTACAATGCAATGCTTTTCAACAGTTGAGAAAACTGAACTATGTCCTGTAACACTGCTCTGGTTTGAATATTTATCTTCTCCAAAACCCATGTTGAAACTTAATACACAAGGTGGTAGCATTGATAAGTGATGTCTTTAAGAGATGATTGGGTCATGAAGGCTGGGCCTTCATGAATGGATTAGCTCACTCATGAATCAATGGTATAATAAATTAATGAGTTATCATAGGTACAGAACTGGTGGCTTTAAAAGAAAAAAGAGACCTGAGCCAGTGCATTGAGCCACTTTGCCATGTGCTGCCCTGTGCTGCCTTGGGACTCTGCAGAGAGTTCCCACCAGCAAGAAACCACTCACGAGATGCAAGTCCTTGACCTTGGACTTCTCCTCTCCATATCTGTAAAACATTTTTTTTGCTTGTAAATGACTCATGTACCTAATCCTGACTTGTATCCCATGTCTTTACAGTAAAAAAAGTAAAAAAAAAAAAAAAAGAGGGACATAAATACAAGTTGCCAATAAATGCTGCAATAGCCTAAAAATAAACCAATAAATATAATTTTTAAATAAATTACCCAGTTTCATGTATTTTGTTATTAGCAACAGAAAACAGACTAAGATGAACACTAAAAAAAAAAAAAAAAAGCAGTACCAGATTCATGTGCATTTAGTGTAGGTGAGTGAACAATAAATACTAGAAAATGACATTCATCAGAATTCTATCACAATAGGGAAAAGTATGCTAGTTCAGCATAGAAAAATGTGGCCATAAAGAATAAATAAAGACAAATACCCACCTTTAGTAACTGGTTATCTTTGGGTATAGAGACAAGCATATATTTAAGAAGGTTAGTTGATTTTATATTTTATTTCCTTAAAAAATGCTTTGAAAAATGTTTAACAAAGCATTTACTTAAGTAGTTGTTAGTCAGAAAGGCATTTTTCCCTCACTATGTCATGTGATTAAGATAATTTGTATGTTAATTTAAAATTTAAACGAATAAAAGAAAAAATAGGCAAGGGTTAAAGATGTTTGGTAAGAAATTGGAGAATGAATAGAATAGATATCTCTCAGGAAATCTCTTTGCAAGAAGGAGAGAAAAATATGTTAGTTTTGGTTTATTTTGTTTTACTGAGTGGTGATTAGCTCTCTAAATGCTTGCTGTATTAGTAAAAGCTAAGTTGTCTATTTTTGTGTACAATGTGATAGTCTGATTATTTTTCAGATAGAGAGTCTGCACTAGTTTGGAAAATTTAAAAGAAATTAATTGGAAAAATTTTACCAAGTTTCTTAAATATAGCAATAGTATAGAAGACAGGCAAAAAATTGTTATTGAAGTAAGGGAAATAGGAAGAGAAGTAACATCTTAGTCTGTTACACAATTTTGTTTTCCCTACTGTTTGCTTTTAAACAATGTTTTAAAGTTTCAATGTTGCATAATAATGTCACTTTAAAATTACATGGCTTACTAATTGACTTCCTCCCTTTTTGCATCTTATGAGACACGTATAATAAAAAACATAATTAGCTCATAAAAAATATCAGCCTGGATTGACGTTCATGAAATTGCCAAAAATCAATAAAATATATTATCACCTAGATATTTATTAAATTGAAATAAATAGTCTCCTTACATACACTATTGGAAGAAACCTGTTACAATGGACAATGAGATTTTTGTTGTTGTTGCTATTTTTAAATACACATACATTAGACCTAGGATTCTTTCAAAGTATACACTTTTTCTTAGATAAGGTAGTCATCTTCTGATTAATAAAACTTGATATTAATAAGATAGAGATGAATAGTAATTACCAAGAGCCAAGGAATGTTCTAATGTTATTATAATTATTACCATGTTTACCCATCAAAATAACCCTTCTGAAACTGATATATTAAAGAAAAAAATAGAGTCTTATATTAATCCAAAATGGGAAGTAGTTCAATATAATAAACTAAAAAAAAAATAGTAACCCTGGTTCTGCTCCCAGCTTCAGTTTGGCCCAGGAAATCACTATATTATTAACAATAAATACTGACTTTTGTTTTGTTTATTTGTTTGTTTAATTCTTAAAGCTCCAGTTTCCTCTTCTGTGAAATGGGATAACAATGATACCTAGTTCATAAGGCTGATATGAAAAATAGACAAGGATACCCAGAGATTGTTTATCATAATGTGTAGAATGCAGCAAGTAGCTGAAGTGCCAACTATCATTGTTTCATCATTAAGAACGTTTTGTGGCTCAATGAAATTTTTCAACAGCTGTGTTTTCTATTTTTCTTTTTATAGGCCAAATGATGGATTTTTGTCATCTTCAAGAATCAGAATCAGTGACTAATCTATTAAATGTGTGAAACCAAGCACAGTGGGCAAGGATACAGCATGAGTATAGGCTGTCCACGGTTTGGGAGGATAATGCACAGTATCTACTCTTCTGTAGTTCACCACACTTAAGAATTATGCTAACTATACCCCTTATATTAAATCATAGATTTCCTATTAACTATCATTGAAGTGTTTAATAAAACCAACACATAAGAAAGTAATAATAGTGTCTGGGAAAATACAATAAAACAGAGTGTTAATACATAATGAAGCATTCTGCACTTTTACTTTTGTGCATTGTAATAAACCTATTTGACAATTTTAAACTTGTCATAATAAAATTATTTTACTTCCTCCAATGTATGAGTGACTTTTCAATTCACTTTTCAATTGTCTCCATAAGATTAAAAAAAAAAAAACTATGTCATATTTTGTTAGAAATATCTGTATTTATATGTGTGTTGTGTGTAGTCAAAAATATTTATATTTTGTATAGATCCAACTAAAGCCTCTACCACATATTTGTTCCTCAATTTTGTGCATTTTCTCAAAGCAAAACTACATCAGCAAGAATGGCAGTACAAAACTGGTTACATTATCTTGAAAACACTAGGTAATTTATTGTGACAGCAGGAATAGTGATAAAACTGTGTAATATAATTAATAGCTAAAGACAGTCTAATACTTTCCTATCTTATAGACAAACATAAAAAGAAGATGCATTAGGTTAATCAAATTTATGTGTATGTGTATATCCAGTATAGTGTTATTATATTTTTTAGCTAAGTTATCACTAATTATTTCTGACTATGTAGTCGTTGTCCAGAACTGTTTCTTAATATTGTCACTGCATTCAAAGACATCTGCCTTAGCATATTTTTATATGAGCCCCTTTCTTATGTGTCCTTTTGAATTGTCAGTGCACGGTTATGATCATTGTTGGTAACAACAATATTTAACCATATATTTCAGCAGAAGTTATAATAGAGTGTTCTCACAGAAAGTGGAATGAAAACCATCTGAAGATTGCATTTAATTTTTATTAACATCTAGTGGTGGAATATCCATCTTTAGAAAGCCCACAACCTAGAATACGTGTATGAGATTTTGCTAAAAACCTAATTTAGCAAAATGAAAAGTTTTGCCTAAGTGTAAGCTGCATACAATCAAAAGAAATAGTCCACAGATGATGTTTATTGTCACATTTTCACTCTATGCACAATGTATAAATTATGATTAAACACTGAAAACCATGACATTACAACCAAAATATCTCAGGTAATGAGAAAACCTGTCATGGCTAGGGAACTCTGAAAACTCAGGTCTTTAGCATAACTTTGCTTTTATTTCATCACTTCCTCTTTCTACTTTTACATATTCCTTTCTTTCTTTTCTAAAGGGGTGGCGAATTCTGTAAATTCAAATATAAAACATAATATATGTAAATTATAAGTGCATGTAAATTATATGTGTGTATGTATATGTATTATATATAATTTACATGCACTTGATATTATATATAATTTACATGCATTATATATACATACAGACTTATATACTGCATGTTACATATCATTTTTAAAAAATATATTTTATTGTATATATTTAAGGTATAAAACATGGTGTCGTAAGATACATATCTGTGTGTGTGTGTGTGTGTGTGTGTGTGTGTGTGTGTGTGTGTGTGTATGTGTAGTAAAATAGTTACTATAATGGAGCAAATGACATATTCATCATATCACACAGTTATCTATTCCTGTTCTCCCATGGCAAAAGCAACTATAATCTACTCATTTAGCAAAAATCCTGAATACACCACTATTAACTATAGTCTTCATGTTCTACATTAGATCTCCACACTTGTTCATCCTACATATTTGCTACTTTGTATCCTTTGATCTATATCTCCCCATTTCTTCTGATCCACCCTATCCCTGAAAACTACTGTTTTATTCTCTATTTCTACATATTTGAACTTTGTAAAATGATTTCATTAAATATCCTCTTTTAATTTTTTTTCTTCTTTGGTTTTAAAAATAGTAATCAATCTTTTCACACAATCTCTGTCTTCCTCTCTCTCCTTCCCTCTCATTGCTCTTTCTCTCTTCTATTTAATCGCTGTAAAACCTTGACCTCAAACTTGAAACCTTCTTTAAATGCCCAACAAAGCTATTTATATTTGGATAACAGTAGATGGTAGAAGCAACCAGGACAACTTCATATGCTTGGTTTATGAGCTTAGTCAAGTCCAGTCACAGGAGTTTCAGACTGTCTTCCACTAACGCTGCCTCAAGCAATTTTGGGAAGCTCTTCATAGCAAAATCAGCACATCTTAGTGACAGCAGGTGGCCACTGCACCCTTTGCAACATTTCTCTGAGATAATTCTTCAAGCCAATTTTGGCATACAAAAAGCTGATTCTGTTTTTTGCACAAGAACATCTCCAATGTCTGTGAGGTTTTATGCATCTTCAGTTCAGTTTTCTTGAACAATCAGAAAATCAGCTTATGTAATACCAAATTCCATGCTGTATAGGAATCAACTTTTTCTCCAACATGTATACAGACATAAATGCATATTTTGATAGCACTATATATATGTGTGTGTGTTTTACATATATAAGACACTTACCTTTCATTCTTTTATTTACTATGACATCTACTTATAGCTAAAAGTCATCCACAGGATTCTTAAAAATAATACTGATATGTAAATAAGAGTGATTTTAGAGATTTAAGAGAATCCAGAGCCATATAACCATCCCAAATTGAGGCTCTAGGGCAAGACATTACTTTTCCTACTCTTCCTCGCTTTATTCCTGGAAGTAACAAGTGAACTGCAGGAAGCTGGCCGACTTTAACCCATCACTCACATCTTGGCTACCATTTGTGACTCAAATCTTCCATTCCTTGGTGTTTATTAGTAGGTATAGCAGCCCTGGCTCACAGGTCAGCCCACTCCATCACCTGCACTCCAATGTTTTATAGGACCACTGTGTTGACTCAGTTCCTTCCCGGACTCAGCTTCTGAAATCTTTCCATAGTGATTCAAATTTTGGAGGTCTTCTTGTTATTTCCAGTTCTTTACTCCCTCCCTTGAGAACACCGCTTCCTCTACAGCTGCTTTGTGTGTGTGTATGTGTCGGAGTTTCACTCTGTTGCCCAGGCTGGAGTGCAGTAGCACACTCACGGCCACTGCAGCCTCGACCTGCTAGGCTCGGTTGATCCTCCCACCTTGGCCTTCAAGTAGCTGGAATCAGAGACATGGGCCACCACATCTGGCTAATTTTTTTTATTTATTGTAGAGACAAGGTCTCACAATGTTGCTCAGGCTGGTCTCAAACCCCCGGACTCAGACTATCCTCTAGCCTCTGCCTCTCAAAGTGCTGGGATTGCAGGCATGAGCCACTGTGCCTGGCATCTTTATAGATATTTAAGGTGCCAGGTTGGGTGGAGAGGGCATAAGAAGAATTGTCTAAAAGTCCTTGCACTCTTGGAACTGGAATTAGGTTTTGTGTTTCCCTCTTTCAGTCCCCACATTCAGGCCATTTGCCTCTGGCTTCTTAAACCACCCAGCTTCAGATATCATGCTATCTGATTATATCTATTTCATATTTGATAATCCTATAGTATCCAATTATCACCCTTTTTTGATGATATGCACATTAGGCCATCTCATTTATCAACATTGTACTTCTTGCTTGATTCTCATCTCCAATTCTACAGCTGAGCTCATTCTTGATATTACTATTAATACATATAAACTTGCAACATTCTCACTCCCCAGTTGCTTGCAATCTTACCTCCAAAGATGATTTTCCTCTGCTTTATCTAATTCCCTATACTTTCCAATAAGCACCATGCTTCCATAATGTCAGTGATACAGTTTCCTCTTCTGATGACTGTAATCTTTCCAGCTCACCACTGCTAGTTCCACAATGCTTTTCAAAGCATTGTTCATGCCACCAGCACGCTTATCCATGGAGCTTACCAAATTTTCACTGAAACTCATCCTCTTATTTCCCTATTTCCCCAGTTAAATCCCATGACCAAACATCATAATTACTCTTGTGCTGACTCCCTGAATCTCTTGCCTCTCTCTGGTTTTGATTTGTACTAGCTTATAACCACAATTATGAATAAACACAACTCTAACTACACCCCACTGATCTTCATTCATGCAGGTAAATAATCATATCAACTGCTCTGACTTGAAATGTGTGATTGATGAGCTTCAAGTAGGGCTTCCAGTGCTCCTACTATACTTTCTAGTTATAAGTCCTTCAATACCTTCTGACAGACATTGTACTTTTCTTTCCTGAAATCTCAACACTTAACTCTCAAATCAGGGGATCAAGTTCCCTTTCAACAAAAACAGGGGAGGTTTAAAGCAAGAGCATCCATGGACTTCTTCCTTCATGTCCATCAAACTGTCAACATCTAAACCCACACATTCTACCTGGTGGTCTGTTAATGCAGATGAATGATACATGCTTTTTTCTAAGCACAGTCCGTTCATCTGCAATGGATCTCCTTTTCTCTTGTTCTTTTAAGAATATAGCTACTTAACTTAAATATTTCCATTCACATGCAAAAACCAAATCGGTTATATTTTCTATCTTAAAAAAATTATACATTGAAATTCTGACCGCAATGTCATGATATTTGGAGGTAGAGCTTTCGGGAGGTGATTAGGGCATGAAGGTGGAGTCCTCAGGAATGGGATTAGTGATCCTGCAAAAGAGGCCTGATGAAGCTTGTTTATATCTTCCCCCTTGGGAAGACACATAAAAGACACCATTCATGAAGCAAAGATTGAGCCCTCACCAGACACAGAATCTGCCGGCATCTTGATTTTGGACTTCTCAGATTCCAGAACTGTAAGAAATAAAGTTCTGTTATTTATAAATGACCCAGGCTAAGTTATTTTGTTATAGCAGCCTAAATGTACAAAGATAACCTTGTTTATTTCACCAGTTGATGCCCACTTTTGCCTTTATTATTTTGTTCCCATGTCAGCAAAATTTCTACATAATAGCTCTCTCTACTCACCAGACCTCTGTTTTTTTGCAGTATACCATTCTTTTTAAAAAATACTCTATTCAGGATTTTGCTACCACCATCTTTTGAAAGTTATTTATGTGAAGGTCACTGATAACTTCATAAAGTTGGATCTTATTTTTGATTCTCAGTCTCTATCTTGAAACAGCTCACCACTTTTTAAATTGGTCTTCCGGGCAACATACGCTCTTATGTTTTTCTTTTCTTTTCTTTTTTTCTACTATGCTATTTGCTAATCCTCACTTTGCCATTTCCTTCACTTTCCCCTGACATCTTGATATTGTCAAATTATGATTCAGCCTTTTGCTGACATTCACTTCTTTCATACAGTGTCATGCCATTGAATGTCATCTATATATCACAGGCACATTTTTTCCTTCTGTTACAAACTTCTTTTCCAAAGCCCAGTCTCATGTGACTAATAAATAGTACAGTTTACTCCCGAACAACAAGGATTTGAACTGCATGAGACTACTTATATGCGAATTTCTTCCTCCTCTGCCATCCTTGAGATGGCAAGACCAACCTCTCTTCTTCCTTGTCCTCAGCCTGCTCAAAGTGAAGATGATGAGGATGAAGATCTTTAAAATAATCTACCTCCGCTTAATAAGCAGTAAATATATTTTCTCCTCTTATAATTTTCTTAGGAATATTTTCTTTTCTCTAGCTTACATTATTGTAAGAATACAGTATAACATGTATATAGCATATCAAATATGTGTTAATTTACTGTTTATGTTATTAGTAAGGTTTCCTGTCAATGTTAGGTCATTAGTAGTGAATTTGAGGGAGCCTATAATTCTATGCAGATAAAATATTATCTAATTTTCATTTTAATTTCTTCCTTGACAAGTAAGTTATTTAGAAACTTCTTAATTTCAAACATTTTAGGATTTTCTAGTTGTGTGTGCTTGTGTTCAGAGAAAAGATTCTGTGATTTTTATTTTATGAAAGTTACTGAAATTTGTTTTTCAAGATAAGGTCTATTTTGGTGAATCATCTGCATATTCTTCTAAAATATGTGTTTTAAATTGTGGACATAAGGTATTATAGGTGACAATTAAGACTAGTTGACTAATTATGTTTCCTAATTTTAGACATTTGCAATCTTCCACTAATTAATTTTGTTGCAGTTATTCTATCAGTTCCTTAGATAAGTATTTTTGTTTTGTTTTTTACATCTTAAACTGTGTCACATAATTCTCTAGTTCCTTGTTGTAGTTTCTGCAGTTGAACCTCCAAATGGCACTTGTCAACTCAGCACTTGAATGACCTTTGCTCTTGAGTAATGAGCATTTCTTCTGATTTTGATCCTTGAAAGTAGGGCAGTGGGGTGCAAAAATAAAAAAGGAAGTAATGTAATAGAAGAACAAGCAGAGAAGAATTAGTGTTTTGAGGAGGGGTTACTCCCTTAATATATGCTAAGATTTGAAGGATTTCCATGGGTGAAGGAAGAAGGTAGGTCCTAAGCAAGTCTGCCATTTGTCACTCTCTGAATGTCGTCAGATAACCCCCAGTCACTGGAAAATCAGCTGAATGTTATTATCTGCCTTGTATGACTGATTAAATGAGCCTAAATTCTTGGCACCAAGTATGTCAGATTCTACATATTCAATAGGCGTTAGCTGAAATGATTTTCATAAAGAGACTGCACTGCCTATGTTTCATCCCGTTTTATGAACTTTTCCCGGGAATTTCTTTTGATTTCCTTGGAAATGTTTGGGAATTTCACCAGGTCTTCCTTGAAATCCAGCTCATCTCTAGCTTTTGTAGATGTAGAGTATCGTGTTTCTCTGACATTTCTATACAGTCATTTCCTTCCATCTTTGATATTCCTTATTCCTCCAGGTAACATGCAGTTTGCCCAGAACACTTCCTTTCCCTAAAGTTCCCATCCTGAGGGGAATTGGTCTATTCTCGCAGCTTCAAATTAAGTGTATAATTCTTAAGATGCAATTTTAAATTTTTATTCCTAAACCTAAATTCACTTTCGTACAGCTATCATGTTAAGCACCTCATGCATAATGTTCTCCTCAAATAATTGTATTATTTTTTATATTTTCTTGTAATATTATCATTATTTTTATTATATTGTGTTCATGCATCTTACAACTTTAATAATGTTTAAGTGCTTGAGGAAAGTAATCATTGTTTCTTCTAGTCATGATTCCTAGCACTACACAATGGTCCGTTAGGTAGTGCTTTTATGCGAAACACTTTGGAGAATCATATATATATATATTATTGTACACACATATATGAGTCTACATATATCTCCTATATATGTATATATATATAAACACACATTCTTTCTCAAAGCAGAGAGTATTAGGAACAATCTATTACAGATATGATTATAATCTACTATGAATCTGCCACTGCCTCAGTTATTGGGGGGAAAAGCGTGCTTGTAGTTACACTTTGGCAAATAGGGGACAGGTTTTATCTGGCAGTGATAACACTCTAAGAAAGATAAGCAAGACACAGGAATACAGAGAACACGGGTGCTGTCACGACTGTGGACAGGGAAGTCAGACATGTCCGCTGGGGTCATGTGAAAGTTGAGCTGATTGCCACCTAATAAAGGAAATGTTTCTATTGATTTACGTTAACTTGGGACTAAATTAAACTAAAGATAGTGTATGATAGAAGATGAACCCTACACATAGAGAAATATGTTGAGTATGATGTGCAAAAAGAAGCTGAATTGTGTGAGCAGGAAGAGAAAGTCCGCCTTTATTTCTGAATGCTTTCAGATCCAATTTTAGTAGTATTGCCTCTTTTCTAAAATGTGTGTGCGTGTATGTAGTGATGCATTGCTTAACAAAAATCCTTCTGAAAAATGTGTTGAAGCTGGGCTCGGTGGCTCAGCCTGTAATCCCGTGCCTTTGGGAGGCTGAGGTGAGTGGATTGCCTGAGCCCGCGGGTTCGAGACTTGCCTGGGCAACTTGACGAGACCTCATCTCTACAATAAATCAAAAATTAGCCGGGCGTGGTAGCGCGCACCTGTAATTCTGGCTACTCGGAAGGCTGAGGCGGAAGGATCGCCGGAGCCCAGCAGGTCGAGGCTGCGGTGGCCGGGAGTGGCCACTGCACTCCAGTCTGGGCGACAGAGTGAGACTCCAACTCAAAAAAAAAAAAAAGTGTTGGTAGGCAATTTCATTATTGTGTGAACATCCTAGTGTGTACTTACACAAACCTAAATGGTACAGCCTACTACAAATCTCTGCTAAATGACACAGCCTATGATTGCTCCTAAGCAACAAACTTACACAGCATTTACTGTACTGAATACTGTAGGCACTTGTATCGCAATGGTAACTATTTATGCATCTAAACATATCTAAACATAGAAAACATACAGCAAAAACATGGTGTAAAAGATAACAAGTGGTCTACCTGTACAGGATACTTACCATGAATGGATCTTGCAGGACTGAAAGTTGCTCTGGTTGAGTCAAAACATTAGTGATAAGTGAATGTGAAGGCCTAGAATATTACTGTGCATATTTATATGACTTGCGTCACAGTAGGTTTGTTTACAGTAGCATCATCACAATCATATGACTATGAGTAACATATTGCTCAACAGTATCACGAAGCCTGGGACATCACTAAGCAATGGGAATTTTTCAGCTCCATTATAATTTTATGAAACCACAGTTGCATATGTGGTCTGTTGTTGACTGAAGCATTTTTATGCAATGCGTGTGTGTGTGTGTGTGTGTGTGTGTGTGTGTGTGTGTGTGTGTCCTGTATGAGTTTCCTCTGGCTGCCATAACAAATGACCACAAATTGGGTGGTTTAACACAGAAGGAATTTCTGAAACAGCAGAAATGTGTTATTTCCCAGTTCTGGACATCAGAATTTTAACACCAAGGTATCTACAGAGCTGTGTGCCCTCCGGAGACTCTAGGGGAGGATACTTTCTGCCTCTTCAAGCTCCTAGTGGTTCCAGGTATCCCTTGGTTTGTGGTTGCATCACTCTAGTTTCTGCTTCCATCTTCACCTGGTCATGTGTTTCTTTATCCAAATCCTGCTCTCCTTCTATTATAAAGACAAAAGACATCAGATTTAAGATTTACCCTAATACGGTATGACCACATCTTAACTCAATTATATCTTCAAAGATTATATGGATAGCAGTCCATATTCATCCCACTTACTATGAATTAACCTCTTACATAGGTGATGGAAAAACATAATAATCTAGAAATAATGTTGTAGTCGTTTATAGCAATAAAAATACAAGTATAGAAGACAATGCAGAGATGCTGGAAGAGGAAACATCTCTCTTAAGAGAAGGCACTCAGTGAGGTGAAGGCCTCCAATCTTACCCATAATTGTGATTTCACCTTCAACATAGCTGACCCTCCTAAGCAGGTGAAGCTTGGGTTTCTGCTGTTGCATAGCTCCTATAATAATTTATGTCTAATTTATGTACATTTAAGCAGAGACACTTTAAGACATTAAAACTCAACATTTATAAACATTTTATATAAATTGTGTGGTATGAAATTGGTTACGTGTTTGTGCACATTTATGTATGTGTCAATTGCAGGGTGCATGACTTTGTATTCAGAACGAAGACCATATTTATGATTATGTGTGTTCAAATGCATTCTCCTATATGTATAAGCGTAAGTGTGCCTATAGAAAAAAATGATGATTTTTATGTACCCACTTCTCTAGTCTTATACTTCATCTTTTTAAAGCTTTAACAGCCTATTTGTATTGATAGTTTTGTTGACTTCTCAATGACCCAGGAAGCTGTGTTTCATAAGATTCTGCATCCAGTTTGAGTCAGTTATTTTGCAAGAACACATTGCTCTATATGTTATTTATAAAATTATGTAGCAAGCCTTCTGGACAGAGAAGTCTTATTATTTTAAATAATGAAACTGTATCCTCCTTATAGGTTAGGAAACCTCAGACCTGAGGTCTTCCATTCTATCAGTTGTTCGTTATAAGGCCAATTACAATAGCAGAGTTGGGAAGAAAAAAACTTCCAGAAGTTTGCAATGAAAGGCAAAACAAAAATTATCAAAATTCTGACTTTGCACCTAACAAAATAGCAAATATGCACACACGCACACATAATGACAAAAGGAAAGATGTAACTGGGATATTAAAAATCAGTGTTAGATTTAAACATGTCTTTCTCAGAATTGGTTTGATAAGAACAAAATAATGTATAAAATATGCAGATATAACCTAGAATATTAAAAAAGATTGCACTGATAAACTCTTATAGAACATTTCATAGCAGAACAATTACAAATATATTACACTAATCAGTAAACTTAACACATGCCAATAAAATAATATTTTTATTGCCTGACAACACCAGGGTAAAATTAAAAGTTGATAACAAAAGTCAATGAAAAGCACATACCAACAGAACCAGTTATTCAAGAGATTGATGTGCAGTAATCATGGCTGTGATGCTGCGTGATCTAAGTTTTCAATATAAAACTTCCTAAGGAAAAAAAGTAGAAATAAAAAAGTACATTATATACTTGGAGAGTAAAGTGCTCATGTGCTTTAAAATAATTCTGGGATTCAAACAAAACCATCTTGGAAATTATTTTAAAATTGAAAGACATTATATAGGAAACCATGTGAAATATGACAAATGCAGAATGTTAAGAAGGCATGTGAACGATGAAAATAATTAAAAATTAGAAAAAACATATTGAAAGCAAAGATAGGAAAAAAGAGTGAATCATAATTGGGTTGTTTGCAGTTGACTCGCAGAGAAAATTGATATAGCAAATAAATGTAAAACACTAGGTAATGAAACAAAATAATTTAAAATTTAATAGGAAAATATTGGTAAGACAGGTCAAGTAAGAAAGAAACATAAACAAGTATTAGTAGGCATAAAAAAATGAGACATTGGCTTAGATAGAGATTTAAGGAAGTAATACAGAATAAATATCAAAAAATTGTATCACATAGGCTATGTCTTTTTTTATTTTAAAGATGTGGAGTACAATTCAGGGTTAGGTATACAAACATTGATTATGCAGGTACCCTTGTTGATGAGGTATGCCCCTCTCTCCTCTAGCAATTTCCCTCAACTGCCAATTCCACACCCCTCCTCTGACAGTTTCCCACTACTGCCAATTCCTCTCTCACAGTATTATAATTGTTCAAGGTCCGCTTATGAGTGAGAACATATGGTACTCTGTTCTTTGTTTCTGTGATAAATCACTGAATATGATTGACTCCAAATCCATCCACGTTTCTGTGGAGTCCATATATTTGTTCTTCTTTATGACTGCATAATATTCCATTGTGTATATGTACCACATTTATTTATCAAGTCCAGCTTCAATAGGCAGCATAGTTGGTTCCAAGTTTTTGCTATTATGAATAGAGCTGCAACAAACATATATGTGCAGGTATCTGTTTTTGTAGAATGATTTGAGTTCCTCCGGGTATATTCCCAATAGGGTAATTGCTGGGTCATATGAAAGGTCAATTTCTAGTTCTTTCAGAAATCACTACACTGTCTTCCAAAGAGGTTGCACTAGTTTGCATTCCCACCAGCAGTGTAGAAGTGTTCCTTTTTCTCTGCATCCTCGCCAGTATCTGTTGTTTGTTTTTATTAATGATGGCCATTCTTACTGGGGTTAAGTGTTATCTCAGTGTGGGTTTGATTTGCATTTCTCTGATGATGAGTGAGGCTGAGCACTTTTTCATGTGTCTGTTGGCTGCCTGTATATCATCTTTTAAGAAGTGTCTATTCATGTTTTTTGACCACTTTTTAATGGGTTTTTTTTTTCTTTTGGCATGTTTGAGTTCCTTGTAGATCCTAGATGTTAGACCTTTGTCAGATATACAGTGGCAAACATTTTTTCCCATTCTGTGGGCTGTCTCCCTGCTCTCTTGATGGTTTCTTTTGATTTGCAGAAGCTCATCAGTTTAATGAGGTCCCACTTGTCTATCTTATTTCTTATGGTATGGGCACTTAAGGTTCTTATCAGGAATTGGTTGCCAGTTCCAATTTGCATAAGGGTACCTCCTATGTTTTCTAAGATTCTTATAGTTTGAGACATAGACTATATCTTTCAAACAATAAAATTACTCAACACAAACAAGAAGACATTTGAATCCTCAAACTCTATTTATGAATAATTCTCAATAATTAGCCAAAATGTAAAACATTATCTGGAGTTGGGGCAGTAGATATAGTTGAAACAGGCCAGTCTTAAGTTGATAATCATTGAAGGTGGACTATCATTATATTAGTTTTTCTATTTTTTCTTTTTAAAATTTTTTGTAGATTCAGGGGATAACTGTGTAGTACTGTTACTTGGAAATATTACATAGTGGTGAAGTTTGGGCTTTTAAGGCACCCATCACCTGAATAGTAATCATAGTGCACAGTAGATAATTTTCCAACCTTTATCTCCCTCCATTCCTCCCCCTTTTGGAGTTTCTAGTGTCTATTATTTCCCTCTGCATGTTCATATGTACCTATTGTTTAGCTGTCACTAAAAAATGAGATCATGCAGTATTTGTCTTTCTGTTTCTGAATTATTCAAGATAATAGCCTGTAGTCCCATTCATATTGCCACAAAATACATTTATTCTTTATGGTTGCTTAGTACTCCAGGGTATGTATACCATATTTCCTTTATCCACTCATCCTTTAATGGACAGTTGAGTTGATTTAATGACTTTGCTCTTGTGAGTGGTGCTATGATAAACACATGAGTCCAGATGTCTTCTGACGTAATTTTTTTAAACCTTTTGGTAGACATCTGGTAGTGGAATTACTAGATTAAATGGTAGCTCTATTCTTAGTTCTTTGAGAAATTTCTATACTGCTTTCATAGAAGTTAGATTAATTTGCATTCTCATCAACAGTGCTTTCACATTCTCTTTCTTTTCTCTTTTAAGGTTTAAAATAAAGTTTATTAGAGAAAGAAGACAGAAAAGAAAGAGAGACATGTCAGAACTGGCATGGGTTAAGAAACCATCCATTCTCTTTTCAATGCTTAATAATTTTCTTCTTTTTAAAAAAAAAATAATGGCTCCCATAAAACGCTAGACCTGTATTATTTGATATGAATATTGTATCAAACTGGACTTATAGGGGAGATTCTTTTATTTTATAAACAATAACATCTAAGCATTCTGTGAGAATAAAAATCATTCAGATAAAATATGAGACATCTGTAGTCTTTGACTGTATTCAAAATTATATTTGCAGATATATTCCCTGAGAAATGGTACAAAAAAATACTAAAGACATCTGAATGTTAAAAAATATATTTCCAGTGATATAATAAGCAAGCAACAGAATCCAGTGCATATTAAAGATGAAGTGAATGTTCAGCAGTATGCAAGCATCAATAGCTTCCTTCTGTACTTGAAACAACCAATTAAATCATCCAATTTATATTTATCAAATTAACTAGTAATGAAATGGTAAACTTATCAAAGATAAGGATCATACATTTTTGTCCAGATATAATCATTTATAATAACTCCAAATTGCCAACAACTCTTATATCTGGGATAATATTAATAGAATGAACACATTGTAGGGTATAAATACAGCAAAATATTCTACAGCAATAAAATGAATCAAACATCTTTACAAAAAACAGGATAGACAAACCTTATGAACAAATGTTGAGTGAAATAAGCAATGGAAACCAAACATAAGGCAACGTGAAGCAAAATAAACTAAATGGTTCCAATTTTATAAGGTCTAAAAACAGGCAAAATTAATTGAAGTACTTGTCTTTGGGGAAGATGAAGTGTGTAGTGATTGAGAGGTATGTGAAGGATGCTTCCGAGGTACTGTTAAATATTCTGTTTATGTAGTATATAGGTGTATTCTCTGTGCTAATTCATGCAGTTGGTCACTTGACTTGTAGACTTTCCAGTATTTAGCTTACATGCCAATATAAAGTTAAAGGTTGGTAATACACTAATGGGTAGCTGTTACATAGTTTCTCTGAATTTTAAAATAAGTATTCACTGAGCAAATTTAAAAGTAGTTACTACTAATAGAAAAAATCTTTGTAAATTAGTCATGCTAATTTTGTTGCTTTTTGGCATGGTAGAGATATAGTGCATTTGTAAATATTTGAATAGATAGCGAAGGAGCCAACGGAATTAAAATCTGAGTAGTAGTGGCCAATAGTGTTATTTATTAGCAATACCAGAGAATTGGTAGGCAAATTTGACACCAAGTGGATGCAGATTCAATATAAAAGATTATTGACCCAGCTCAAATGGAAACATTAGCACACCTACTTCAATGTGCCCATGGTCATCCGATTGTTCAAATAACATAAGGGCCTGATAACACAGTGATTTATTCGAGTTATTAGAGGAAATAATCAGCTTCTTTGATTATCAGAAGAGTCAACATGTTTTCTATCATCATGGTGAGGCCCTTGGCAAGTTAAAACAACTTAAGAAGTATTAAAGTTTTATACAATAAATGTAGATTTTGTCAGGATTATGTCTCTCTTTCTTCATATACGTATATATATTTATATAAACATATATATATTTATTACACACACACATATATACACATACATAGGACATTATGAATGTCATTTGGATTTATAAACAGAGATATAACATGGAAAGTAAATAAAAATAAACACATAAATTCAGAACTATCATACTTCAAAGGCCACAATTTATTTTTGTTTTTTTTTTTTGTTGTTTGTTTTTTGTTTTTTTTTGAGTTGGAGTTTCAGTCTGTTGCCCAAGCTGGAGTGCAGTGGCACGCTCTTGGCCACCACAGCCTCGTCCTGCTGGGCACCGGTGATCCTTCCACCTCAGCCTTCCAAGTAGCCGGAACTACAGACGAGGACTACCATATCCAGCAAAGGGAAGGCCACAATTTTTAAGGAAATTAAAATATTAATGTTTTAGGAAAGTTTTAATCACAGGGAAAGTGATATTATATAAATGAGGTAAATTTCTACAAATATCTCTGATTGTATGTTCTTCTCATTATTAGCTATAAATTAGAAACTTCTAGAAGCCACTGATTTTTTTTGATATTGTATCAAACAATTTTTAAAACATGCTGATAGTGGTGCATCTATTCATTTGCTAATGTTGGATTTCAAAATTTAAATGTTTTTGTCACTTATAAAAAATTCATGTGGTACAGTTTAGGGATATTCTTTTTAAAGAGTCTCAGAATGGAATTTTTACGTTTTCTTTTTCAAAAATAGATGACATATTTCCACTTTTATGATGTGAGAAAATTGCTGGAAAAAGTTTTTGCTGCCCTAACATGGGCGATAACTGCAGAGGTCCACTATACCCAAGTCCAAAGAATACTCTTCTGAATTATGGAATTAAACTTTACCTATGTTTTATATTTTGCTCTATGACATACATTTTTCAAGCACAGGTGTTGATGTAGGCATTGTGAGTAATCTTAGACATTTGTCCTTAGAAACTGCACATACATAGTGACTTTGTGAACATTATTACTTCCCTCACACTCACACATCCATACACAGAGACATGTACAGATGCACACACCACACAGCCCTGCTAGCAAATTGTGCATCCTTTCTCTGTTTGGATGTGGTGATTTTTCTTTGAAACTAAACTCCATTTTCTTTTTTTAATCTCTTCTGACCTAAATTTTAACTTGTCTTTTTTCCCCCTTTTCTTTTCCTTAAAAATAAACTCAAGTTAAATGCCTACATCAGAGATGAAAGAGGAAGCATTACTCTTAATATTTCAAACTATGGTTTGGGACATAGATCTTAATTCTGATGAAAGGTTAAATAAAGTTCCCTAAGGTCCTAGTATATGCAGTACATCCTTCATTAAGCTATGAAGTCTATAAAGATTTAAAATACATACCACCAAGGGTGGTACAATTTCATTGGTTAAATTAGGCACAAACTTATTGGCTATTTTATGATCGCAATTATTTCATAAGCAGCATACATCAACAATGTATCAGATTGGTTCTATTAGCAAATTTTGGAAAAATAGCAAAAGAATTACACAGGCAATTATTGCATTAGGATTGCAGAAATGAAAGATAAGTTTTAAATTGCATTATGTTGCCTGAATTCTAGTGTTTTAAGACTTTTTCTAGTCTTTTTATGAAATGAACTCTTGCTTTGTTTCCTTGAACTGATATCAATATTGTTTAAAAGATTCAGTTTATAATTGATCTCAGATAAAACTATCATCCACAATCTTACTTAAAATATATTTGGTTTTGATTGCTTCATGCTTGTTTTTACTTCCCAGATGGTTTGCATATTCATGCATTGCCTTTCATGTCATATTGCTACGTTTTAGATCTGGAATTGTCCTCTTTTAATTGTAACTCCATAGTGCTTCAACACTCTAAATATTCAAGGAATGCTTTATCAAATAAATAATATTGATAAATATAAAGATAAGCAATAACTATGTATATAAACACTGTGAAATTATTGTTTTCTGCTGTAATAATTTATTAACTTTAATTAAATTGCATTTTATCCCAGTCTACTTGGTTGAAGAGATTTAAGTACACTGAACCTAACCTTTTGACTATTATGGCTACTACTACAAACACGCAGAGAACACACATACATACACAAAAGCAGGAGGTTTTACATCCATCATTGATTGTTCAAAATTATCTAATAAAATGTAAGGCAAATAATTATGATTAGATATGCAATGTTAGACAGTTACACAGAAAAATACTAGAACATATAAAATAAAATAATAGGTATAAAATCTCATCTGTGTGTGCCCCACAGGAGCTGGAAAATAAACTCATATAAAATAATTAGACATGATAATATCAAATTTCACCAATAAAAATATTTTAGGATAATTGTCAACATAAATGACTCTCAAAGAGGTAAATTGATATCATCAAGGTATTGGAAGTGTGAAATGAATAAGTTATTGGTACTACTCACAGCATATCAATCTAAAAGGTAAAATAATCTGAGTCATTTTGGGAGAATATTGCTAAAACAGTCTTGTGAAATGAAATCTTTAAATAGAAAAATAATGTATTAGTCAGTACATTCTTTTGTGGTACTTCAAGGCCATTATTTACTTCATTAAATTCCTAAATGTTGGGTCTGTCTCTTGAGGGAAGTTTAGATGGCTTCCCTTTATTTTACTAATGAGAGTTGAGGTGTCACAGTCTGGTCCTCACAGGTGTATTTACTTACCAGGGCACTATACTTCGCTGAGCCCAATTTCCCTTTCCAACAGCAAAGTGGTCAATTATACAAAGTTTACTTAAGCATGGCAAAGATAATCTTGCCATTTCCGTTTGCTTTATGCCTCTCCTCCAAAAAAACAATTAACATTCAGTAGAATTATCTGAAACAAAGGTGTCTAAACTCCCAGAAGAAGGTATGGGATACTTTCCTGCATCATGATGATGCTACCTAGGTGTTTTTCAAGAGAAAATAAAAGACTTGCTCAGATCTTTATGATGAGCTTGCTAAGGTGCCTGCAACTTAATCTTTGTTAACTCTCCTAGAACAATTGATACCCACATAAAAGGAATTCAGTTGCACCTAAGGACAGAATGACTCTCAAAATATTTTATATACTTTTTGGAAACTTGAGGTATCCTCAGTATCTTGATGAAAAACAAAATGTGTCCAATTTATTAGATCAGTAACACAGTACATATAATTAATTCAAGTCATCACAACTCAGTGTAGTGGAGGAAATCTAATTCATCAATTGGTTGTTTCACCTGGGTTGGTCATCAAGCTATTTAAAACAGTTTTCATATTGACACCAGAAAACAAAAATAAAAATCTGCAGTTGTTGCACTGTAATCATTAACCTGTGTCTGGAATGGAGACAGCTCCAGTGGATAAAGCATATATCCATCTTTGCTTGCCATACACACCCATGATCTTTTCATATATTCATTTTTGCATTTCTCTTGTTTATTATTTTCTAACACCGTCCCCCCTCACCAACTCCTCTCCTTTTTCAAGACCCATCTGTTCTCCCACAATCTGCAATTTTTTTTTTTTTGGCGGGGGAGCATGCTCAACTATGTTTTCAGCAGGTTTTCCATATCCTTTCTGTAGCCTACCTTGACCTTGAGAACATCATGCCTTCTTCAATTCTTTGAATTGAGAGTGAGATTTCCTCTCTTGTGGCATAAAACCCTTTTATATTCTTCATTATTTTCCAATGTGTCTTCAAAACCATTGCCATCATTTCTCCTGCTAATGCAAAGAAAACCACAAGCACAAATATAAAGCAATGCACAAGTTTGATTTTCTTAATATTCACACCCCTACAACTTTCTGGACACCACTGGGTCTTGCACTACCTACCTTTGTTTGAGTTGACATCAGTGGCCACATTGGCAATCAACCCATCCATAACCAAGCCTTCCCAGTTTCTTGACTTCTCGACCACTTCATTCTTTGCATATGTAGGAGCCTTGCTAGCTTCAGACAGAATGCCTCCTTTTCAGCAATGGAGCATTCACGTTAAACAAAAGATGTCCTGTGTTTTGCCTTATTTCTAAATATTTATTTCCTATTTTCTGCTCCTTTCATATGTTCTGTCTTGCTTTGCTTTTATCTCTTTGATATTTTTGGATTTTTCTTCTCTAATTTTTTTACACTAATATGTTCTAGATTGCAAGTTTTCTTTTCTTTCTTTCTTTTTTTGAGACTAGATTTTCCTCTGTCACCCAGGCTGGAGTGCAGTGGTGCAATCATAGTTCACCGTAGCCTTGACCTCCTGGGCTTAAGCAATCCTTCTGCCTCAGGTTCCTGATTAGCTGGGACTAGAAGCACGCATTATCATGCCCCATTAATTTTTCTTTCTTTTTGAAATGTGGTCTTACTATGTTGTCCTGGTTGGTCTCGAACTCCTGGCTCCAGCAATTCTCCTGCCTTGTCCTCCCAAAGTATTGGGTTTACAGGTGTGAGGTGTGGAGCCCAGGTGATCATGTGTTTTCTTATGGTATTTTTTCCCTCAAATATGCTTGAAGTCTGAATTTTGATTTTACACAAAATCAAAAGAGACTTAGAAAACTTTAAGTTTTGACATTCTCATTCCAATTTCTGTAAATTGTTGGCATATGCTTTTAATTAGTTGTATCTTGTTTTACTTTCACTTCCATAAGACAATATTCTTTTCATTGAACAGATCCATGTTTGTTTAGCTTTAGTTACACATTTGCCACATTCAGTATTCTTCATTTTTCTTTGTGTCTCAGACCTTTAATCTGAGATTGTGTTCTTTCCTTTTGAGGCTATGTCACGACATTCAAATAATACTAAAAACCTCTTTGAGGCTTTGCCTCCATTACTGAAGTAAATTCTAAGAGTATCTTTTTGACTTTGGAAAGAATCTTTATTTTGTTTTTGCTCCTGAAGGAAACTGTGTGTAATTTAAAATTCTACATTGATGCTATTGAGAGGAAATTTGACATCAGACTAATTGTTATTCCTTTGTTTTTGTTTCTTTTTTAAAAAATATTTTCCTACTTGCAAGTTCTTTTCTTTGCCTTGGTATACTGCAGTTGTAGTCTGTGCTTTCTAGATCTGAGTCTGTTTGTATTTATTCTGTTTGGATTGTTGAGTATTTAAACTGAGAATTGGAATCTACAATCAATTCGGCTAACTTCTTAGGTATTAACTTGAAAGATGTAGCTTCCCATTTTTCACATCTCTCCTTCTAAAGTCTTGAATAGCTACATTTTAAGCATGTTTACTTCACTTTTAATATTTCTTCACCTCACTTTTCAGTTTTCCATCCCTTTCCCTCACTATAACTTAATAATGTCTTTAAATATTTTCATGACATAATTCCCTTTCTTCTTCCTCCTCTTAGGAGCACTTCCTTGCTTTCACACTCTCTCTGGTTTCTTTAAATACATTGAGCATACTTTTTAAATATTTTGCCTCTGATCATTTTCATATTTGGAACCTTTGCTGATTCAATTGTGTTTCATATTTCCACTGACTTTGGATCATGTCTTTTCTGTGTTGTAAGAATTGGGCCACAAACTCATATTTAATGCTAATTTATGTGTCTAAATTCTTTTTAACCCATGATACAGGTGGATTCGTGATACCATTCTGCAATGCAGGAATCTAAGGATTTAAAATTATAACTGCAGATTTAGTATTTTAGCATTGATGCTAGCACATACTTGAACAAGGCAGACAGAAAAAGTGAATTTAGACTGCCAACCCTCTTGTGCATTTTCTTGGGTTAGAATTTCTTTGCATTTATTTTTTAATGTTATTTTATCATGAGAATACGGAGTACAGGAGAGGATTGACTACATAAGTAGGCTACATGCAGGTAAAGTTTGGGCTTCTGACTGTCCCTCACTCCCTTTGGTAATGAACCAAGTATGCTTTGTGTTGTCATGTGCCCCTCATCTTCTTTCCTCACTCCCTCCTCTAGCAGTGCCCAGTGAATTCCGATCCCTCTCTTGTCTAATGTAACTAATACTCAGAGCCCACTCATGGGTTACATAAGATCATGTAATATTCAGATCTTTGCTTCTGTCATAGTTCACTTAGTGTGAAAGTCTCAAACTCCATCCAATTTGCTACGAAGTTTATGACTTTGTTCTTCTTTATGGCTGTGTAATGCTCCTCAAGTATAGATACCACATCTTCTTTATTCAGTCCACTTTCAATGGCCAATAATGTTGCTTCTATGTTTTTGCTATCGTGAATAGTGTGGCAATAAATAAGTGTGTGCAGGTGTCTTTTTTGTAGAATGATTTATGTTCCTTTGGATATATTCTAAGGAGAATTATTGCTGGTTCGTATGTAAGGTCAATTTTTAGTTCTTTTAGAAATTGCCACACTGCTTTCCGAGAAAAAGTTGCACTCCTACCAACAGTATAGAAGTGTTCCCTTTTTTCTGCACAGTGCCAGCATTTATTGTTTTTTGACTTGTTGATGATAGCCATTTTTACGGGAGTTAAGTGGTATCTCACTGTATTAATAGTTTTGATTTGCATTACTCTCATTATTAATGAGGTTGAACATTTTTTTCATGTGTTTGTGGATTGCTTATATGTCTTCTTTTGAGAAGTGTCTGTTCATGTCCTTTGCTCACTTTTTAATAGGGTTGTTTGTTTTTTTCTTTCACTTTGTTTGAGTTCCTTGTAGATCCTGGATATTAGGCTTCTGTTAGATGCATAATTTGCAAATATTTTTCCCATTCTGTGGATTGTCTTTTTATTCTATTGATACCTTCTTTTGCTGTGCAAAAACTTTTCAGTTTGATAAGGTCCTACTTGTCTATCTTAGCTTTTATGGCATTCACTTTTAAAGACTCAATCAAGAATTTGTTGCCTACTCCAATGTGCATAAGTGTGTTTCCTATGTTTTTGTTTATAATTCTTGTAGTTTGAGGTTTTGCATTTAAGTCTTTGATTTATTTTTGAGGTGATTCGTTTATATGGTAATAAGCAGAGGTTCAGTTTAATTCTTCCACACCTGGTCAGCCTTTTTCCCCAGTACCATTTGGTAAATGTGATCTCCTTCCCCCAGTGATTGTTATTGGTGACGTTGTTAAAAATGAGTTGATTGGGAGACTGTGTTTATTGCTTCTAGAATCTCTGTCCTGTTTCATTGGTCTATGCACCTATTCTTGTACCAATACCAGTCTGTTTTGGTTACTGTAGCCTTGTAATACAGTTTGAAGTCTGAAAGTGTGATACATTCTGTTTTGCTCCTTTTGCTGAGGATTGTTTTGGCTAGTCACACTTTCTTCTGTTTCCATATAAATTTCTATATTGTTGTATCCAGGTTTGAAAAAAATGTTATTGGCAATTTAATGGGTATTGCACTGAATTTGTAGATTGTCTTGGGTCAGATGAATATTTTGAAAATACTGATTCTTCCAATTCATGAGCATGAAATGTTTTCCCATTTATTTGCATCATTCTTGATTTCATTGAGCAGTGTTTTGTAGTTCTTGTTTTAAATGTCTTTCACTTATCTGTCTTGGTGTATGACAAAGTATTTCTTGTGTGTGTGTGTGTGTGTGTGTGTGTGTGTGTGTATGTGTGTGTGTGTGTGTATGTGTGTGTGACTATTGTGAATTGGACTGTACTTTTTATTTGGTTCTCCACCTGCTTGTTGCTGGTGTATAGATATGCAGCTATCTTTTCCACATTGATTTTATAACTCAAGACTTTACTAAAGTCACTTATCAGTATGAGGAGACTTTTGACAGACTCCCTGGGATTTACAAAGTATAGAATTGTGTTGTCTGCAAAGAGGGAGAATTTGATTTTCTCTTTTTCTATTTGAATACTCCTGATTTCTTTCTCTTGCCTGATTGCTCTGGTTAGGATTTCCAGAATTATGTTGAACAGGAGGGGTGAGAGTGGGCATTCTTGTCTTGTTCCCATTCTTAGGGGGAATGCTTTCAGCTTCTGCCCATTGAGCTAAATGTTGGCTCTAGGTTTATCATAGATGACTCTTACTGTTTTGAGGAATGTTCCTTCTATGCCTAGGTGCTCAAGAGTTTTTATCGAGAAGTGATGCTGAATTTTGTCAAATGCTTTTTCTGTATCCATTGAGATAATCGTGTGGTTCTGAGTTTAACATCTTTTTTTTTTTTTGAGTTGGAGTTTCACTCTGTCACCCAGGCTGGAGTGTAGTGGCATGCTCCAGGTCACTGCAGCCTCGACCTGTTGGGTTCAGGCTATCCTTCCACCTCAGCCTTCCAAGTAACCAGAACTACAGTCACGCACTACCACGCCCAGCTAATTTTTTGATTTATTGTAGAGACGAGGTCTCACTATGTTGCCCAGGCTGGTTTTGAACCTGCAGGCTCAGGCAATATTCTCGCCTCAGCCTCCCAAACTGCTGGGTTTATAGGCTTGATCCACCATGCCTGGCTGCTTTCACATCTCGTAATGTGCTGAATTACATTTATGGTCTTGTGAATGTTGAACTAACCCTCCATTGCAGGAATGAAGCCCACCTGATAATGATAGATGATCCTTCAGATGTGTTGTTGGATCCAATTTGCTAGAATCTTGTTGGGAATTTTTGCATTTATGTTCAAGGAGATTAGCCTGTAATTCCCTTTCCTTGTTGGGTGTTTGTCAGGTTTGGGTAACAGTATTATGTTTTTTTCCATAAAATGAGTTAGGGAGAATTCCATCATTCTTGATCGCCTAGATTGCTTTCAGTAAGATTTGTATCAGCACCTCCTTGTATGTCTTGTAGAAGTCAGCTGGGGACTCATCTGGTCCAGGGCTTTACTTGGCAGGGATATTTCTTATGACTGAGTCAATTTCCTGGATTGTTATTGATCTTCTTAGAGTTTCAATTTCTTCTTGTTTCAGCCTTGGGAAGTTGTGTTATGCTGAAAAGTCTTCTATTTCCTTTAGGTTTTCTAGTTTATTTGCATACAGGTGTTCATAGTAATCTCCGATAATCTTTTGAATTTCTTCAGGGTCAGTTGTGACTTCACCTTTTGCATTTCTAATTGTGTTTATTTGGACTTTCTCTCTCTTTTTTTAGTCATTCTGGCCAAGGGTCTGTCAATCTTATTTATCTTTTCAAAAAAAACTTTTTGTCCTATTGATCCTTTCTATGATATTTCTGTCTTCTATATCCTGCAATTGTGATTTTTATCATGGTGATCTGTATTCTTCTGATAAGGTTAGGATTTAGGTGATCTCACATTAAGTGTGATATTAGGCTGTTTACTAGTGACTTTCGGTTTTCTTGATGTGTGTGGGCAATGCTATGAATTTTCCTCTTAACACTGTTTTCATGGTATCCCAGTGATTCTGATAAGATATGTTTTTGTTTTCATATTTTTTTTCAGGAATCATTGCATTTCTATTTTAATTTCTGTGTTGACACAGAAGTTGTTTAGCAGCATATTGTTTAGTGTACATATCTTTGTGTGTTCTGGGGGGATCTTGGTGGTGGCAATATTTATTTTTGTTCCACTGGGATCTGACAAGATGTGTGATATTATTTTGATCCTTTGAAATTTGCTCATCATTGATTTATGTCCAAGAATGTGATCGATCTTGAAGTATGTTGCATGTACTGATGAGTAGAATGTATACTCTGTAAATGTTGGGTGGAGTGTTCTGTAGATGTCTATTAAATTCATTTGATTGAGCATGGAGTTAAAGTTCCAGATCTCCTTGTTGGTTTTTTGCCTCAGTGATCTATCTAGAGCTGTTAGTGAGGTATGTGGGTCTCCAACTATGATTGTGTGAGAGTCAATGTCCTCTCTTAGTTTGCATAGTAGCTGTTTTATAAAACTTGGACCTCCTGTGTTGGATATATGTTTAAGATGAATATTTCTTGCTGGTGGATTGAACTTTTGATCATTATGTAGTGTCCTTTTAAACTTTTGATGGTTTGAAATCTACTTTGTCTGATATCAGAATAGCTACTCCTGCTTTCTTTTGTTTTCCATTCACCTGAAAGGCCATTTTCCAGCTCCCATCTTTGAGGCTGTGTGTGTTCTTTGCAGTGAGATGAGTTTCGTGGAGGCAGCAGACTGCTGGATTATATTTCTTTATCCAGTTTGCCACTTCATATCTCTTTGGTGGTGCATTTAGTCCACTCATGTACAAATTGATTATTGAATTTAAGAGTTTATTCATGCCATAGGGCTCTTAAGGAGTTGTTTTATTGCCATTTAATTTTTATTAGATCTGTATGGTCTGTTAATTCTGTGGTTTCATGTACTTTTTTGATAGGTAAGACAATTTTTTGTTTTTGTTTTTTATTCAGTGTTCACCACCTTCTTAAGCATTTCCTGAAGGGCTGGTTTGGCGCTATAATATTCTCTTAGGGATTGATATCTAGGAAGAATTTTCATTCTCTGGCATGGATAAACCTTAGCCTGGCAATGTAGGAAATTCTTTGCTGGAATTGCTTATCTTAAAGAATGTTAAAGAATGGACTCCAGTCAATTCTGGCTTGTAAAGTTTCTGCAGATAAGTCTGGAGCAATTCTTATGGGTCTTCCTTATTAGGTAGTCTGATTTTTCTTGTAGCATTTAGGATTTTTTCTTTCATACTTACTTTGTGGAGGTGGATTACTATATGTCTTGGGGTTGGTCTTCTCAAGTGATACCTTGTGAGAGTTCTCTGAAACTCTTTTACTTGAATGTTTGTTTCTCTAGAGAGATGTGGGAAGTTTTCTTGGATGACCTTATGGAATGTTTACCCCCTGGTGTCCTCAGTTTCCCTTTTTGCTTCAGGGATATCAATCAGGCATAGATTTGGCTTCTTGACCTTGTCCCACATCTTTTTCTTTTTGAGCTTTTTCTTTTCAGACTCGGTACATTCCATATGTTGGTCTTCAGGCTCTGAGATTCTTTTTTCTGCTTGGTTGATCCTGCTTCCTATGCTTGTTGCTTTGTTTTTGATTTCCACGATGGAGTTATGCATTTTCATTATTTCAGAATAGGCTTTTCTGAAATTGACCAATTCACCTTTTACTTTCTGTACAACACTGATGAGCTTGCTTCTAGTTTCTTTGGGTTCTTTCTGTTTATTTTAGCCGTCCTATTTCTGACTTCTGTGACCATCACCTGGGGCAGGTCGTTCAGGGAGGTTTCCATTGTATGTGCTCTGATAACTGCTTTTTCTGGTTCTGCCTCTTTAGTACTCTGAGAATTGCCTTATTTTTGATTGATTATTTCTCCTTTGTGACAGACTTCTCTTCCCTCTCTGTAATTCCTTTTGGTTTTGTTGCTCTGAAACCAGTCACCGACCTTCTGTTCTAGGGCCCTTTCTGTGGTTCAATATAGATCATTCAGTGAGAGAGGGAGGGTCATTCATTTCTGCTCTTTGCTCCACCCTGTGGCAGGTTTCTCAACTGTAGTAAATTTTGCTGCTAGCACTCTGAGGAGAGTGAGTCGGGGTGATGGGCCTCCTCTGTCTGTTGTCTGTGGTTTGCAGCCTAGATGTCTTCCCATCAAGAAAGCCTTTGGGTGTCTTTCATGTTGTTCCCTCGCTGTCCAAGACCACACTCTGCTCTTGAAAAAGAGCATGGGTCGGGAGGCAGTTAAGGGCTCCAACTGTAGACATACAGAGCTTGGGGGTGATTCTTTCTTCTTTCTGACTCTGAAGATAGGTCAGGCTCCAGGGAGGTTCACTCTGCAGATGGGCATTCCCTGCCTGGGAGCTGACTGGAGCTTTGCTCATAGCTGCTGACACAGCACAGTTTCTTCTCCCCCCATTCCACTTAGGGTCTATTTGACTGCCATGGCGCCCTTATAAGGACTTCTCCCATGTGGGACCAATGGGAGTGGATGAATGCCCAAAAGAATTTTAGGTATATTTGCCCACTCTTAATCACCAGGCAGGGCCTCAGTTCTTCTGCAAGTCTGGTACATGGCAGAGGAGGGGGCACCCACATTCCCATGTCTACCATCATTTTCTGATCTCTGTGTGTTCACAGAAAGTTTTGATGGGTGTAGGGTGCTTTACTTACCAAAAGGGATTGGGGTGCCTCTGTCTATCAGCAGCTTGGTCCCTACTCTGCCTTTCTCAGTGAGAGTGGTGCTGATTTGCTGTTCTAGAGTAGCCATCTTGGATATTCATTAATTAATAATAATAATAAGTATTATTATTAATTTACTGAGTACCACAATCCCAAAGGGAAAACATTCCTGTCCTTGACCATTTCACAGTTTCTGAGAATGTGGAGTATTTCTATTTCACATTTTTAGTGCAGGGATGGTCCTTTGCAGTCTTAACTGCATATTAAATAGTGGCTTCTTGTTAACTTCCCTCTGAATGGGCTCTACCTACTGTTTGTTCTTCCCTGTTATATGTTTGACCATGATTAGTTAAGCCTAAGAAAACCAGGGTTTAATTAGAAACAGCTTCAGGATTCTTCTTATTCCCCATATTTCTGTTTCTGCTTCATCTTTTGCTTATAAAGACTTTCTTTCCTCTTGTGAGCTCAAGAATCCTTTAACTCATTTCAAAATATTATGTAAAATATTCGATCCAATATTTTTAGTTCTCTTCCCCCACTACCACCTGTGTGAAGTTTGTGGTAGGTCTGGTAAGAAATCACCCTAGGTACATTTATGTACTTATGTTATATGACAAACTTGCTTCTCTTATATTTGTTGGCACTATGATCATTTGGTTTTCCAGGGTGTGTGTCCACATGCTCTTTCTTTCCTCCCTTATTAATTAATTAATTAATTAATTTTCCCTCAGTTTAGTCATGAAATTTTAGAATATCCAGAATCAGGAACCCATTGCTTCTCTATCTGCCTGCCCTCGTTGCATAATTTCATGTATTCCCATGGATTTTAGTATCATCAGTGTGCCAATAATTTCCAAAACTCTTCTCTTTGCCATGAGATCTTTATTCAAGCCCATACTTATAAAGTTGCCTGTCTATTTAATGACTCAATTTGATTGTTTAATAACCATTTTGTGTAAATTCTTGGAGAGACCAAGACAAGGTATTTATTTTCCTCAGTTGAGTTCAGCAGTTCCAGAGATCTGGACAAGCTGTGATCCTTGTTCAACCTACTGGCAGTGTGTAACCTTGATTTGTAGGCTTCCCTCTATGGCAAAGAGCATCCTATTGTGGCCAAAGAGAAAACAGATTTTATGGTCTATGAAGTTAATAGATCCCACAAAGTCAGAGGGCAATCAGAAGAGAAAGAGTTGTTAAATTTCTTCCCACAATCTCTTCAAGTCAGAAGAAGGGTTGGCTTATGCACAAGGAAACTTGAGGAAGGGGGAACACTATTTCCAAAGCCATCCTAAACTTAACAAGGATAAATATCAATGATATAATTTTCACTTATTTCTCTCGCAGATTCCCAATTTCATAAAAGGACAACACTGTGTGATTAATTCTTCAAAATCAAGAATATAGGAGTAGATACTTGTACACCTATGTTCATGGCAGCACTAGTCACAGCACCCAAAATGTGGAAGCCACCCTAGTGCTCATTAATGGATGAGTGGATAAGCAAAATGTGGTCTATCCACACAATGGACTATTACTCACTCATTTTGATCAGTGAAACAAGCCAGCCACAAAAAAAACAAATAATGTATGATTTTGCTTATACAAGGTGCCTAGAGTCATCAAAATTATGGAGACAGAAAAGAAAATGGAGAGGAAGAATACGGGGTTGTTGTTTAATAGAGACAGAATTTGGCCATTGCTTTGTTAAACTCTGGTGTGTTCATGTGGCACTTTGAGTTATGGCCACCATGTTTTCTAGCTTTGGTTCCCCTCCCCTATCTGGGGAGATAAATCTCCTCTCTAATTTACTTTCTAAATAAGCTATATTTTCCAATCTAAAAAAAAAAATGGGGACAGAGTTTTAGTTTTGCAAAATGGAAGCAAATTTGGAGATGGAAGGTGCTGATGGGTGTAAAACAATGTGAATGTACTTAATGTCTGTAAATTGTATACTTAAAATGATTACAATAATAAGTTTTGTTATGTATATTTTAACACAGTAAAAATTTAAAGCATAGAAGTTGCCTTTGATTCCTTTATTGATTGCTTCAGTACCTCTACTCCTTAAGCTCACCAAAGCAATTTAGCTGGAGAATATTAGTGCTATTGAATTGCTTCCTACCTCCACATGGTAAAATTAAATTTGTCTAGTCTTAATTCCTTCTCTTCAATAGCACTGCTTTGGTCTAAATGTGTGTGCTACACACTCAAAATTCTTATGTTGACATCCTAAGCCCCAAGGTGATGGCATTAGAAGGTGGGGTCTTTGAAAGATGATGAGGTCACCAGGGTGGAGACCTCATAAATGAAATTAGTGCCTTTATAAAAGGGACCCCAGAGTCCTCCCTTGCCCCTTCTACCACAAGAGGATACAGCAAGGAGGTGCTATGAACCAGGAAGTGAGTCCTCACCAGTCACTGAATCTGCCACACCTTGATCTTAGACTTCCAGCCTTCAATTGTTAAAATAAATGTCTGCTGTTTAAGCTGCCAAATCTATGATATTTTGTTATAGGCCATACGGACTAAGACAAGAAACTTCTCTTAAAATGTAGCAATCTGTTTCTTCCTTATACTAATTTCTTTATAGCACCTGTTAATAGTTATCTATCACATATTACAAAACTATTCGTTTTATAACATCTGCTGCCAGAAATTAAGCAATTAATATATATACTACTGAAGGAATTCCTCTGTCCAGTGTATCACATAGCTGTGATCTGAATCAGTGGCTGGTACACAGTGGTTACTTGGTATTTGTGCATTGAATGAATAACAATAGGTGTCAGAGAGGAAAGTCAAACTCAAGTACTTAACTTGTATCTACTGCTTCTCTATCACACAAAGACTAAGTAATTTCTGGAGGTTCAGTCTAGTTCTTATTTAAAGAAAAGGGTATATATTTTGGCCTTTTATGAACAGAGAGTTCCTTCTGAAATGAATGTGCATTTATATTCTGCTCATGCTGGCCCCTGCTCTTTAGACTCTGGTTGAAATTGAATAAAGACAGATATGTTGGCAAAAAAGACAAGGATGCATTGCAGGAAAGTGACGCTCCCCGGGGCCAATTCTTTTCTATTACGCAGCCAGTTATTGAGAGCAGGCAGCATTAGTCCCAGGTCTTCTAAACTGGGTTGAGACTGAGGGGCAAAATGTTCAAGTATAAAAAAGAGTACACATTAATAATTTAGTACCAACGTAGGTTAATTCCACCATATAGGTTTTTTAAAGTGAAGACAGCAAAATGGATTTGTTATAAATTGTTCATTAAAATTTCTACAAGATGTGTGGATTCACATTTGTTGTAAATTTTTCTGACATATTTAAATAAAATTAAACAATCTTTTTTTGGAGGTAGATGTGATGTCTTGCGAGTATGATTAATGCAGAAGTATACAGATTTTTTTAAAAAGTGAAAATTAAATTTTGCAAGAAGCAATATATTTCTATGTATATATGTGGGTGTATTTATAAATTACATATACATATGTATAATTTACAGACAAAGACACACACACAGGGATATGATGAGTGAGAGAGAAAGAACATTAAGAGATAACAAAGTTCTTCATAGTCTCAAGCAAAAGCATATATATTAGATATATCATTTGTTTCCTCTTTTTTCAAGAGGAGATAACAAATCTATTCCTCAGAGAGAATTTTATTAAACAAGTAGACTATTAGGTTCATGCAACAACAAGTGGTCAAATAATTAGGTGGAGGATGTTTGAATCCTGTGTGTCTTTACTCTAATAAAATTAGACATCAGAACTATGTAAAAATTTCTTCATTAATAAATCGAAGCCGGCCTCGGTGGCTCAGCCTGTAATCCTGCGCCTTTGGGAGGCTGAGGTGAGTGAATTGCCTGAGCCCACGGGTTCAAGACCCGCCTGGGCAGCGAGACCTCATCTCTACAATAAATAAAAAAATCAGCTGGGCGTTGTGGCGCATGCCTGTAATTCCGGCTACTCGAAAGGCTGAGGTGGAAGGATCGCCGGAGCCCAGCAGGCCGAGGCTGCGGTGGCCGGGAGTGGCCACTGCACTCCAGTCTGGGCACCAGAGTGAGACTCCAACTCAAAATAAATAAATAAATAAATAAATAAATAAATAAATAAATAAATCGAGTAAGATGTTACTTGTGTGCTTGGAACTAATTGCTTAACATTCTCTGATTAATAATAAGTTTTGAAAGTGAAACAACTGGACACAATATCTACATGTTCTAAAATAGAACTGTAGTCAACTCCGGATGGTGCATAAATATTTGGCACTTATATAAACATTATTTTGAATAATATCCTATAATATTACACTGTTCTGAGTATTTGTCATAAAATAGAGCATTTGAACTGTAGTGTTTATAGTTGTTCGGAGAAAATATTTTCAATCTGGATAATCTGCATTCCTTATCCACGGTGTCAATGCACTCAGGAGCAAACAGATTTGCTGTACACAGAGGCTCAAGTTTGTGATCCCAGCCCTTTGGGGAGACTGAGGTAGGAGGATTGCTTGAGGCCAGAAGTTTGAGAAAAGCCTGGGCAACACAGCGAGATGCTGCCTCTAAAAATGCAAATTTAAAAGAATTAGTTGGCCAGGTTCAGTGACTCAGCCTGTAAGCCCAGTACTTTGGAGGCCGAGTTGAGTGGATTGCCTGAGCCCATGGGTTCGAGACCAGCCTGGGCAACTTGGTGAGACCAGTCTCTACAGTAAATGAAAAAAATTAGCGGAGTGGGTAGTGTGGGCCTATAGCTCCGGTTACTTGGGAGGTGAAGGCGGAAGGATGACTGGAACCCAGCAGGTCGACGCTGGGGTGGCTGTGAGTGTGCCACTGCACTCCAGCCTGGGCGACAAAGTGAGACTCCAACTCAAAAAAAAAAAAAAAGAATTAATTGGGCATGGTGGTGCATGCCTGTAATCTTAGCTACTTGGGAGGGCTGAAGTAAGAGACTCCCTTGAGCCCAGGAATTTGAGGTTATAGTGAATTATAATTGCTCACTGCACTCCAGCCTAGGAGATGGAGTGAGATCCTAGCTTTAAAATATAAATAAATAATTAAAAATCATACAGATTCTCCTCTGTTCTTTTTCTCTAACATATGTTGTTCCATTGGTTATTGTCTGATTCCCCCCAAAGCACAGCACCAAATCTCCACTGATGGAGTCACTGAAGAGTCCTCAATTTAGAAATCTGCAGAGCAGTTTTCAATCATTGCAATTCTTGAGTTTCCAGAACATGTCCCACTATCAAACATTTCCTGTTTCTTGAAACACTATCATTCTTTAGTAGTCATAATACAGTCTCCTGTTGCCATTCCTAGCTTTATTTTTTTCCAATTTACTATCCTGCCTGTTCTTATTCCCTGTCTCTCTTTTAATATCAGTAGTTGATGGAATTCAAGCTTCCACTGTTTTATCTATTCTAATAGATATACATTTACCCAGGTCAACCTTTTCCCTCCTGTGGCCTTAAAGACTGCAAATTTAGTGGCTAAATACAGCCCATATTCCATATTTCTTATCTTAGAGTCCAGGTAAAATCTCTGATGGAGGTCTCACCAGACTATAATCAATGTGTTGGCAAAGAATTCAGTTGACTGGCATAAAGTACATGTACATAGTTTGAAACCATCACTGCCATTCATCTTCAGAACTTTTTCTCCTTTCACAATTGAAACTCCATACCCATTACACTAACTCTCCTTTACCCCTGCCCAACACTTGCACCCACCATTCTACTTTCTGTCTCTATGAAAGTACATAATATAAGTGGAATCATATAGTATCCATCTTTTTGTGTCTGACTTTTTTCATGTGGCATAATATTTTTAAGGTTCATCTGTGTTGTAGCGTGTGTCAGAATTTCCTTATTCTTAAAGATTAAATAATATTCTACTGTTTATCTATGTCATTTTGTCTATCTATTCATCTTTCAATGAACACGTGGGTTGCTTTCATCTTTTGGCCTTTTTGAATAATGCTACCATGTACATGGATTCACAAACATCTGCTCCAGTCCCTACTTTTAACTCTTTTGGATATATATGCAGAAGTGGAATTATTGGATCATATGGTAATTCTATATTTTAGGGTTTTCCATAATGACTGTGCTAATTTGACATCCCTACCAACAGTGCCCAAGGGCTCCAATTTCTCCACATTTTCACCAATGCTTGTAATTTCTTGGGCGTGTGTGTGTGTGTGTGTGTGTGTGTGTGTGTGTGTGTGTGTCTGTGTGTGTGTTTTATAGTAGCCATCCTAATGAGTATGAAGTTCTTTCACTTTTAAAGACCTTTTCGTTCTCTCACTTTTAAAAACCTTTGTAATTACATTGGGCCTTTGAATAACATTTCCATCTGAAGGTCAGATGATTAACTGCTTTAATCTGTAACTTCCCTTCTGCCATGGAAGGTAATATATTTACAAGTTCTAGAGATTAAGATGTAGACATCTTTGGGGATATAATTCTGTCTGCCAAATCTTATCATCTTAATGCCAGTGAAAATAAACTAATAAGAGTTCACCACTCCACTTTATCTCTGCAATGCTCACATCTGTTTTCTTTGATCCTGACCCCCTCCTTCCACATCTTGCAACTATCTTTATTAATTCTGGTTCATTCTTCAGGTCCCTGTCAAGATGCCAAGTTGTTGAAAGAGCATCATCTGTGATAACTTCTCTCTGGACATATCGAAGAGCCAGCTTATGTTTCCAGTTGGCATCTTGAGAAAAAATTTTAAAAAAGAAAAGTCTTTCTTTTGTCTATGCTTATAACATTCTAGACACTTGATGTCTGAGGTCTAGCATAATTTGAAAGTAAAAAAAATAATAATAAAGTTTGAATATAGAGTTGGAAAGTTCCAATCTGTGGTTGATGTTAATTACACACTTCACGGAATAATGAAAAAGTGCTTTTTTTCATCTTAATGCTACTGAAAACAATGGGGGTTTGGAAAACAGAATGAAGCCCCTATGGTAGCAGATCTCCAAACAAGCATTTAGTTGATGACATTGCTATTGTTATTGATGTTGATATTTCTAGAATTCTCTTTTGAATATTTGATGTAAGCTCTTGGTCTAAATTTTGGTCATTGTCACATGCCTGAACTTGTGCAGTTTTTGCTTTGCAGTAGGTGCATGATTTTGTTCAGAGGAGAAAAGAAAGAGGAAGGGGGGGCAAGATTAAAGACAGAAGAAACAGATGCGTGCGGAGTAATGAGAATTGAAAGATTCTGATTCAGTAGTTTTCTGTTTACTCTTGAAAAATGGGTTTTGAAAATACATTATTTTAAGACACAATAGTGATCCATTACATGTAGTGCTTCTCAACTAGAGGCAATTTTGCACCTCTGCTCAAGTACTTTGATGTCTGGAGATGTTTTTCATTGTCATTATTGGGAGGTAGGTGAGGAAGAATGCTAGAACATCTAGTTAGTAGGTGATAGGGATGCTGCTAAACATTCTACAAAGCACAAGACAGCCCCCACCACAAAGAATTATCAAATTTCAAGTGTCAAAGCAGCCAAGGCTGAGAAACCCTGGATTAATGACAATGTTTTGCTGAAAGCTAAGAGATTTCCTTTGCTAGTTTGACATTCAAATCATCCTTTTAAGGTGCCATTTTTCTGACTTCGGACTTTATCTAAACACTGTGTTCAGCTGATTTGTTGCTGCTGATGTCATTACTACTATTTCTTCCCAAAGTGTCAATTAAACAATATTTAGTTACTCAGAATAAATAAATTATGTTCCTACAGTGTGAGCTGATTCTTTTGTTTATTTTTGTTGTTATCATTTTAACAAAATGTCAATGACACCTAATAGTTACCCGGAATAAGTAAAAATTTAGATTTCAACCACAAATTTATTAAACATTTCATGTATAATATGGATGCACCAATCTTGAGATGTTATGTAAGATTGATCTAAAAATATTTTTCTTAGTTTCTTCTTCCAACATTCAGCAAAATAAAACTGAACTTAAAAAATTAAAACAGCAGATTTATTAGGCACTTGTCAAAGTCAAAAGTATGTCCCTTTCTAGAAATAACTTGTTTTGTTCATTTTAAAATTGGCAAATGAGGTGGAATTTTTGAGATTACAAGAAAACAATCAATCAATGATTTGTTTACTTCTCTGTTCCATTTACTAAACTGTGTTTTTGTTTTAACAGGGGCGATTTTACCACATCACTTTTCACCCTTAGCTTGTGAGATTTCTTCCTTTTTCCAACACTATTGTTCTATTTTTCAAGTGAAAAAAATCATTAAATATATGCTGAGATTTGTTCTACCATGCTTCAGGTCTACAATAGGGAATTCAACCAAAGTTCTCCCTGAATATGTCTCTTGACTTGAATTGATGAAATCTGCTTTTGTTGTTGCTTGTTTGACTGGGTATATTTGAAATTAGGCCACTTTTTTCTTTTATTTTTCATGTTGTTATTGTTGTTGTTATTTTGTTTCTAAGAGATACATAACAAATAAATGGATCCAGACAACCAAAACAGACTCTTGGAAACAAGGCATATAGTTGAGTAGCTTAGCTCAAATTACAGTCATGTGGAATTTATAGTAACAAGAATTTAAGGAAGGTAATATAAATTTGTATTACACTTTTATACTCAATGGAACACATTAGAAAGAAGGATAGTCCTGATTTTATTTAATCTAATTATGCAACTCTGTCTACCTACTGATATATTAGAGACATGGGGGTCTTTTGTAAGCAGTATGACTTTGTGAGTTTCAAATAGCTAGAAGGAGGATATTGAGTGTTTTTAACACAAAGAAATGATAAATGTTTGCAGTGATGAATACACTGATTACCCTGATGTGACCACTATATAGTATATGTATTATAACATCACTATATGTTAATTTTCTTTAACTTTGACTTAGAAAATCATCAAACCTTGAGAAGAGAATCCATGCTGCAAAAAATTGGGCAACATGTGTTTATTGTCTCAAATATGTGCACTTTATTATGTGTTTAAAAGATGGAGTCCCTTGATTTAGAGATGTGGAAAGTCTTCATTAAGGAAATGAAATATAAGCTTGATCACAAAAAACAAAGTCAAATTTAACTTTATAGTCAAGAGGAAGAAGAATATTTCTGGAAATGGGAACAGCTTGTGCAAAGGGTTATGCTGTGAAATCAGATTGCATGATCAAGGGATGATAAGAAGTACATTTTGTAATGAAAATGCAAATCTGCATTTGCAAATGTATATGCATTTTTAAGTCAAAGATTTTGCAAATATCAGTACTTAAATATGTCTCCAAAGTAGACTAACTCTAAAGTATGGTCTTAGTGTCAATTTAAGGTAATTGTAACAAAACAAATTACATGGAGCTAAGTGCTGCTTTAAAAGCTTATATCCTCAGGAATTACTGAATTTTCTAGAGTGTAGTCAGTTTATTTACCAAGAGATTGAACAGTATGATTAAATGTTAGAAAAACCTAGAATAAAATTGTGATATATATGCTTACTGATAGTTGTTTTACTTAATGTTTCTCATTTGTTTGGGACTTCTTTCTCTCCATTTTTTCCTTTGTGTCATTTTAAAGATTAATTTTTTAAAGCTGGTGCCTTTGCTTTTAAGGTATATTAGTAGCACTTACAAAAAATCAAGAGATTGTCTTCTGTATTTTTTCTAGGTCAAAACAGGACACTGACAAATCAAATCAAATAGTGATACTAATCAATAAACATAAAGCACAAGCCTGGATTTTCAACAAATTGGAAACGTGAGTACGAACAAAAAATAAAGACGATATTGCTTCACCAACTACAGCATGAAAGTCTCTACCTAAAATTGTGACTGTTTTATTTACGACTATTAGCAATCCAAGGATTGGTGTAAAAAGAACTTCCTTAATTAAATTACTGTAAATAAATTTGAATCAATTACTCTTAAATGTCCTTTATTAGAATAAAATTTTGGATATATCTCATCTTTGGAGTTTGTTTTATGTGTACATGTATGTGAATGTACACACATGAGTAATTAGTTACATTCTAATTTTTATTAATAAAAGTAACTAAAGAGTAATTTTAAGTTTGAGGACTGTCTGTATATAAGAACATTACCATATCTCTGAAGTTTATTAGTTTGCTTTTCCCTCCATCTGTTTAAAGAGAATCCAATGATACTACAGAATTGCTACATTTGCTCTTCAATCAACTCACTAATAAAATCTGGTGATTTTTATTGCCAAATCAATGAGAAAAAAGAGTCCATTTGGCACAACACTTACTTCCCTACATAATGATGCTCAGGACAACCAAGGCAATTGGGATAACCTTGAAATAAAAAGAAAAATGTTATTTATCTGTGAGGGTCAAGGTCTTGTGATTACAACCATACTTTATAAAACCAAATTGTGTTTGTAACACACTCATAATTTTATGGAAATTGTATTAGCTTGCTAATTTTCCGTTCTAAAGCACCAAGTGTAAAAGCAAAATGTTACAATTCAAAACATTAATTCTATAGTGCTATAAAACAAGTTTAAAATATATATAAAATGAAAAATTTTAAATAGATCTTTCTTACAACATTGGGTTCAATAAAAAACAAGACTCATAAAAAACAAAAACATAACAAGGACCAATTCTTGCAAGGCATATAAAATAAGATTGCATCTAAAAATAATATTGATTTTATAGAAAATGTAATTGCTATATTCTAGCTCATATTCTGGTAACTCATAATGCTACCAAACTCATTTGATTTCCTGAACAGTACATGTTTTTGCCAAAATTTACACATAAAAGTTTTCAATTCAATACAAAACACATACTTATGATGTGAAACATTATGCAATTGGCTAGCTAACATTGCTAGAAAGTTCTATATTTTAGTTCAATCTCATAAGTGTGCTTGATATCAATTATTGAAAGATAAAGTAGAAATTAAACAGAACATCCACAAAACCTAGACATTAATGAAATATATACCTAAATATTTTCCCAAATTATGGATCAAATTTTTCAAAATATTCATTTGAAGGATAATTTTATGTTGCCTATCAACTGTAAACAGTCATAATTTATCAGTCCAACTTCCTAAAATACTTGA
Organism: Cephalopachus bancanus; assembly: GCA_027257055.1. NCBI lineage: Eukaryota > Metazoa > Chordata > Mammalia > Primates > Tarsiidae > Cephalopachus > Cephalopachus bancanus. The sequence goes on along the minus strand of JAPVLO010000667.1, from coordinate 927,400 downwards.
ATTACACTCCATGGAGTAATGCACATGTTGCAAATTTGATGTGTGAATTTACAACATCTGAAACTGTAAATATTTGTTTCAACATCTGATAGCAAAATTGCGTATTTGAATATTTAGAAAACGAACTATACTGGTAGCAAGCCATCAATGCCAGGTAAGCCTTATTAATAAGAAAAGATAGACCTGGAAATGACAAACACTTCTTTACATTACCTTGTGATTCAGACTAGAAATAATCTTAACAGGGCAGTTGTCAAACTCAACACCATTTTGATTTAATATCTTAAGGAGATAAGTATTTTGAGTAAATTCAATTTTCAAGTTATTTCATTTTTATGCTTTCAGATGAAAATTATGCCCCAAATCACTAATAGAAATTATTAAATCCCATTTATTTGATTGATTGTCATTACAAAGAAAGTCATTTTTTTCTTGTGATGATATTTCAGGGCCTTGGGGAGGTGGCAGGGCAGATGTAGTCACTCTAACAGGAATTTACAGAACTCCTATTGGTATCTTGATTGGAGCTATAAATAATATAGAATATGTGATGATAAATATTCAAAATAAGCTCCAGATATTTGAATTTCCAACCTGACATTGTTCTCAGCCTTTGAAAGTCAAAATTTTGCTTTCCCCTAGGTTCTGAGGGGAGAGGAGCTTGAGTTACTGATGGTTAAATTCTGCACTGCCAAAGTCCATGAAAAGCAGCTCTCCCTTGTAGAAAGGTGCTTGACTTATTTCCCTGCAGATTTCAATTTCCAGTGTGCTATCCTTTTCCCCTCATTTGGCTTGCTTTCTTTAGCATCATACCTTGCTTATGTAGAAGACTAATAATAAAAAGAGATTGCATTTTTGTTGGCCTTAACTTGGGCCAACAATTTAATTTTGCATTTTGACAGACAAGTCAACCCAGGGGCTGAACTTCCTCACTGAATTTGTTTTGCTTCTTAACTTTATTTTGTTCAAGTGTTTTGGGGTTATTTTTATTTTTGTGGTAGTGGTTTGGTGGGAATTGACAAAACACTGTGTAAACTTGCCTTGGATTTGTTTAGGGCAGGGAACATCAAAAACTTGTAACTACTAAAAGTGAGAGAATCACACTGTATTTAAATTTATCATCAGACAGGTACGGTGGTTCACGCCTGTAATCCCAGCACTTTGGGAGGGAAAGGCGAGAGGATTGCCTGAGTCCAGGAGTTTGAGACCAGCCTGGGCAACTTGGCGAGATCTCATCTATAAAATAAAACAAATTATTAGCCAGGTGTGGTGGCACGCTCCTATAGTTCCAGCTACTTGGAAGGTTAAGGTGGAAGGATTGCCTGACCCCAGCAGCTTGATGCTGTGGTGGCCGTGAGTGTGTCATTGCACACCAGCCTGGGTGACAGCAAGACTCCGACGGAAAAAAGAAAAATTATCTCATCATGGGTAGAAATGGAAGTGGATTGCAAGCAATATTCTCTCTGGGAATCTGAATGTTTTATCCTCCTCACTGTGTCACATCCATAGCTCAACTTGACAGTCATCTTTGATGCCTGAGAAGGGTATACCTTGTATTTTTTTAATCAAGGTAGAGACAGAAACCTAACATCCTTAATATATATATATAATATATTATATATAATATATATTTTATAGAATCACCAATGGGAAAAAAGAACAAAGTTCCTAATTTTTCACCCATTGGAATGTGTAAATGGACGTTGCAATTAGGGAGATAATTTTTATAACTTAGAGCTCCATCCTTGTGTAGACAAGTGTTAACATAGCAATTCTGAGAGTTTTGACCTCAAAAAAATCATCTTGTACTGTTAGCCCTTGTTTGATTCCTGAGACCTTCAATTTTAGGGGGGTTCTCATTCTTTCCTAAATGATAAGAGTGACTCATTGTGCCTCAGGTGTTTGTACAAACAATGTAGTTATGCTAAGTACCTGCTTTTTTCCTGGGAGTCAGGTATTTTTGGTATGTGCTAAGAAAAGCGTGCCTACATGAACAGTCCCTGAAAAAACTTTGGGCACCTATCTCTTTTGAGCTTCCCTGATTGACAATATTTCCCATATTTTGTCAAAATTTCATACTGGGGGGATTATCATGTCTGCCAGGAGACAACTTTAGGAAGTGCTCACCTAATTTTGTCAGGACTTCTTGCATGAGTCTTTTCTTTTTGTTCATTTTACTTTGTATCATTTGATGTGATAAATCATAGCAATGAGTAAAACTACGCTGAATCTTCATAGTGAATCATTAAACCTGGGGTGGTCTTGGAAACCACAAATACAATGTGCCTTTGAAATATAAACATATATTTCCAGACAAGAAAATCACTTCTGAATACTCACTGTATAGTTAGTCATCTTCTAAATGTTTGACGGCTTTATTGAAGTATAATTGATACACATTAATTTAATGTGTACAATTTGATAAATTTGGTCATATGAAAACCCCCACGACACCATTACTACAGTTGAGGTAATAGACATATTCAACATCTCCCAGAGGTTGTTTCTCTTTGGTTTTTGTTTGTCTGTTTGCTTTGTGATAGAAACACTTACCATGAAATCGACCTCTTAATACGTTTTGAAATGCATAACACCATTATATTCACAATAGGTACAGTATTGTACAGCAGTTTTCTAGAACTTATCAATGTAGTATAACTGAAACTTTATATCAAATAACATCCCTACACCCCTCCCAGTCCCTAAAAACCACTATTGTATTTTCAGTGTCTATGAGTTTGATTACCTTAGATACTAATTCTAAGTGGAATCAGGCATTATTTCATATTCAGTTATGTTTTAACTTCCAAAGCTGATTTTTCAACTAGGTCTTAGTAAATTTTGCCCAGAAAGTCCACATCATATTGAGGCATGTATTTTCTTTATAGTCCACTATTTACTTTTTTTTTTTTTTTTTTTTTGAGTGGGAGTCTCACTCTGTCGCCCAGACTGGAGTGCAGTGGCCACTCCCGGCCACCAAAGCCTCAACCTGCTGGGCTCCGGCGATCCTTCCGCCTCAGTCTTCCACGTAGCCGGAATTACAGGCATGCGCTATCATGCCCGGCTGATTTTTTGATTTATTGTAGAGATGAAGTCTCGCTGCCCAGGCGGCTCTCGAACCCGCGGGCTCAGGCAATCCACTCACCTCAGCCTACCAAAGGCGTGGGATTACAGGCTGAGCCACTGAGCCTGGCTTCATTATTTACTTTATGTGTGCTTGAAATGATGTGTATTTTTTAATTGGTGGGAATAGGTTTCTCCATATGCCCATTAGATCATGTGCATTGTGTCTTTTGGAGCCTTAATATCTGTATTTTTAAAAATTACAAAAAAGGTGTGCTAAAATCTAAAAATATAGCTTTGAATTTTTCCACATCTCCTTATTAATTTTGCCAATTGCTCCTTTTTAGCTTTTAAGATCATTAAGTACGAGATGGTTAAATCCACAGACAATGAGAAAGAACTTCATAAGAAAATACCCCCTCACCTCCAGAGAGTTTCTTCTGTGTTCGAATTTCTTACTCTTTGTGGCAGCTGGCTTCTTCAAAACAAGCAAAAGAGGGAAAGATTCCAGCAAAACAAATGTTGCAAGCTTATGTTTACAATAAATTTCATCATCACTTGCATTTTATCATGTGCAACCTATGACTTTTTCTGTAATATATTGGTGAGAAGCAGGGGACTAGCTCCAGCCCACACAGAGGGGAGAAGACTACTCTAGGACATAAATAGCAGGCGATGGAAATCACGTGGTTGTGGGCAATATACATTCTGACTGCATTAAGTGCTTTATAAATGTAGCATCTATAATTACTGTCCAGTTGGTGAGGTATACAAATCATTTAGTTATAATGGCAATTTCAAAAAAGAGCGATGAACACCATCATCTTTGCAAACTTAGCTACAAAACAAGATGTTCAAAAAAGGTGAGATGGACACATATATGTTTGCCACTGCCAAAATCGAACTCCAATAACCTCACCATTTTGTCCTTGAATAAGACCCAGTAAGTCTTCGCTTTAGTCCTAGATAAATAGATAGTCACTACTGTTTCTCGGAATTATCTGGTTGCTTTCTCCTCCAACAAAGTTTACAGTATTTCTTTCGTATGTTTCCTATTTACATTTGAAAAATCATCAACTCACATTTGGTTGATTCTGCACTCTGAATCATTCTCCAAATTCCAGCTCCTAATCAGTTATACACTATGGAGTTATTTATGCTGTGTTGAATTAAAATAACACTGTTTCAATATATGTTACCAAAAAGAATTGTATGAAATATTAATCACATAATAGATAGAATCTAAATAGGGTTTAATGAGTCAAAAAACTCAAACAACCCATTTGAAAGTTAATTATGATGCCAAAAGCCACCTTCAGGCCACTATTCTAAAATCTATGTTTTGCTCTATGATGGAAAAAGAGAAGTCCCTTGAGGCTGTCTTTGCAAAGTAATTATTTCTAAAAGGAAAAATACCAGCATTTTAGTGACATGATTTGAATATCACACACATGTCTTCACTCTGGTTTTTCCTTTCCTTGGACAATTTATAACATAATATGAAATAAAAATGGATTTTTCAGAAATGAGACTCAATTTTTTTAAAAAAATTATGTTGATGATAGTTTATTTTAGAATTGTGAGAAAAAGGAATAAACTTCTCTTTCTGGGGATCACCAGGATGTATCTGTAAAAAGTTTCTCTTACCGGCTACCCATAAAGTCAGTCTGACCAAAATATTGACCCTAACTACTTCATATTGCTTAAAATTTGATATGAATGAATGAGAGGGAGAAGCAAGGAATTTTATAGTTTAAAGAACTGAGGATCTGATCAATAGTTAACAATTCTTCCAGTAGGAGAGTGCCATGGGTATTAAAGTAGACCTGGAGAAATGACTTCGCCAGTTGTTTACCTTTTCTTTTAATGGGTAGGAGCTCTGCGATGTCATTGGTGCCCCATTGAGCATAATTTCCTAGGATGATCTTTAGATCTTTAGCATTATTTTCCATTTTCAACTAATTTATGAGGTATATGTTCAAAGGTTTATTCACAGACTATAGTCTTTTCACTAAAGCATCTCTCAAACTGAATTATCTTACCCAGCTAGATTTGGTTGCCTCAAATTTCTCCTCCCGTATAATTAGGAATACCGATGGAGTAATAGAAACCCAAGCTTTCCTAGGGGCAGGATGAGTTATTTTATGAACCCCCAGAGAACTTAAAGAAACAGGAATGAATATGGACATATTTATGTCAAATTTGTAAAGAGTAGGGTTTCATTAGGATTGGCTATGTAGGGAGTGAGTGGAGTTTGAAGTTCTGTGGATCTGAAGAGGAAGCTAAGTGATGGAATTAGAATGAAGCTAGGGAAAATTAACAAAAAACAGATGAGAGAAAGTGAGGAGGCATTTGTTTCTTACTCATAAGTGCACAATACTTTATTTAACTTGAGGTTTGGTGAATGGCAATAGTGACAAATTTTATACCATCAGATATGATATTTCTTATAAAAGAAATGACTACATATTTTTCCCTGTGAGGGTGAGCATTGTGAGGCCAGTGGTCAACGTGAGCATATGCACATATTTGTCTCTATAAACATTTTAATATATTAGGACATTCATATATACATGCATATTATTGAGATTGAGTAGTTAATTATTAATTACTGAGTTTCTTTAAATTAGGAACATCATTGCAACATTGGCACTTGCAAGAATTTGGACACCTCCCAAATGTTAAATTCTGTGGGAATGGTCAGATAGGTGTAGGTATATTTCTGCTCTTTAATGATCTGTAGCCATTTAGACAATGTAGGTAAATATACAGTTTCAGACATAAAATATTCTGTGAGATATTTTTCTTCAGTAAGAAAGTAAGTTTTGAGGTCAATAAATATAACGAGAGCAGGGTGAGATTATAAAAATGAGAATGAAAGAGAATGTTTTACTTTTCTTGACAAATTTGTCATAAATAGGGTATTGCTTGGTACTGGTTTTAAATATAAAAGCATGGTGGCGAACTGAATTGCAGTGTGAAGTAATGCCTGGGTTTTGAGAGCTGCTCTTTGGTAACACACAAATAAAAAAGATCAGACTCACAGCCCACAAAAATAAGCCAGGATCTGCAAATCACATTTAGACAACAAGACTAACTATTAAAATAGAGAATCTAAAGAATTAAGAGTTTCATAACATAATACCCCAAAATGTCCATGATGTAATACAAAAATCACTTGCCACTGCAATAACCAGAAAAATTACAACTTGAATGATAAAAGATAACCTTCATACATTAATCCTGAAATAGAATTATCTGGCAAGAATTTTAAAGCACATAAAAATTATTCAACAAGCAATTGTACTCTTCCTCTATCAAATGCAAAAGTCAAAAAAGAAAAAATCTAAGCAAGTAAACAGGTGCATTTTAAAAAAGACCTAAATAAAAATTAGAGAACTGAAAAATACAATTCCTGAAAAAAGAAAATGAAGTAAAGAGATTCTCAGACTTATAAAAACTGAAAACATTCATCATTATCAGATTTGTGCTGTAAAAAATGTGAATGATTTTTAGGCAGAGAGGGATGATAAACTTTCTACTTGAAGGAAAAAAGATAAATGGAAATGGCAACTGGGTAAATATAAAGATTTTTCTCATTATTTAAATCTTTTACATGAATTGATAATGGACTTTTTAAAGCAATAATAAAAAGAATGCACATGTATTGTGGGATTTGTAATCCATGTTGAACTAAAATGTATGCTATCAATAATGGAAGTCTGAGAGGATAGAAATGGTATTATGCTGTTATTGAATATTGAAAACTTGTGTACTGTACATCAGTAGTACACTATCACTTTAAGAAGGTAAGTTTAAATTCAACCTCATAAATAATAACATTAAGTATAAATTATCGAAATATCCCATTTAAAAAGCAGATATTGTCATATTGGATTAAAATAGCAAGACACTAATTGTATGCTTCCTAAATAAACTCAAGTCAAGTATAAAAGCATAAATATGCTCTAATTTATTTGTGATTTTCTGTTTTGATGCATGTGTAATTTAGAAGGGGAGCCAATCAGATGCCTTCTCTGGATTGACTTTTGGGTGCTAGGGAGAATATCAACTTTTTTTTTTCTGATTAGATTTCTAAACTGGGAACATGTAAACCTGAAGCTATATCTTACTTTGCAGATGGATAGACTCTGTCTACAGAATGAACCCAATACACAGAAAGGAGAAAGGCAAGAAATGTGCTCTTGAGATGTGTTCTGTATCTGAAGCGGGTCGCCCATTAAACATTCCAATTTATGAATTTTTTTTTTTTTTTTTGCTTAAACAGTTTGAGTTGAGTTTCTTTCAAATACTTCAGAAATAATCCTGACTTATACAGTGTTATAGCACATATAAAGTGCATATAAATTGAAAAATGCATACAGCATGAATATTGCTGATTAAATGATAATATGTATAATGAAGAAAAAAACTTTTGGAATTTTCAAATATCCTTATGATATAAATTCTTAATTTAATTATGTTGTCACTATAGAAGTGGTATAATTTAAAATACTTTAAATTTCTTGAAACTTGATTTATTACCCAGCATATTGTCAAACTTGACAAATGCCTCATATGTACTTATAAAGAATATATATTCTGCTGTGGTTGAATATTACATAAATGTCAGCAGTAATATTCAGGTCTTCTTTATATTTAATAATTTTCTGTGTACTTATTTTATTAAATATTGAGATGTTTTGAAAACTCTGACTGTGATGATGGATTTCTTGATGCTTTCAGATCAATTTTTGTTTCATATATTTTGAATAATAAGTTCATAACTATTCAGGATTTTTAAATTCTCTTGATGAATTCATCAATGTGGCTATTTTAATGACATTCTTTATTCTTCAATTGTTGCTCTGAAATTGACTTCATTTAGTATTCATATAGTCATTCCAGTTTTTTGTCCAATAAATATTTCTGTAACATAATTTCTCTCAATCATTATTTTAATCTAGTTATATTTTTTAATTGTGTTTGTGTAGATAGCTTATAATTGGAATTTGCTTTTATTCATGCTACTCAACATTCTGTCTGCTTTTTATTAATAATTGAGGTATAACAATTGTGGAAGTTAGATCACTTTTACTTTGATTATTGTTAGAAGAATTTAAGTGTAACGTGTTGCTATTTGTTTGCTCTCTATCTCATCTGGCTTTTTTGTTACCCTTTTCCTATGCTTTTGCCTTCTTTTAGATTAATAATCTTATTATCTTTCTATTCTCTTTTCTGGGACAATTATATCTAACCTATTTTCCCCAAAAGTTTCTTCAGTGTTTCTATTATACACATATAACTTATAATCTCCTGTGAAATAATTGTACACTATGACACTTTTTGTGTAAAAGTTTTGTAATGTTATACTTCTGCCATTTACCCCCACACCCAGACTTTGTGCTGTTGATATCATATCTTTTACCTCTGTATAAGACCTTGTTTATACTTTTGTTTAATATGTTTTTAGGGACTGAATATTCACGTCTCTTCAGAAATTCTTATGTTGTAGCCCCAGCTCTTAATGTGATGGCATTTGGAGTTGGGGCCTTTAGGAAGGAGTAAGAAATAGATGAAGTGTGAGATTGAAGACTTCACGAAAGGATTAGTGTCCTTAAAAGAAAAAAATAACCAAAGTTCTCTCCCCTCTCCCCTCTCCGCTCTCCCCTGACCCCTCCCCCCCCTTCCCCCTCTCTCTATCTTTACCATCACTCTTTCTTTCTCCTATGTGAAGAATTCTCTCACCAGAAATTGACCATACTGTCTACCCTGATCTTGGACTACCAGCCCCCAGAATCGCAAGAAAATAAATTTCTATTTTTTGTCACCCAGTGTGGTATTTTGCTAAGGCAATCCTAGAAAACTAAAACATTTATCGGTTTTGTCTTTCATCTAGTCTTATAAATACAAACAGTATTTTATCTCTTACTGTCTTATGTATCATTCTAGTGCTCTTTATTCCCTTGTATAAATCCAGATTTACATCTGTTATAACGTTTCTGCTGTTTAAAAGACTTTCCTTGTATGTGATTACTTTTTCAACCTTTGTGTATCTTAACAAGTTTTTTTTTTTTTCAATTTCATTTTTGAATGATATTTTCACTCTGTTTAGGATTTGGGGATGACTATTTTCTTTTAGTTCTTTAAACTTTCCTGTGAAAATTTTCTCTAACCTTTCATTTTATGTGATGAGAAAATGATGGTTATTCTTATCTGTATTCTTCTATAGGTAATGTAGTTTTAAGCTGGCTATTTTAAAAATACTTCTCCTTACTACTGATTTAGAGAAGTTTAATTTTGATTATAATATATTTTGTTTTACTATTTTTTACCTTCACATGCTTTGAAATTTTTTGGTTCTGTGAGTTTATGAACTTCATTACATTTGCAAAAAAAAAAAAAAAAAAAAACCTAACACCATTTCTTTAAGTATTTTTATTTTCCATCATTTCTGATTCTAATTATATGTATACTATCCTGGTTGAGGTTGTTTCACAGATCACTGGATCTATGTTTTCGTTTCTTCAATCATTCATTTTAATCCTGGTGCTTTATTTTGATAATTTCATTGACTTTTTTCAACTGCAGTAATCTTTTCCTTTGCAGCATCAAGTCTTTTGTTGATCTCACCCGGTATAAGCTTTATTTCAGATATTGTATCCGTTAATTCTAGAAGTTTTATTTATTTTTTTACATTTTTCTTGAACTTCATGATGCTAATACTTTTGGCCACTTTCTTGATAATGTATATTTATAATGGATTGCTTAAATTTCCTTGTCAACTAGTTATATTATCTATTTTATTTTTTGGTCTCCTTCTGTTTGTTAATTTTTTAAAACTCAACATTACTGACCATGTTTTTATGTTTTTTGCATACTACTGGTGTTTGATTAGGTTACCAGGCTTTGCAAATTTTACCTTTTTGGTAGTAAGATGTGCTTATGCACATATTTTTTAGGTTTGCTCTAGAATGTTTTTATAAAACTTGGAAATAGGCTGGGTATAGTGGCTCAAGCCTATAATTCTAGCACTTTGGGAGGTCTAAGGCAAGAGGATTGCCTGAACCTAGGGATTTGAGACCAGCCTGGGCAACTTGGAAAGACCTCATCTCTACAATAAATAAAAAATTACTGAGTGTAGTTGTGTGTGCCTGTAGTTCCAACTACTTGGAAGGCGGAGATGCAAGATTTGCCTGAGCCCAGCAGGTCGAGACTACATTGGCCATGAGTGTGCCACTGCACTCCAGCCTGGGTGACAGAGTAAGACTCTAATTCAAAAAAAAAAATCTTGGAAATAATTTGTTCATTTGAAGACTTTTTTGCAGTTCCTACGGAATTCTTCATTTATTATAAAATATAATTTCATGTCATTTGAAAGTACAGACACAAGTCCTTAAGGAAATAACTATTTTTACAAAAATTTCTAGTCCAACAACTGGTGGAGTAAAGGTAGTCACAAGAAAGCACCTAAGTGTAATCTCAAAACAATCTCCAGCTCTTTAGAAAGAGCTAATCACTAAACAATGGTTTTTAAAGGAAAAAAATTAACATTTTACTGCTGTTGCTTTCAAGTATTGGATGAATTAACTGATCGATTCATAAAATAATTATAGAATGTCCATTATGTGGCAGACACAGGTCCAGGTTCTAAGTATGCATCTTTTTGTATGCATCTGACAGACATTTTCTGCCACCACAGAGGTTAATATCTCCTGGTGATCTACAGGCAATGGATAGTAGAAATATAACCGGTGACCCTTAAACATCACTGGGGTAGAAATACTGACACCCTCATGAAGTCAAAAATCCATGTATAACTTTTGACTCCCCCTAAACGTAACTACTAATAGCCTATTCTTGGCCAGAAGCCTCACCAATAACATAAAAGTCAATTGATACAAGTTTCGCATATTATATGTATTGTATAATGAACTTTTGCAAGAAAATAAGCCAGAGAACAAATATTATTAAGAAAGTCCTAAGGAAGAGAAAGTTACACATTCATTACACATTCATTAAGTGTAAGTGGATCATCACAAAGGTCTTCATCCTCATTGTCTTCACATTGTGTAAGCTGAGGAGGAAAAGGAAGCTTGCTGTCTCAGGGGTGATAGAGGGAGAAGAAGTAATAAGGGAGACAGGAGAGGTAGGTTCACTCAGTGTAGCTTTTATTTTCAAAATTTGACATATAAGTGGACCCATGAACTTGAAACCCATGTTTTTCAAGGGTTTACTGTAAATTAAATTATATGTTAATAAGTACTTGGTAGAAGAATAATTCCTACAGTTCATAAATGAAAGAGCATAGTTTATTTCTCAAGCAGAATGGAAAGACCGCCACCCCCAGCACACAAGATATCAACATAGAATATCTTCAAAAAGTATTGCTTCAGTAGTTTTGTCCTATATTGAAGGTTTTTCTATTCTCACCCACCAATGCTTAAAAGTGACTTGCTATAGAATTCTCAGTTTGGTGAGAATTTTTTCACATGAGGGTATATTAAAGGAAAAATGGGACAGTTGTTTTACAATTGCAAGGCTATAAAGGTTGTCACTTCTACTACTTACAGATAGGAGATAAAACTGAATCAAAGAAACACAAATACATGCACATACAGATATAAATATACATATATAGTCAGTCTTTCAGATCTGTGTGTTCTTCATCCATGAATTCAACCAGCAAATATATTTGGGAAAAAATAACAATAGAATAAAAATACAAATTGAAAAACAATACAGCATGACAATCTACTTATATAGTATTTACATTTTATTAGGTATTAAGAGTAATCTAAAGAAGATTTCAAGTATAGGAAAGGATATATAGAGGTTATATGCAAATACAATACTATTTTATATAAGGTACTTAAACATCCATGAATTTTGGTATCTGCAGATGTCCTGAAACCAATTCCTTAAGTGGTGATTGTATAATGGTATGTCAGTTTATCCATTTCCTTAAAATAATAAAAGAAAACAAGATGTGCTTTCTTTTCTATTTGTTAAGATAATATGGTTATTATGGAAAACTTGAAACATGTAGAGTAAAAGTACATGTCATAAAAAATAGTAATCGGAAAAAATAATATTCTAACAAAAATTTCTGAATAAAATAAAAGTCATCACTTGGATCATTATTTTGTCAAATAATTATTTTGACTAAAATATGCTTATCATCTTATGTAAAGCCACAGTTTTTGATTAAACACTAAAGTAGATTAAAAAAATTTTTTATCTTTGAAAATAGCATTTTAGGTTAGACTCCATCAAGGTCAATAAAAAATATACAAGCAAAGAAAATAAAATGAAATGCATTCTAAAAGTTAACCAAATTTAATATTTATACATTTTTAGAGAGATGGTACTTTGAATGCACTTTCAATGGAAAATAAAAGATAAATGTGTGTCAGAACTATTCAGAATTCAGAAAGTTTAGTTTGATTAATGCTGACTTCTTATGTCTTTTCCTTTTTTTCCCTGAGGAAAAATGTATAGACAAGCTATGTCCTTGAGAATCACTGACATTTCATCTGCATTCTGTTAACCAAAACTTCAAGATCTGCTTCTAAAATTTAAAACCTGTCAACAAGGTTATGATTGTAGAAAATATAAAATATGTTTCAAAATATGTTTCGATGCATATGTGTTTTCTACCGTTGTATAATTAGTCAGGTAACCATCTTTCAAATGCATGCGTTAGCAAGGATATAGTATTTTATTAAATAATTTAAAGTCTTGTGAAAAGAAAGTTTTGCCTAAAATCAATGGAAAAAGTAAAGCTAAACTAAGTCACATTTTCCTTGAAATAAATTGCATGCTGCATGAAAATTACCTATATTGTTCTACCTATCATCCTTAAGGGAAGATAAAATATTGAATGGCTTAAAAACTCTTCTGAATAAAATAGAATTTAAGAGATACACTATCAGATGTCATTTAAATATGCCAATTGCAATTGTCATGTGACTGCTGGCTGTATCCCAATGAAGTCAAGTCTTCCTGAAAGTCACAAATAAAGCTCAGTTCAAGATAGAGTTTAGTGAATGCTCAAATGTAAACATCTTCTGATCCACATTGTATATACATTTTGGACTATTTAGACAACATAGAGAAGTAAATTGCTCAGGGAAATTTGGGTAACATTCTTTTCAAATGTAAAACCTCAAACTATAAGAATCTTAGAAAACGCGGGAGACACCCTTATGGAAATTGGAACTGGGAACCAATTCCTACTCAGAACCCTAAAGGCCAATACCTTAAGAGATAAGATAGATAAGTGGGGCCTCATCAAATTAACAAGCTTCTGCAAAGGAAAAGAAACCACCAAGAGAGCAGGGAGACAGCCCACAGAATGGGAAAAAATATTTGCCAACTGTAAATCTGACAAAGGCCTAACATCTAGGATCTACAAGGAACTCAAACCCACCAAAGGGAATAAAACAAATAGCCCCTTTAAAAAGTTGGCAAAACACATGAATAGACACTTCTCAAAAGAAGATATACAGACAGCCAACAGACACATGAAAAAGTGCTCAGCCTCACTCATCATCAGAGAAATGCAAATCAAACCCACATTGAGATACCACCTAACTTCTGTAAGAATGGCATCGTTAATAAAACAACCAACAGATGCTTGGCGAGGATACCGAGAAAAAGGAGCGCTTCTACACTGCTGGTGGGAATGAAAACTTGTACAGCCTCTCTGGAAAACAGTCTGGAGATTTCTGAAAGAACTAGAAATTGACCTTCCACATGACCCAGCAATTCCTCTATTGGGAATATAACTGGAGGAACTCAAATTATTCTACAAAGAAGATACCTGCACATGTATGTTTGTTGCAGCTCTATTCACAGTAACAAAAAAATATGGAAACAACCATGTTGCCCATCAAAGCTGGACTGGATAAAAAAAATATGGGACATATACACAATGGAATATTATGCAGCCATAAAGAAGGACAAATATATGGACTTTGCAGCAACCTGGATGGATTTGGAGTCTTTCATACTCAGTGATTTATCACAGAAACAAAGAACAGAGTTCCATATGTTCTCACTCATAAGAGGACCTTGAACAATTATAATGCTATAAGAAAGCGATTGGCAGTAATGGGAAACTGTTGTGGAGGGTGGGATTGGCAGTTGAGGGAGGGGAGGAAGGGGCATGCCTCATTAACAGGGTTACCTTCATAATCAATGTTTGTATGCCTAACCCAGAATTGCATCTCACATCTTTATAATAAAAATTTTTAAAATAAAATAAAATAAAGATTTTGCTAACAGCAACCAAAAAAACAAAACATTATTTTCTATCTTTTGGAGATTATATATGTGTGTGTGTGTTTGTTTATATGCATGTGTATATGTATATGTGTGTATGCATTATATGTATGTATATATATACATATTTAACAAATTTAGTGTAGCCTAAGTGTACAATGCCTATGAAAGCTGCAGTAATGCACAATCGTGTCCTAGGTCTTCACATTCACTCACCACTCACTCTCTGACTCACCCAGAACAACATTCAGTTCTGTAAGCTCCATTCATGGTAAGTGCTCTACATAGGTACACTTTTCATTTTTTACATCATATTTTTACTGTATCCTTTCTATGTTTATTTATGTTTACAAACACAAATACTATTGTGTTACCATTGCCCTCAGTATTCAGTACAGGAACATGCTGCACAGGTTTGTAGCCTAGGGGCAGTAGGCTATACAGTATAACCCACATGTATAGTAAGTTATGCCACCTAGAGTTTTGCAAGTACATTCTATGATGTTGATTTAGTAATGAAATTGCCTAAGGAAGCACTTCTAAGAACATATTCCCATTGTTAAGTGATGTATAACTGTATATATATCCTATATTTTAAAGATTATATCTTATGTATATGTAATTTTTCAAAAGCTAAAATAATGTTACCCAAATCAACATGATCCCTCTACATTTTCTCTTCCCCCTCCCATTTAAATAAATCAGGAACATTAATAACTTGTTAGCTAAATATCAGGTGCAAAGAAGGGGAATATTTATATATTGACATAAATTCTGGGGGGAAATGGAAGTGTATGTTTTTCTCAAACATTGGTCTTATTCTCACTTAATTATCATACAACACTTCTTCAAGGAAAGCCCTACAATTAGAAACTTGCATGTAAATTTTTAAAAAGCATGTCATGTCCTGGGCAGATGTAACTCTAGACCAGGGGAAAAACATTTGCAAGAAGAGTAGAGCTACATTTCAGCCTGCATTGATTTCCTTAGCCAGAAACTCCTCTGAAAATAACAACCTCCTCAAAGGAGGGGAAGCCCTGTTCTCATATCATTTGTATATTCTGGAGTCCATAAAAATTTGCCTGCATGCTAGAACAGTTAATGGAAAACTCAGACTTTCTAAACAATTTTAAAGAGGTTTATTCTGAGTCAATATGAGTAACTATGGTTCAGGAAATACAGTCTCAAGAGGTCCTGAGAAAGTGTGCCACCACGTCGACCCGTATGGTCTTCGGCATTGACCTTTGCCCACCCAGGAACTGTGTGCTGCACTAGCCTTCTGAATTAATGTCCTGAAAGGGGTTGCTCACTGTCTTTTTTCTATGTTTCATTCTGACTGATGTACCTTCACCTTCAGTACCATCATGGTGGCAGATTTCGACATTCTGCTTTGTTCTCCATTCATCTGGTCCAGGAGCCTTCCCCTAACGAGATTGTCAGTGGCAATGTGATTATAGTTAGGTTTTATACATTTTAGGAAGACAGAAATTATAGGAAATACAGAAATCAATACATGAAAGTATATATTGGTTTGGATTGCAAAGGTGGGATATCTTGAAGTGGAAGCTTATAGGTTATAAGGGGAGTCAGAAATTCTCTAATTTGCAATTGGTTGAGAAAGTAAAGCTATGTATAAAAACTTGTAGTCAACAGAAAGGAATGCTTTAAACTAAGATAAAGAAGTCTATCAACTAATAACCTGGGTCAGAAAGACCAGTATGGGTGTGTGACTTAACTATTGTTTGGCATGGCGTTGGGTCCTATTTATAATTTGGTATCTTATAATTACAAAGAATCTGTCAGTCTTATTATCACTATTTTAATATTAATGCTGGTCAGTTGTACTAAACTCCAAAAGGGAGGAGGTATTATATGGAGGAATATAAAGAAGTGTGTCCAATCTTCCTGCTCATCAAGGCTAGTAATTCAGTTTTCACATTTCTCTGGGCTCCTGTTAGCCAAGAAGTTTCCATTCAGTTATTTGTGAGGCTCAGGATTTATTTTTGGTTTGCACGATCAAGCAAGGTCATAGGATTTTAAAAGTTAGGGGAGGGCTCCTGGACCAGACGAATGGAGAACAAAGCAGAATGTCGAAATCTGCCTCCATGATGGTACCGAAGGTGAAGGTACATCAGTCAGAATGAAACATAGAAAAAAGACAGTGAGCAACCCCTTTCAGGACATTAATTCAGAAAGCTAGCACAGCACACAGTTCCTAGGTGGGCAAAGGTCAATGCCAAAGACCATATGGGTCGACGTGGTGCCCAGTGAACCATCTCTTTTTGTATCCATGGGTCCAAAGAAATCCATTCTTCTTATATTAGGAAGAGAAATAAGAGACAGAAAACTGAAAGTATTGAGATTTCTTTCCAAGAAATGTTGCCCAATACTACATAAAAAACTCCACAAATTACTGAATTAGACTAAGAGTTTAAACCAACATCAAAGAGACAGTTGGTTTTTTTTTCTCCATTAGCAGGTTGGAGGAAGGGAGGAAGAGCATATTTATTCCAGACTCAATAAATTACTTTGTTTTCTATCCATTCAGGTATCAGTGTAAATAAAAATCTTGAGCTTATTATATCACATCAAGGGAATAGTATACGAAGCATTCACAGAGAAGTGCGATCAAACATCCATAAAAATTAATATATTATCTTTTCTTGTCTTTTTTGTCTTTTGGTATGTGGGAATTATTAGGAGAGCAAGAGAACAGTGAATACTTAATTGCAGGGAAAGTCATGTGTCAAAATGAAGGAAGGAAAAAAAAAAGACCACCAGAAGACTGGGTGTGGTGAAGTAACCCAAATGCCACAGTTGTATTCAGAAGTGAACTTTTATCCACTGAAATTGGTCACAACTAAGTAAAGATAATGTCCTCTATACTCTGTCATTCCAACACTGTTTCTCATGATGTATGAGAAGTTTGTTTAAGAACTAACTTTATTTCACAGAAACTTCAGTCCCAGAAGGGATTCATTTGTTAATGTATCTGCATCAGACAGAACAAACTAATTAAACTGCTCCCACTGGCATTGATTAAGCACCCTCTGTAGACATTGATAAAGTTTACAGGCAGAAATAGAAGTTGCAGCTAAATAAGAAGTAAGGAGCTTTGCTCTTTTTATTATCAAGTTACAGGGACCCCAGAAATATCATCTCATCATTGCAGATCGAAGAAATTGAGCCTCCCCTCTCCTCTCTCTCTCCTTGAATCCTGAACCACATTTTTGGGGCAGTAAATGCAATTCCATAATTCCACAGTCTGTAGTTCCTTGAAGAACAGGGAAAATATATCACATCTCCAAGATTAATTTTAATTCAAGGTACATAACTTAAAATGTCATTTTATATTAAATGATCACATTATGATTTAAGGAAATAAATATGAATTATATTGACACAAAGATAGGATGGCAATGATCTTTATGTTTGTGAAGAACAGCTCTTGGTTATGGCTGCTGGTTTTTTTAATGTTTACTGTGCATGTAGTTCTGTGGCTGTTATGTGAGTGTGTCTGCTTATTCATACCTTTGTGTAATAAAAATTACATAGTGAAATGCATGGACCATTAATGTGTGCTATGATATTTTGGTAATCCCATGTATCTCCTACACCAATCAAGATGTAGAATATTTTCTTCACGGGAGAACATTCTTTCTTTTATTTTTTTTATTTTAAAGATGTGGGGTACAATTCAGAGTTATGTATACAGATGTTGATTATGCAGGTACCCTTGTTGATGATATGTGTGCCCCTCCCTCCCCTAGCAGTTTCCCTCAACTGCCAATCCCAACCTCCCTCCCCTGGCAGTTTCCCACTACTGACAATCCCTTTCTTATAGTATTAGGATAATTGTTCAGGGTACACTTATGAGTGAGAACATATGGTACTCTTCTTTGTTTCTGTGATAGATCACTGAGTATGATTGACTCTAAATCTATCCAAGTTGTTGCGAAGTCCATAGGTTTGTCCTTCTTTATGGCTGCATAATATTCCATTGTGTATATGTACCATATTTTTTTATCCAGTTCAGCTTTGATGGGCAGCATGGTTGGTTCCATGTTTTTGCTCTTGTGAACAGAGTCGCAACAAACATACATGTGCAGGTATCTTTTTCATAGAATGATTTGGATTCCTCCAGGTATATTCCCAATAGGGGAATTGCTGGGTCATATGGAAGATCAATTGCTAAATTTCTAGTTCTTTCAGAAATTGCCACGCTGTCTTCCAAAGAGGTTGCACTAGTTTGTATTCCCATCAGCAGTGTAGAAGCATTCCTTTTTCTCCGCATCCTCGCCAGCATCTGCTGTTGTTTGTTTTATTAATAATGGCCATTCTTACAGGGGTTGGGTGGTATCTCAATGTGGTTTTGATTTGCATTTCTCTGATGATTTGTGAGGTTGAGCACTTTTTCATGTGTCTGTTGGCTGCCCATATATCTTCTTTTGAGAAGTGTCTATTCATGTGTTTTGCCCACTTTTTAATGGGGCTGGGTTTTTTTTGGTTTTTGTTTTCCTTTTGGTGCATTTGAGTTCCTTGTAGATCCTAGATGTTAGGCCTTTGTCAGATATATAGTTGGCAAATATTTTTTCCCATTCTGTGGGCTGGGAGAACCTTCTTTCATGCTCCTTCCAGGATAGGACTATGGTCCTATCTTGTGTTAGCATAGATTGATTTTTTGCTTGCTATTGAACTTTATGTAAATGGAATTTCTGCACATAAATATGCAGTCTATTGTGCGTGGTTTCTTTCATTCAACACAATATCTATGAGTCATCCTTGTTTGACATCAGTATCTGTATTTTTTTTTTTTTGGTAATTTTCCATTTACCAATATACTACAATTTGCTTATCCATTCTTCTGTTGATTTTTTAAAATTTTTCTTTTTCATTTACTAAGTTGGCTACATATGCTTTTAAACCTTATTCTAATAATGGGATAATGGAGATAAATATCAGTAGATTTTCAAATGTTAAACCTACCTTAGTTTTCTGGACAAAATGTCATAGCTTTTTTTTAATGTATTTCTGAAGTTTATTTGTGAACTTGGTACCTGTTTCAAGGAACTTTTTCTTGTGACCACTTTCTTCATTTGGCTACCTAAGGGATAAATCCCTTTTAATTATCCAAACACTAAAGCACAGGTTGATCATAATTTTAAATGATCTTACACAAAAGTGAAAAAAAATCAAACATTTAAATTAAGAACAGAGAGAGTTAATCTAACTGTCTTTCTCTCAAGTTGGATTATATTTCCCTGTAGTAACTCCTTTAACCCTAAGGAATGAGGCAAAGAGTAATATCTTGTCCTGAATCTTGTATCCAATGAGACTTTGTAGAACTTACACTTCTCTCTCTCTCTGTTTCCAACTCCACCTGTGCATCTTCTGTCTGTCATATATTCATTATAGATTGGATGCCAGTATATATTAACATTTCTCCCTCATTTATAATAATAAACGTATTATACTTTGTAAGGTTATCCAAGAGCCTAAGCACCCAGAAATGAGCAAATTAAATCTAAACTTTAGCTTTTCATTTGAAAATTGTTTCTGAATATGTATTACTTTGTTTCTTTCCTTTTCAAATACTACCAAATCTACTCAGTAACGATTCCCTATTTTTAGAAGTATCTTTTAAAAGATCATTCTACAGCCTTGACAGACAGTCAACTGACCAATTGATCCATAAGAGAAAAAACACTTCTCAGTATAGGATCTCTCACTTCTGGTCTCCCCTGTATGGAGTGTATTATGCAGGACCTTTCACAACTTATGATAACTCTTAGATAATGATATTAAGAACTATCAGTTATTGCACACATTATGGGACTTTGCCATATTTTGCCAATAATCTCAACAGATCTTAGTATGTTTTCTCACACGCACATACACAAAATAATTAACTTCAAAAGAGCCAATTAGTTAAGAACTACCGTGGTTATGCAGAAAACTAAAAAAGGAAACTTCAGGGAATTAAGAATCATCCTCAATGGAAAACAGTATGGAGGTTTCTCAAATAACTAAAAATAAAACTGCCATTTGATCCAGAAATTCCACTACTGGATTATCTACCCAAAGGAAAATAAGTTACTGTATCAAAAAAATACTTGCACTTACATATTTATTGCAGCACTATTCACAACAACTATGATATTGACTCAACCTAAGCATTTATCAATGAATTACTGGATATAGAAATGTGGTATTATATATATAACAAAATACTATGCAGCAATAAAAACTGAAATTATGTCTTTTGTAGCAACATGGATGGAGCTAGAGGTCATTAGTTTAAGTGAAACAACTCAGAATCAAAATTTAAAAGTGCATTATCTTATAAGTGGTAGCAAAACATTGGGTACGAATGAACATAAAAATGGATAATAAGCACCGAGGACTCCAAAAGGAGGGAAGATGGAGGGTTAGTGAGAGTTGAAAAAGTACTTATTGGGTACAATGTTTACTACTCAGGTGATGGGTACACTGGAAACCCAATCTTCACCATTATGCAATATAGTCATATAACAAAATTGTACTTGTACCCTCTGAGTTTATTACTTTTAATCAAGCTCTTATCCAATCATCTCATATACTGTTGTACCTTGAACAGTTCGTGTCTGAATTGCATGCATCCACTTATATGTGGATTTTCTTTCATCTCTGCCACTCTGTGACAGCAAGACCAACCCCTTGTCTTCCTTCTCTTCCTCAGCCTACTATATGTGAAGCTGATGAGGATGAAGATCTTTAGGATGGTCCGCTCTCACTTAATGATTAGGAAAGTATATTTTTCATTTTCTTATGATTCTCTTAATAGTATTTTCTTTTGTCTATCTTACTTTCTTGTAAGAATACAGTACATAAAACACAGAGCATACAAACTATGTGTTAATTATCTGTTTTTGTAATCAGTAAGGTTTTGGTCAACATTAGGCTATTAGTAGTTGAGTTTTGGGGAGTCAAAAGTTAAACATAAATTTTTGACTACATGGGGGTGAGTTTCGTTAATATGCACATTGTTCAAGGGTCAACTTTACTGTGAATATTAAATGAAACACACTTCCAAAATCAAAAGATAAGAGTAGGTTGTAGTTTTCTTATCCCTTTCTTCTGCATTGGATGTCATGTTTTATTTTGTTAAAGTTACATGTTCTAAAGAGTGGATATTAAAGTTTTAGACTGATAAAACAAATGTCAGGGTGAAGGCATTCTCTAGTACCTTGACTTAAGTAGTGTCATTCATAGTAATATTGCAGTTGTTTAAACTCTGGGGTCTTTAAAATTATCACCTCTGACTGAGGACTGTGAAGTTAGCATTTAAAGCATGGACTTAGGCTGTATAAACTCTAATACATGGTCATTTCAAATAGCTACAATCATAATAAACGTTCCCTTGGCTCAATTTTATTCATCATTTCCACCTTTTAAACAGTAACTGTAAACAGTAATTTAAAAATTGATTAATTGAAATCTGACCTTACATGCATGTCTTATTTCTTCCTTATCTTTCTGGATAGCTGTTGCTTAACCTTTTATTCTAGATGTATTTTTCTTTTGACAAAAATATTATCCAAACATATCTTAATTGGCTCCAAGAAAATAAGTGAATGTTCACCTAAGGAAGACAAATAAATGGAGTAAATGTCTTATTTCATATTATGCACTTCATTGCAGTTTACTTCCTGTCATGATTTCCATTTTTTAAACCATATTTAAATAGTATAGTTAAGCCTCAAATAATTGTCCATATCAAGCAAGCATGTCATTCTAAACACAATATTGATAATAATAAGAAGAAAAAAATTAAAAAATTCTAACACCATGTCAGGGAAAACTAGTAGGAGCTAAAATTGATTCTGCCAGCTTTGAAATTGAATAGGATGTTTTATAATAAAGGATAAGAGAGGCAACTATGTTTGCATCAAATGGTTACAGTAATACCTTTCAGCAGTTAAAGTTCATCTGTTTAATTAAATCAACAATAGTAAGACCAAGCTCTTTGTGGAAAGGTCATGCATCAGTTCAAAAGGTTAAAATCTTAAGCATGTAGAAGAAACAATAATGAATTGCTAAAACATTACACATTTCTCCCCTACTTAACACTTCATTAGAAATTTAGATACTAAGGTTCTGGCTAAAGTTTATATAAGGAGACATAGGATAGAATCTAATTAAACATTATTTAAGAATAACAATATTTCTTCCTCTCTTTTCTTGGTTTGGAATTTATAGGATTTTGCGGGGAGGAGGTTTTGTGCTGTTGTTTTTACTAATTTAAGAATTAGCTTATTATTGACTTCTGAAAGAAAAAGCTTCTCAAAGAATGTAGTGATATGAAGTCAGATAAAATTGGAAGATATACTTTCAAAAATCAAAAACATAATAACTAACATATTAGTAAGTTACATTGATAAGCCATATATAATAACTATTAAGTAAATATACTGTGTAAAAATACATTTTCTTGTTTACTATAAGACATCCCGTATTATTAGTGTAAAATAATTTACTGTTATAATCCAAATCAAGTTGCCAACTATTTCTATATAGCAAATCATTTTCTAGTAATATATCTTTTAACTTATTGTATAGGAAGATCGGGAAAAAAATACAATTTTCATATAGAGAGAAAGTTACAATGCAAATTATTCAAAATGCTACAACTGGTCAGATGTCTCAAGGTCACTTGAAGAAATAGAGACCAACATCAGGAGGTTAAGAAAATGACATGATCAACACCAGGAGATGAATTTTTAAAAAATTGTTTATAATTGTAACTTTTTTTTAGTCAGGGTTTCACTCTGCTGTCCAAACTGAAGTACAGTGGCACTATCACAGCTCACTGCATCCTCCTCCTTCCTTAGGCTCTTGAGTAGCTGGGACTACAGGTTCATGTCACCAAGCCTGAATTTTGTTGTTGTTGTTTTGTAGAGAAACAATCTCACTGTGTTGTCCAGGCTGGTCTCTAACTCCTGGGACAAGAATTAGGTACCAAAGTATTAAATTAAAGAGAGCAATCCTATAGGTAATTTAACACAGCTGACATTTAAAAATAATCAGTCAAACAAAAAAACTTCCTTCCACAGGAATGTAAAGATGCTCAGTCACAATGAAATACAAACAGAATGAAACCAAATAATCAACTGATGCATTTTTTAAAGCAGTCTGAATAAATAGTTTGCAAAATTATGTATACAATGTAGCTTCTGAATACTTAACATGAGCATTTTCCTGTATAGAACCAATATCCATGATATTAAAGTGCTTGTATTTCTATTTTCATCCCTGACCAACGGGTCACTATTGTTTTTGTTTGTTTCATTATAATGTCTTATTTTCTTTTTATCAGTTGTGTAAAAAATGAGGAGTTAGTTAATTAAGTGACCTTGAGGACATTCATAAAAATAATACAAACAAAATAATTTTTAGAACTGCTAAACTAAATTACTCATTTACATGGGAGTAAAAAGTTATCTTAGTTTCTTTCTAGTTCAATCATGTGTAACCTAGCTAAAGATTAAATTAGATTGTGAATACTTATCTATGAGAAAAGCAAAACACTGGTGAATGGTTTCCAACTTCAACCTTTATGCTTGTTAATATAACGTACTGAACTTTACATAACTACAGAAAGGTTGAGCTTCTATCTCTAATTATTTTTTACTTTTCCACTGAATATCACTATCCAACTGTTCATTTCCTGGCAATGCTATGATAAACCATTCTATCCTGTATTTACTGCACACATCAGGGAAAATTATTTTGTAGGAACTCATTGCCATTTTCTCTGGGTCTTGATTTCTCAGCAATTTTCCAGGGAATTTTACTGTTGGGGGCATATTTTTTACCAGTCTATCAACACCGTTTTTAGTAAGAATTGTTAACTCTTACAAAATAAAAAAATAAAATGCTTCTGTACCAGCAATAAAAAATGTGTAATTTTAAGCAGTTGCAATTTATATTGACATTACCCAAAGATATAATTTTTATTATCAAATATATTGCTAACTGTGTATATATTATTTATGGGTGTGCCATAAAAATCTCTACACATTTTAAGAGATGTTATTTATGTATTACTTTTTGAATGTAGGGTGACGTTAGCTCAACCATGCTTCCACCATTTTCTTTGACTGTTCTACCTGTCGCATGGTGATACTAGCATTCAGTTGATTAATGCCATATTTTGAATAAATACCATACCTAAAATGTGCATACTTTTTTGGTATTCCATGTATATACAATCTATGTGCATATGTGCTTGGGTATGTGTGATTTACACACACACACACACACACACACACACACACACACACACACACACATATGGGCCCATATGTGTGCATATGAAGGTATGTGTACATATGTGTGTATCAAATACAGCTAAACAGTTAGGATGAGATAATTTAAGGAGGAAAATAAATTACGATATTGCACAGCATTTGAAAAATTAAATATGCCAAGAAATATAAAACAGACATACTTTAGAAGACATTCCATCATTAATATCTTCATAAACCCCACATAGGTACAAATTTCCTATAGAATTATTGGTGAATCTGTCTCAGACAATAACGACTAGCCTCTTCTAAAATAATATAAAAAGTTTGTTGCCTTATTTAAAATGCTAAAATCTACATGTTTCTTCCTTTTACGACGTGAGATTGAATATATCCTAGCTTTTATCAACTAGACACACCCTTGTAAGATCTGAAAAGACTAAGAAAAAATACTTCACTTGAAATTCTTATTTTTACTGGCTAGCATAGTTAAGGGTGAGTTTAGGTTTTCCATAGCATTTATAGTACATATTTCGTACATTCCCCTTATTTGCAGTCATTGAGAAGCTAGGAAGTAGAGCGTGGCAAAGGAACTGGTGCTAGAGCCTGAATGTTTATATCTCCTACCTCCAGATTGATATATTGAAACTTCACCTTCAAGGTATTAGGAGGTGGGATATTTGAGTCATGAAGTTGGAGCCTCATGAATGGGGTTAATACCCTTGTAAAAGGGACCCTAGATAGCTGCCTCGCCGTTTTTACCACAAGAAAACAGAGAAAAGGTGCCATATATGAACCAGGAAGCAAGTTCTCACTAGACACTAACTCTGTTACACCTTGATCTTGAATTTCCATCCTTAGGAATTGTAGGAAATAAATGTCTGCTATATATGTCACCAATTTATGATTTTTTTATTGAAAATAAAAAATTTTTGAACAGATACGAGATCCATTAATTTTAACTGGAAGAAGTACCTCTCAGAATTCTTGCTTTCTTATAATGCCAAAGGAAGAAAAAGCCTTGAATTTTCTTAATTATTTAATGTTTTTGTAATTTTTTACCTACAAAGTCCCTGTAGAGTCTATACCTTTATTTTTCTATTGGATTTATGCATCATTATAGTCACTTTAAGATTTGATTAGAATTGTTGTCTCTAACTGAAACCCAACCAGTAAGCCATGAACAGAGAACAGTCTTCTGAAGAAGAACATGAACACCAGAACTTGCCTACTAGTGTGCCAAGTATTATAAAAATTGTAATAATGAAGACAGGGTGGTAAACAGAGATTAATTATCAATGAATAAAACTGAAGGGATTAATAATAAAATTAGAAAGCATAAAAACTTTTTGTATGAGAGAAGTGTAAATACCAAATAGTAAGGAAATGAGATTATTCATTAAACAGGGTTAGGATGCTAGGACAATGCTCAATTTCACATTTCAAAAATTCATTTCTAGATGAATTTTAAAAATATATCTTGTGCCTTCTAATTTATTTGCTGCTACAGTCTCACAATGGTATAAGCAGTTTTACACATGATAAAATAATATTGGACCATTGCAAATTGAGATGAAGTAACCATTTTCATCTCTGCTGCATAGACTAGACATTGCTTTGGGGAGAGGAAAAAAACCAAAAATGTGTATATATTTATACATATGTATATGTTGTATATATCTTGTGCAAAATAAAACTTTAAAATATTTAGAAAATGCATATGGAAGGATATATTTGTAACATTAAATTAAATAATTCCTAAATAAGAATAAAAATAGATACGAAATTACTAAAGAAAAATGATTGTTTTTATGTTAAAAATGTAAATGCTATTTATTAACTACTGATATTTGCAACAAGGATTTAGACTTCCATATGTCTTAGTTTACTCAGAAACTGTTGTCCTAAGGAAAAGATTAGGCTCTCCTTTCATTTTCAGATGTGTTCCTATTTGGAGTTGAAATAGTTTGAGTAACCTAAACATAAACATCAAATTGCTAATATCTAATATATGTTAAACACTTAAAAAAAACCCATAAGGAAAACAGCAAATAGTATTTGAGTTTGAATCTTGCTTTTCACAGTCAATAATATATTTATAACCAACAAAGAAAGTATGATTCACCTCATTTGTAACTTGAAAAATGCAAACTAAACTACATAAAATTACCATTTACACCTATGAAATTGGCACAAATTTAGAAGTCTGACAATACATATGAAGTCTCATTTATAGGACAACACAAACTCACAAACGATCAGAATGTGATTTATTGTGACATATTTGTAGAATAATATGGAATTATCTGAAAAGCAAAATATACAGCTCAGGCTCATTTCCCACCCCCTGGATATGTATCCTAGAAAAGTCTGTGAATAAAGATGTTTAGGATTATGTTCATATCAGTAGTGTTGGTAATAGCCTTAAAATGGAGATAACCCGCACATTCTTCAATAGGTGGGACATTAAATACTAAATGGTATGCAAGCTGACTCTGTTGGGGAACCTGGGATGTACAGTTGTCCTAAAAATAATCTTGTGACACGCTGATGCAATAAAGACTAATGAAGCTTAACTGTATATATGAGTGTGCCTCATAGGCAATGCTTGTTGGTTCCACAAGAGAAGATGCAACATGATTGCAAACATGTGAAGTAAAAGTTACTAACAAAACCACAATGAATGTACATATATAAGGAAAAGTGTATACAAAATAAAGGAATGATAGGCACATAATACTGTTAGATGATATGTGAAGGAAGGTGGGATGGAATTCATTTGCTGTGGCTAGTGCAGCAAGTTGCCACAAACTCAGTGTTTTATAACAGCAAAAATCACTATCTTATTAGCACTTAATTTTATTTCTTTTTTTGCTTTATATTATTATAAAGATATGGGGTACAAGTCAGGATCAGGTACATAAGTAGTCTATGTGCAGGGCTAATACCAAGTTGTTGGCAGGCTGGTTTCCTTCTCTAGGGGAAAATCTCTTTCTTTGCCTTTTCCAGCTTCTAGAAGTTGCTACCATTCTTCATTTCCTAGTCCATTCTGAAGTCTTCACAGGTAGCAATGTCTGGCTGGTTCTTCTTCTGCTGATCTGCCAATTTTAAGGATCACATTGGACAGAATTGCAAGGATCCCATTGCAATTCAGAATAATCTCCTTATTCTAAAGTCAGCCTATTAGCTTCCATCTGCAACCATAATTCCTTTTGCTGTGTAACATAACATTTTTCAGGGATAATGATGTGGGCATCTTAGGAACCATTATTCTGCCTACCCCACAGACTAGGATGGGAAGTACACCTGTTCATAGGCTTTGTTAAAACAGCCTTATATTTTCTTGATCTTATAAATATTTGGTAATGCATTTTAAAATAAAGAAAAAGAGTATTTACAATTAACTTCTATTTAAGGAAATTTGTATGAATTTACTGTTCATAGTAGTAATAGGAAGTTTATTTTCAATAAAATATATAAGAAATAACTATAATCTCAATGTGATTACTGTTTGCTTGTAAATTGTGTACAGTGTGTGTGTGTGTTTGTGTGTGTGCGCGTATGCTTGTGTGTGTGTGTGTGTGTGCACGCATGCTTGTGTGTGTGAGTGTGTGTGTTTGTGTTGTCTCTGAGAGCTTAAGGGTCTCTTCTTTATTCCGGATTTAATGAAGTCTCACAAAAGTATGCCCAGCTCGGTAGACTTGTAACTTTCTTTCATTTTTTAAAAATTGTACACAGTTCTAAGTGAGCATTCATAGTAGAATGCATGTCTTTCCTCAGTTATGAGAAATTAGAAACTACTATTTTCTTTAATGTTGTATATCATTCTTTCTTTCTAATTCTCCCTAAAAAAAAGTTGCCCAAAATTCCTGATATAAACAAGTATGTACCCTAATGCACACACACACACACACACACACACACACACACGTATATTTATGTATTTTATATAAAATATATATAATCTCTAATATATAAAATATGTATGGATAAATATATATATGTTATGGGACAGTTTCTCAATTCAATTTATGAGATTATTAAATTTTTTTGTTACTCAGTCCAACCTACTGTTCTGTGTCCCTGTTAAGATTTTATTTTCACATGATAAAAAAATAAAAATAAAAAATAGAAAACAAAAGAAACAAGAAAATGCATTATCCCATAGAGCCTTCAGAAGTTCTGTGGGCACCATGATGATAGCCCAGTGAGACCATTTCTGACTTCTAACTCTTATATCTGTAAGGAAATATATTTATGTTGTTTTAAACCAACAAGTTTGTGGTAACTTCTTAAAGCATCAATAATACCCTAACACAATTACCAAAGCTAACCTGTGTAGAAATGATAATATTGTATAGCACATTAAGGTAAAATAATAGGATTTAGGGATATCTATATTAACTTGTCAACAATAGTTACTTTTTATATTAAAAACATCAATAGTAAATATAAATGCAGAAGATTAAGAAGAAATTTAAGTGCTGGATTCTTATAAAGTGTCCAAATAAAAATCGATTTGAAACTTTCTATGAGTAACTTGATTTTATAAACTGTTTTGTTATATCTAGTTTAACACTTTAAACGGATATATACAGTACCTTATCATGATCATTTAATTATGATCTCTTCAAATTATAGTCACAATGTTATTGTTTTGCATCACATGTGCATTTAAACAATCAGTGTATATTTATTCAAATATTTGAAGACTGTTCATTTGATTGTTACTCCTGCAGGCTCTGGCTCCCGGTGTCTTTGTTTAATAAGCATTTCATGATTTTCTTTTTTTTTTTATGATAGTATATCATTTGTATTGCAATTGTTTTTGTAGGATTGTGTCAATGTCTGCAAGGAAAGTGGGTTCCACCAGAGAGTATATGAATTTACATCTGTCAGGGGCTGGGGAACACTTAGCATGGAATCACTTTAAATTAAGTTATATTTTAAAATTTTAGGGCCACACAGGAATTGTCTATTAGGCTAAAAAAGCACTGCCTGGTGGTTATGAGTTTCCAACAGTAGGTTTTTCCCTCCCCTCTATTGAGAGCCCAAATTGCAAATAAGCAATTTTCTTTGCTATCTTTGGAAGTGGGCACACTTCTCACTCACCCTTCCCTGAGGTTGAAATACTTTAGAGTTCCAAGTTTATGGCAGTTTTGTATTAGATGCCCCACCTTCACTAAGCTTGGTTCTTTATCTTCTTTCCCTTACACTTCCTGACGCTATGAAAACAAAAGCTCAATTTCTCCAAATTTGGGCATTTTGCTTTAGCTGAGTTCTATTGTTATGCTTAGTCGTTGTGTTTCTACTTTAAAATATTTAGCCTACTAGTTTTTTTTTCTCTCTTTGTAGCCAGTGAGATAATATTTTGTTGTTCATTACACAATTAATGTTTGTTTTCATCGGGCTAGTGTGTCCAAGAATCCCAACAAGAACAATTATTAAAGAAAATAAAATGTATTCTTAAATAAAATAGAATATATTTTAAAACTTTGCTCATTGGAATTATTTTTCTTTATTTTACTGCCTTCTAAAAGTACCCATTCTGAAAATGTGTAATTGGTATATGCGTGCACGTGTGTGTGTGTGTGTGTGTGTGTGTGTGTGTGTGTGTGTGTGTGTGTTATTAAAGAGAACTTTTGCATTGGTGAGAAGTAGAGGACTCTCAGAATTCCTTAGAATCTTTTAAATATATGTTCTATTAATTCCCCAGGGAATTCTGACAGCCCTCTACTTCTTACCACTGCAGAAATAAATGACTTTATTCAAGGCTATCGCAACAGGGATCAAGACTATTTTAATAGAGGATAAAGACAGAACTCAACTCTGACTACAATAGAGACAAATACGAATTTATATTCAATGGACAGTGTGAGGAGATGGAAAAATTAAGAACTTGGTTAGGTATGAAGGAAGTGGGAAGAGGAGCTTGACTAAAGGTCAAGAATGTAGGGGAGAGATTCTTGACAAACTGTCTTTGCTAAGACTAGGCTCAGCAGGCCACATAGTAAGGATGGGTTCAAGGACAAGGCCAGATCAAAAAGAGGACTCAGTGTGTCCAGAGTAAAGTTTGATCAAGGAGAGAGGCCTTGTGTGTGTTTGTGTTCTGGTTATTTGTCTTTTTGCTCTACAATCCATTCTCATTCTTACTTTACTCTGCATGCCAAGATCTATTTGCCAACTAGCATCTTTAATAGTTTCAGCCAGTTGTAGGCCATCGTAGAAATTGGGAGAAAGAAGGCGAGAATTCAGGTAGTTCAATATCTCTTCTAAGAAATAAAAATAAGCCGGGCTCGGTGGCTCACCCTATAATCCCACGGCTTTGGGAGGCTGAGGTGAGTGGATTGCCTGAGCCCGCGGGTTCGAGACCCGCCTGGGCAGGCAAGACCTCATCTCTACAATAAAACAAAAAATCAGCCGGGCGTGGTAGCACATGCCTGTAATTCCAGCTACTTGGAAGGCTGAGGCGGAAGGCTCACCGGAGCCCAGCAGGTCGAGGCTGCGGTGGCCGGGAGCGGCCACTGCACTCCAGTCTGGGCGACCGAGTTAGACTCCAACTCAAAAAAAGAAAAGAAAGAAAGAAAGAAAGAAAGAAAAATAAAATCTTAAGCTCCAATTGATTGAATGGATCTCATCTTGCCAAGGAGACCAAAAAAAAAACCTTGAAAACAATTCCCAGCCAAGATGGAATGGAAAGCTGACCACACCTCAGTATGTCCCCGCCTTACTAAACTTTAGCCAGATTTCTTTTCTAAGGAGTAAGCAGAACCCAGCTCTGAAAAGTAAATAACAACAACAACAACAAATAAACGTCTCATTTCTTTATTGCCTTTAGCCAATAATTTGAGGCTACCACCAAACTCTTTCTGCTTTTTTGTAGTTTCAGCATGTCCGCTCACCCAACTCACAATACATCCCTTCCTAAAAACTGACCACCATCTCTGGACTAGTTTTGACTGGCTACATAAGGATGCACAGTGAGGGTTTTGGTATCTTCTGCTTCATCTTTTGATATCAGAAGGTGGAAATCTCTACCCTTGGAACTTTCTAATGCTGTCATTTTTTTAAACATGTGACACGGCATAAAGCTCAATCGTGCATGTTTCTTCTTTCATAAATAGTCACAATTCCTCCTATATCTTACTGAATATGTATACTTAGCCAACTTTTGGAGCATAAATCCCTGTCTTATCCTTCTCTCCTTCAAAGTTCTTGTTCTTGTTGGAGTCTAAACTTCCCAGCCTATAGGATGCAACACTTTGTGAAAAATAAAACTCTCCTTTCCAAATTTATGGACATCGTGATTCTGCAGTTGATATTTCTCTTTAGAAAACATTGCCATTAGTAGCTTTGTCTTTTTATGGTTCCAACTCCTGCCATGTAGGTCAAGTACCTGGATTCTAGGGTTCTCTTCTAGCCCCCCAAAACATGGTAGTGGCTGCTTGAAGGGGCTCATGTCCTGATAGACTCATCTTACTCCATTTGTTTTTTTAACTCTTTCAATACCTTTGCAAATAGCTTTCTATGTTGTATTCTTCCATTAAAGATCAAAAATACAACAAATTTAATTTTTTGTGAACAAGAAATTTTATTATATTTAGTAGTTAAAATTTGGGCATTATTTACGATTGCAGCTAGATTACCTTAACACTATAATCATATAATACAACAAACATACTGTAAAAACACACGCATAAAACAATAAACATTTTGAAGAACACATACAAACAAATAAAATTACCAAATGTAAAGACCTAGTTGGCTTTGATTTACCATCCATGAATCAGGGCAGCACCCCATTCTATCAAATAGAATAAGAGCTCCTGCTGGGCATGTTAGAATTGTGGGTTTTGTAAGGTAGAAGCAAGAAAATAGAACAATAAAGAAGCAGATTGGTTAGCATCACGTTACTTGAGGCTATTTTTCTTGTACGGTTTAAAGCAGAGGAGATTTTCTTTTTATGCTAACTCAGGTTAACTGGACGCTTTCTGATTAGCTGCTATAAATATCCTGTCTTCAACAAAAACTAATCTGCTTGGGGGTCTACCTTCTTTCCTAAAATTTGTTTGGCTATGTGGCACACTTATTGATATTCCAGGAATTATGAATTTTATTTAAGTGAGCCTTTTAACATTAGGACAGTTGTACTACCAAAGATTGAACAAAAAAATCTTTGCAATTTTTTAGTTAATTTATTTTTTAAAATCATACCCCAAACTTATATTTCTGTCTTAAGAATCAAAGTTTGATTATATAATATAACTCAATTTTTCAACAAATACGAGTTAATATCCTTAAGGAGTTATCTCAATGTTACACAAAAGAGTTGAATTTCAGAAAAGCAATCTTTATTTACATTAACATTATTTCTACTTGTCTGTCAGGGTAAAGAATAATCAATTATTTCTCTTTCAAGTCTCATAGATATTCAAAGGATATTGTCAACTCTCCTTTGTTAGTCCCCCACACTTCTCCCCATAGTTGTTTGCAATGTTGATTTTATGTCATGCAAATTATCTTACTGGCTCATGCATGCATCTTTTCTAATAATTCAACATGAGTAAATAAATGAAACCCTAGACCACACAAACAATAATTTTTTTTTAAATTTCATTATATAAATTGAATAAACACTTTGAAAGTGCATATTTTGAGCATTAATGGCAGAGACTTATACTTCAATGTTGACTAATTAGTTTCAGTTCTAGAGTTGCAGAGTGAACATGCCTTATGTTTTAAACATGAATAGCATTCAAGTTTTTCACAATACATTTGTCTACTTGTTTTATGTCCCTCATGAGCTTGCAAAATATTTCAGAACACATAAAATCTTAGTCATTTTTATGGTGCAAGAAAACTTGACATTCTAATCTTGTTTCATATAAAGTTTTAGAAAGGTCTGGGAAAAGCTTGAAACCCAATGTGTACTTCTTCACAAGGAGAAGTAAGAAATCTCCCAGAATTGTGCATTCTAAGGGAAGAACACAGAGAGGTGATTCAAAAGAAATGAATCAAATCCGAAAAAAGTAAATTGAACAGTTAGTTGAATACTGCTGAAATCTTGCCTGACTCTAGCCATTCCTCAGAAATTTAAGGTGAAAACAAAAGTTAGGTTATGGAAATCTTGGGAACATATAATGTGCATCAGGCAGAACTCTGCAGATGATTTATCAGAATTTAATGGAGAACAAAGTGATTGTCCCTTATGTTTACTTTGCCTATGTTGGTTCCTCCAAAACTGGTTATTCATATGACCTTATACCCTAAGACATGGGACCAAGTTTTGAAACATCAATAACTCAAAAAACAACAGATGCTGGAGAGGATGTGGCAAAAAGGGAACACTTCTACACTGTTGGTGGAAGTGTAAACCAGTACAGCCTCTGTGGAAAACAGTGTGGCGATTCCTAAAAGATCTAAAAATCCACCTTCCATACGACCCAGCATTCCCCCTACTGGGAATATACCTGGAAGAACTCAAATCACTCTATTAAAAAGATACCTGCACAAGTATGTTTATTGCAACATGGTTCACAGTAGCAAGAACATGGAACCAACCATGCTGCTCATCAAAAGATAACTGGATGAAAAAAATGTGGTACATATACACGATGGAATATTACACAGTCATAAAGAAGAACAAAATCATGAACTTTGCAGCAACCTGGATGGACTTAGAGTCTATAATACTGAGTGATCTTTCACAGAAACAAAGAACTGGGTATCACATGTTCTCACTCATAAGCAGACCTTGAACAATTATCGTAATACTATAAGAAAAGGATTGGCAGTAGCAGGAAATTGCCGGGAGGGGGACGAGGAAGCGGGAATGGCAGTAGTAGGAATCTGCCTGGAAAGGGGGGCATACCTCATCAACAAGGATGCCTACATATAGTGAACAGTTGTATATCTAACTCTGCATTGTGCTCCACATCTTTAAAATAAAAAACTTAAAAGTTAAAAAAAAGGAAAGGGGGAAGAAACACTGACTTTTGTTAAACAACACAATTTTTGTTTTTATCTCACATTTCTGGATATTCCTTCTTCAACTCTATCGCAGATACTCTTTTGTTGACCTTCTAAGTTCATGTGCTTTCTAGATGCTTGAATATTTATATTTGTATCTTTTTCTAACTAGTCTTATTGTACAGTTCAAGTCAATCCTTTCAATATCACCTAATAACTGGTTACTTTCTGTTCTAGAAATATTACAAGCTACATAACAAACACTTAAATCTTTCCTTAAATCGACATCTTGAATATTTAATAGATTTTTATCTTGTTTAGTTAGTGCTCTGATAATTTGTTTCTTAAAAAGTGTTTCTACTTCATGCATAATTAGTTTTGTAAAAAACATTTTTTAAAAATTAGGTTTTTTTGACTTATTGCTTTTCTGTTTTGTTTATTTATTTATTTTTCTTTTGGGGTGTCTCTTCAAACACCTTTTTCCTTTCTTGTTCCTTCTTTACAGAATCATTGTGTTGATCTTCTTTATTCTTTTTATCATTTTCTTCATTTTCCTTCTCTCTGTTTTCTTCTTTCAGTTTCATTTGCTTTGTTAAATCAACAGGTGAAACAGTTGAGTTTGTTTGGGCTTAATAATCCCTTTGTTTAAATGATAGCCTTTAAAATTGTGCTTCTTTAAAAAATAAAATAAAATTGTGCTTCTTAATTTGTCAAAAGGAAAAATAAAATAGCATTTCCTTATGATTTCTATAATGAATGAAGAAAATAACTTTAATTCAATATTTGAAACTTTTATTTAAATTATTTTTATATATCTTGGGTTATAAATATACTTGGATCACTATTTTTCTTTGGATATAACAGAAATCATGTATGTGAACATGATCTATCATAATTTAGTTTTATTAAACACATACTTACATTAAGTTTATTTTATAAGCTTAATGGTTACTGACTGATGTTAGTATGTTATCAAGATAAACCAATATAGGCAACATAGATACTCAAATTAATTAAGATTTCAAGAAAAAATAATCTGATGAATAAGAATAGTAGACTAACACTATTTGGCATTATTATGAGATCAAGGTAAGACCATTAACAATTTATAAAACAGAATTATTTTACAATAAAAAATTGAAAAAAATAGCGAGGCACAATGGCATGTGCCTATAGTTCCAGATACTTATGAGACTGAAGTGGAAGAATCCTTTCAACCCAGGAGTTTGAGGCTGCAGTGAGCCATGATTAGCACTGTATTCCACCCTGAGTGGCAGAATGAGAGGCCATGTCTCTTAGAAAACAAATAAACAAAAATTTCATATGAACTTTATTTTTCTTAGTAATAAAAACCAAATGTTTAGACAAATTTAAAAGATAAAATGAAGTTAAATTCTGGTAAATCATCTGCAGAGTTCTGCCTGATGCACATTATATGTTCCCAAGATTTCCATAATCTAACATTTGTTTTCACCATAAATTTCAGAGGAACAGCTAGATTCAGAAAAGATTTCAGCAGCATTCAATAAACTGTTCAATTTATGTTTTTCCGACCTGATTCATTTCTTTTGAATCAGCTCTCCGTGTTCTTACAGTACAATATCTATTCCCTTACGATATTACTTTCTTTCTTATAACTTAACCAAGGCCATTAATTTAACTCATTTTTAAATTATTTGTCTTTGTGTCATACAGATTCAGTCATAAAATCCTGACTGTGCTCTATTTTCCCGATCTCAGAAGCTAAACAGAGTCATGTTTGGTTAGTACTTAAATAGGAAAAACAAACCAATAAACAAACTATATATTTTTTCATTAAAAAACAACATAGTTAAATCATAATGAATATAATTCCTCTTTTAGAAATCTGAATTTTTCTTATTAAGTGTATATAAGCACCTATTAATTTAAATATTTCTTTTATATATATATATATATATATATATATATATATATAGAGAGAGAGAGAGAGAGAGAGAGAGAGAGAGAGAGAGAGAGAGTTGTGGAGTGCAGAGAGGATTTACTACCTAAGCAGATTGCATGCAGGTGAAGTCTGAGCTTCTAGCTGGCCCTCTCTCCCCCGATAGTGGACCAAGTACC
This sequence comes from Cephalopachus bancanus, assembly GCA_027257055.1. Lineage (NCBI taxonomy): Eukaryota > Metazoa > Chordata > Mammalia > Primates > Tarsiidae > Cephalopachus > Cephalopachus bancanus. The sequence continues at coordinate 890,696 of JAPVLO010000667.1, read as the reverse complement.
CTGTGTACTGCCACATATTCACTCTCTCCTCCTTCCCTCCCTCCCCTGCAATATTGAATTTTTCTTCTTTAAATGTTTATAAGCTGTCATTAATTTCTAAAAGCTAATCTGTAAGAATATGTGTTAAGTTAAATTTTAAGAAAATTTATAATCTATTTCATTGTAAATTTTTTTTACTGTTTTAATTTTTATTTAAAATTGTGGGATACAATTCAGGGCTAGGTGTACAAATATTCACCGTGCAGTTACCCTTATTGATGAGGTTTCCCTCCCCCCTTTCCCAGGCAGATATCAACTAGGTTATTCAATGCATAGTATTCTTTTTCTCAAAAATGTTTCAAAGTTATAAAATGGAAACATTTTGTCAAATTCCAAAGAAAGTTATGGGAGCTCATTTTGATAGAGCAATAGGACATGTTGGCTATAGAGGCATTACTGTCTACCGGAAATATTGATCAATTACAGAACCAAACACATATAATTGAGAATTATTAGCTACTGCAGAGGAATATCCCTATTAAAATATAAGCCATTTTATGATTATGTTCTGCAGATGTCATGCCATTCTATGTCTAAGACGATTATAATAATGACTTCATATTCATCAATTTTAAAGGGTATAATTAACTTAAGGTTTGAGGAATTATTAAGTATTGGTTTTATTGACTATCATAGCCCATAATTTAAAAATTATTTGTGAAATTTCTAAAGGAATATTTCTCTTATGTTACTCCATTGGCCTATTTCAAGAAACCTGACATGATCTTCATTTGTAATTACTTAATTGCTTACATTACACATTATAAAGTTGTTTCTCAACTTACAATAAACTTACATCCTAATAAATGCATTGCAGTAAAAAATATTATAAATTGAAAATGCATTTAACACTTTTAGCCTACTGAACACCATAGCCTGGGCTAGGCTACTTTAAACGTGCTCAAAACACTTAAATCAGCCTACACATGGGAAACATTATCTAACATAAACCCTATTTTCCAGTGAAGTGTTGAATATCTCCTGTAATTTATTGAATATTTACTGAAAGTCAAAAACAGAATGGTTGCATGGGTATTCAAAGTACTGTTTCTGCTGAATGTTTATTGCTTCCATACCATGGTAAAGTTAAAAAATTCTGAATTGAACCATCCTGAGTTAGGAATTACATCTGTACTTTTCCAAGACAGACACATAAAGAATTACAAGTGTATACAAACTAAATTCCATATCTACTACCTTAAATATTCACACAATCCTATTGATAGAACACACAAAATAAATTTAAAGGCATTACTATATTACTGCACCAGTTGGTAATTAATCAGATTTACAACTCAAGAACCTACATGCTCAACCATCTTAATTAAAATTTAAGAGATGAACCTTAAGAAAGTGATCAGGAAACTCAAGAGTTGCAGGTTTGGGTGAGAAACAATTGAAAGTTACATACCTCTGTTGATAAACATGATAAAAATTCTTGTGCAGTAACTAATGTTTTTGAATCTCAAAATATAAACTATCAAAGAATAGCTCAGAGATTTTTAGTCATCTGGATAGAAATAATTTGGCCATGCATGAATGAGAAAGATGTTAGAACAGTTGTCAGTGGTCAAAAGCAAAACCAGGATTTATAAGAGAAAAGGAAGATAAATAACGACAGAATCAAAAACATTGGATCATGCTACATATTATAGGGATATTGATCAGCTAGCAGCAAAGTGGTCAATCTGGAAATTTTAACTTTAAGCACTGTGATGAGAGTCAACAAAGAAAGTCATTTCAATTGTCTATGAATATTACATAATATATTAAGAGATAACTGTGGCACTCATGTGACTACTCTCTATTTGAATCTTTTCAGTTTTCTGATTAGCTATCAACATCTCCATTTTCATGAATATTGGCCTGTCCAGAATTTCTTATAACCAACACATGAATACCCCTTGAGAATATGGGAGTAAAATCACATCAAGTGGTAGCTTCCCCTCTCCCTTTACACCTCAAGTATTACAGTGATGAATTTCTTCTCAATGCTAATTCTACACTATGTTTCAGTTTCATTCTTTGTACCATATAACTCCTAGTTCATTTAAAACGGATACTATTGATCTATACATATCACCTTTTTATGTGGGCCACTGTAATATTTGCAATCATCTGGTCTTTTATCATTTGACTTTTAGCAACTGATTTTGCTACATGTTTGTGTCCCCTGAAAATTCATATGTTGAAATTCTAACCCCTAAGTCAATGGTGTTAGAAGGTGGGATCTTCGGGAGGTGATGAAGTCATGAGAGTTAAGCCTCATAAATGGGATTGGTGTCCTTATAAAAGAAAACTGAGAGAGTGCTCTTGCCCCTTCCACCATGTGCAGACACAGCAAGAAAGCACCATCCATGAACCAGAAATTGGGTCCTCACAGGCATCAAATCTACCATGTCTGGATCTTGGAATTCCGGCCTCCAGAACTGTGATAAATAAATGGTTGTTGTTTATAAGCAACCCAGTCTATGGTATTTTGTCATAACATCCTGAAAGGACTAAAAAAGAATTACTCCCTTTTTCTCTACCGTTTCCCTTATAATCTTTTGTAATAATTTCAACCTTCATACTTGTAATTACCTGCTAACTCTGACCACTCAGTTCTTTGAACTTCTCACTTTCAAATGTGATTTTTCTTTTATGCTAGAACTTCTCACTCTTATTATTACTTCAATTTAGGCATTAGTAATTAACAATACAGACACAATGTTGAAAAAAATCACAAGTCCATGTATCTAAAATTGTAAGCATCGCCTCTTATTCTTCCAACAAACTCTGCTAACTTTATCAGGGCTTCCAATTCAATGATGTCCTCTTTTCACTATTCATCACCTCATAATGATGTCACTTTCCTGTTTACTCAAGTTACTTTCACAATTCAGCCTTATAATAATAATTATTATTATTATTTACAATACACTCCACTTTCTTGCTTTACTTTTCTTTGGTTATGTTTCTCTGGCCAAAGTCCATGCCAGTTTAGACACTTCAGTCTAATACTCACCATCCTCATTCATGCACCTAAATATAGCCATAGCCCCATTAAAAACCCAAAACTACGTGATTGGCCTCAGCTTAAAGTGATGACCACAAATCTCAGGAAGAATCTCAGTATTTTCCAATAATCTAACTATATTTTCCTGGTACATTGGTTCTTTTCACTCTGAGATGATTATTCTAAATGTCCTTTTCTCTCATTAAATGTTTAATAGTGCTTCCTTCTTCCTTACACTTGGCTGATGACTTCACTGGAAATGATCAGAAAAGGATCACCTCATTTTTTTTCCTCTAACATTACCAATATACCACTCACTGCACCCAAATGTTCTGCTTTCGTCCTGTTACAGTGAAAGAGTTGAACTTCTATCTACAGCTCTCCAGACTCTCCAACTGTAAACTGCATCTCACCACGCCTTGCCTATTTTGAGATTTTGTTTCTAATATTATTCTCTCTCTCTCTCTCTCTCTAATTCTCCCTCCTTTTTTTTTCTTCCATTGCATCATCCATTTCTACCTCTATCCCAAATCATATTTATTAGCCTACAAGCATGCTTTAACATTAAAAATAATTTGATAACCTGCCAATGCTTTAAGTCTCCATACACCTGCTGATTAATATTTCTGATTCTCTTTGTAGTTAATCTCAAAGGGAATATATATAAACTATATTGTCAGGATGGCAAGACTGATTATGTGAGAGAGAGAGCTGGCCTGGCTAGCAAAGGTGGTCTTGTTGTGTAGGTGAAACTGCACAGGAAATAGCCCTCAGAGAGAATAGGTGGTACTATTTCTTTCAGATCTTTAAAGGTGTCAGAGTCTCAATCAATCTTTCCTAGATTGGAATGGGGGAGGGGAGATGAGAGGACTGCTTCAGAGAAAGCGTGTTTGCATCTGCTGTTTACTTCACTTTAACTTCTCTAAAGATGCAAATTATTGACAAAAGAGCCATACTGTGTTAAGTAGTTAAAGAAGTATATTCTGAACCAAATACAAATGACCATGGCCCCAGATATGGTCTCAAAAAGTCCTGAGTACATGTGCTCAAAGTGGTAAGGTTATAGCTTGACTTGTAATCAGATCCAGGTCTAGGTGCTCTCCCTCAAAGCCAAACTTGAGAAACAAAAGTTGGTGGAAGGCAAGACAGGTTCATTCAAGAAGCCAGCTTCCTGAGAAGATGACAGACTAATGTCTCAAGTATCAACTCAAATTTTGGGCCAGTCAGAAAGAGTTTTTAAAGGGAAAATTGGTATGGAAAATGTGCGAGAGTGGGGTAGAGTGTGGGATCTATATGTCCTTGTTCCAGTGACTGTCTTGAGTAATTGTACATCCGGGACTGTGATGGGCATCATGTTGGCTGCAGCTTAGGCAATCATTTGTGAATCCCCTCACGTGGGAGGGTTCTATAATGGAGGCTCAGGCCTAGTTTGTTCTAAGTTTAACCTCCAGAACTATCATGGCTTGATTGGCATTACCCTGATTGTGTAGGTTGTAGATTAACTGCCTCCAGGCTTTCTAAGTGGGGGGAGTTTTGTAGTGAGCCTGCATGTCTGATTTGCTTTAGGATTAGCCCTTGAAATTTCTTTCTTTTCTTTTTTTTTTTAAGTTGGAGTCTTACTCTGTCGCTCAGACTGGAGTGCAGTGGCCATTCCCGGCCACCGCAGCCTCGACCTGCTGGGCTCCGGTGATCCTTCCGCCTCAGCCTACCAAGTATCTGGAACTACAGGCGTCCGCTACCACGCCCGGCTAATTTTTTGATTTATTGTAGAGATGAGGTTTCACCAAGTTGCCCAGGTGGGTCTCGAACCCGCAGACTCAGGCAACCCACTCACCTCAGCCTCCCAAGGCGCGGGATTACAGGCTGAGCCACGGAGCCCGGCTAGCCCTTGAAATTTCTGAGAAAGCATAGAATTGAATATACATCCAAAAGCATAGAATTGAATATACATATAAGGGAATGCCTAGAGGGGAGAGGGGAGGAAAAAAAGCTGCTTAAAGTACAATTTTAAAGCTAAAGCTAAAGAGGAGTGCTTAGAATACATCTTAAGGCTAAAATTCTTAATTATAGTTTTATACATTTTAGGAAGACAGAAGTTACAGGCTTAAATCAACACATGTAGGAAATACATCATTAGTTCAACCCAGAAAGGCACGCCATCTTGAAGTGGGTTGTGGGTGGGGGAGGGGCTTACAAGTCATATATGGATTTATAGATTTTCTTATTGGCAATTGATTGAAAGAGTTAAGCTTTATCTAAAGATTTAAGAAGTCAGTAAAAAGGAATGCTTGAAATAGAATAGAGGATTGTGAAAGCCAAAGTTCTTGTTATATAGGTGAAATCTCCAAGTAGCAGGCTTAAGATAGAATAGATGGTACATGTTGTCTTTTGGTTTGGATCTGGAAAAGACCTAGGGAAGGAAGGGAATTCTCTACAGCTGCAAATTTCTTCCAGAGGGCTTTACAGGACCCTTCCAAAATATGCCAAATAAATATATTTCAGGGTAAAATATTTTTCATGTGATATTATACCAGAGTCAGGTTGGAACTCAGTGTCATATTTTCACAGAGCTTGTTTTGCCAGTCTTATGATCTCTGTTTTAATATTAATGTTAGTTGTGTCTAAACTCCAAAAAAGAGGGTGCATGATGAGGCGTGTCCAATCTCCTTCATAGTCACAGTCTGGAATTCATTTTTTTAGGTTTTCCTTGACCCAGAAGATATCCATGCAGCCAGTTGGGGAACTTCAAATTTTATTTTTGATTTACAAAATCTCCTCCACAAAAGACAACTTTGCAGCTATTCTTTAGTTCCAGCCCTTCCGAGCAGTCATCTTAAAATATGTCAAAGAAGCATACTTTGAGGTGAAATATTTTGGTTTTTCTTCTATATATATTTATATAGGAGATATGTAAGAGAAAAAAGGAAATGAATATGTATAATATATAACATTATTATATATATATTATATATATATATACAATCTTTTTTGTCTCTACTGCTTCATTTCATAACCTGTCCTCAATACATTCCAAATAGTTTTTTCCATACTATTTCATTGAAATCATTCTTATCAAAACTAATAACCATTCCCATTTTGCTAAATCCAGGTCTCATTTACTCAACTTCTGAGCAATATTTGGGACACATTATAGCAGATCAGGGGAGAAGCTATACTCTAAAATCTGTCTTGGAGCAAAGTTCAGCTGAGTTACTTGCAACATTTGTGTTTTTATTTACCTACTTTGTACTTGTGGTTAGTTTATTCTTAATAAAAGAAAGTTACAAATCAGTTTTGTTATACAAATGAATCTTGTGTAAGTTTTCTATTCAAATACGATCATTTGCTATTATAATTATTTTTATTGCCTTCATTAGACATAGTTGATTTGACTCTTTCTTTTATTTTTTTGTATGTGTTGGAGTCTCACTCCGTCGCCCAGTCTGGAGTGCAGTGGCCGCTCCCGGCCACCGCAGCCTCGACCTGCTGGGCTCCGGCGATCCTTCCACCTCAGCCTTCCAAGTAGCTGGAACTACAGGCACACGCTACCATGACCAGCTAATTTTTTGATTTATTGTAGAGATGAGGTCTCGCCAAGTTGCCCAGGCGGGTCTCGAACCCACGGGCTCAGGCAATTCACTCACCTCGGCTTCCCCAAAGCGCTGGGATTACAGGCTGAGCCACCGAGCCTGGCTGATTTGACTCTTTCATAAAAACTTTGTATTCTTAGCCTTCTCTAAAATTACCCCGATGAACTGTCAGTTCTACATGTGTATTTAAGTATCATAATATTCTAATGACATTTCCACTGTTCACCTTAGTATTGACCACCCACTTGAGTCCCAGGATCAAGTGTCCCTGCGCCAACTTAACAAATAGACGAAAAACTAGAGACATAGCTGTGTTAAGTAAAATTCACACAGATGGTAAACAGAATTGGTTGACAAGGCAGAGTGAAAGATTTAGAAAGTGGGATATGAATAGAGGACAGAGAGATATGGAGGTTCTGAAAAATGTGGGTTTGTGTAGAACCTGTTAAGGAATCAGGGTTTCATCTGGGTGGAACAATGATCATTGAAGAGGTGAAAACAAAAGATTTGGGGTTGCTTTAGTGAGAGCAAGCAGACCGCTTAAGGCATACTTTTTAATAGCCCAGTGAAACATGGCGGTGCTTTGGATGTATGGTCAAAGGTGGTGGCCATGGAGTGGTGAGAATGGTGTGATTTAAAAAGTATGTTGATGGCAACCTAACAGGAGTGACTAAAGTATTGGACATGTGGTATGAGAAGCTTGTTTTGGTTTGAGTAGCTAGATGAATAATTGGCTCATTTCATGTATTAAAGAAGTCTGGGAAGAACATGCTCAAGGTTTGACTTATTGCATTCAAGATGGGACTATCTGATAGCCAACTGTAGTTGGATAATTCAAAACCTTAAACATAGCAATTAATTGTTTAAAAAATAAATAAAGAATGTAGAGGAATATTGGGAAGGGAAAGAGGATGGAATGATTAAATTTAAGATATTTTGTGAAGTTTCCTTTTCTCCCATAGACTACTCTATCTAAAATCCTTATCTTTTAAGGTAAAATCCTGTGCTAACACTTTTCTTGACCTACTTCAGTAAGCGTAAGTCTCAGCCCCTGAAAAAATAGAATAATTGTGTCTTTTATACTTTGATTTTTGTCCAAGTCTTACCACTATACAGATCTGGTTTACAACCTGGGCTTTGGGCTTAAGGTCAACCTTTAATTCCATTTTAGATGATTTTTATTATTATGATTTTCAGAAAGGACAGTAAGGTAAATATGAGTTTGTTCCTCCATCTTTCTCTCTACATCTTTGTCTTTTAAATACTTAGATGTTCCGGTCTTAAAGGAAAATTTATAACCTTTTTGGAATGTGAGTTTTTTTCAGTTCCCATTTCCTTAACTCAGATAGGTATGAATAAGAAAGCACATTTCAAGTTGAATTCTAAAGCTCATCTGTTACCACACAGAATTGCATGAAATTAAAATGTTCTCTACCTCTTCTATTTTGAAATATCAAGGTTTAATGAATTATTCTCTACTTCAAGTATTTTACTATCACATTAAGTGCCTCTCCTGCTGGCCATCCTTGCTCTAAGCAGAAATCATGTTTTGTTACTGGCCTTCAAAGTAACATTTTCCCATTTGTAATATCAATGGTTTTACTGTGAAACATTACCAAATCAAACTTTACTGCTCTGTGATTAAAATGACCTTAAGAATAATAACGGTATAAAATATTCAACCCAACTCAAACTAAAACTTGACCATCCTTGAAGTTTCATGCCCGTGGCTTGCAACTGAAATCATTTTTTTGATCTTTTTCTTTTTAACAACTTACTCTTTTTTACCTTCAAGATTATGATGATAGAATTTATACGAATAATTAAAATAATATTACACAAAACTTCTCAAGAAATTCACAGTACCCGGCACAGTACCTCAAGCCTGTAATCTCAGCACTTTGGGAGGTGGAAGCTAGAAGATTACCTGAGCTCACGGGTTTGAGACCATTCTGAGCAACATGGCAAGAACTCGTCTTTATAATTAATCAAAAAATCAGCTGGGCATGCTGATGCACACTTGTGTTTCCAGATACTTGGAAGGCTGAGGCAAAAGGATCAGGTGAGCCCAGCAGGTTGAGGCTGCAGTGGCCTTATGCATGCCACTGCACTCCAGCTTGGGCAACAGAGTAAGATTATAACTCAAAAAAAAAAAAAGATTCACACATAATACTTAAAGCACATCACTCTAACTTATATCTGAGATGAAATATATGACTTTTTTGAGAATAGAATTTATAAAGCCAAAATACAAATGTAACCAGAATTCAACTCTGAATAAAATTTATAAGAAGGTATTATAACTTATTAAGGACATACTATGTACAAGTTATTATGCTAAATATTAGAAAAATTATCATTAACCTTCACAGTAGCCATAAAAGTTGGATAATATCTTCTACCATTTCTAGGGGAATGAGCCACGTGTATTTGAAATGATTTGCTTAAAAAGATAAATGTAGGTGTCTCAATCTGCAACTTCTTTACTTGCTAACTACACTAAGCCACCTCTTCTATATGAAAGTATGACATCTGATGAGAAGTAGTAGCTATAAAGACTCTAATTTATAAAGATACAAAAACATGCCATTTAGGGAGATGTCTGCACCATAAATGATGAAAGGTGTTGGCCATAAAATTAGACATAGAACAAGAGACACAAAGTAGATTGATGTTTTTAAATAGATACAGTTGATCTCTGTTCTTATACATTATTGTTATAATTGTAAAACTCCTTACTTAAAAATAATATAGTTTTCAAATCTCTGATTACTCTTTTTTAAATTTTGTTATGACAGTTGTTAAGAAGATGGTCAACATGGATGAAAATGCCAGATTGTATGTGGTACTCACTAATTTTATCCATCTTATTAGTTATTATTCTGTATCTTTAACCAGGCATTATAAAAGAGGCTGAGTATATGAAGAAGCACATTCATAAATACATGACCTCATCGATCACTCATTTTGCAATTATTTCAGAGTGAAAACAAATGAACACATGGTTATCGTGTAATAAGTAGTATTAAAAAAGTAGTAGATATGTTGTCATAGGAACAGAAAAGGAGGAATATGGGTAGCATTTGCTTGGTAGTAGGAGTGAAATTTTAATAGAAGAGGTGATGAATGATGATGTGATTCTTAATGATTAGGATGACTCCAATGCAGAAGGAGCATTCCAGGTACTGAAGACATCAATTACAAATTCATAGCTATCTTAGATGATATTGGGCAGACATCCTGGGTTATCTTTTTTATTTTGTTTTGGCGTGAATCCAAAATGCAAGAAAAGGAACAACATGCAATAGTTGAGGGGTTCAGGTGCTAATGAGGAAGGAATGTATATGCTAATAATTACAAATTCATTAATGAGTACGTACAAAAAGTTTAGCAACTTTCAAAAAGGGCAATATCAGGTTTGGAGAAACAAACTGTGTCATCAAAGTAGAGATATTAGTTGACTATAATTTTCAGTCTAGGCAAGTCACTATGAGGCTTTTAACAAAGTGTGTGGTTAGGGAGAAAAAGAAAATGGGGAATTGGAATAGACCCTTATGAGGCAGGTTTGGTAGATTTACTAATTTTGGGGGTGCAAGATGTTAGGTAAAGACAGGTTTACACAACGATTCCATTGTTATCCATGAGGGTGACAAGAAATTAAGTAAAAAAGCTTTTTTGGCAGAATGCTGATTGCTGCAAATGTGTATATTTTTACTTTGAGATGCCCATCCATGAGCCAGTACAGTAGGCAGATTGTTCATGTGGTTTGGAACAAAGAGCTGATATTCATGGAACTCATAAGTGTTCACACACCATTGGTATGAGATGGTTTGGGAAGCCATGGTTGTTGGGTCTGCACCAGGGAAAATATAGAGGAGTAATAGAGAGAAGGTAGAGGATGTGGCCAGCGGTGTAGGTATGAGTCAAAAATGAACAATGAAGGATAGCAAAGTGTAAGAAAAATGAGAAGAATTAGAAGAGCATAAGATTGTGGAAAACAGACTGGTGCAGTGGTTCATGCCTGTAGTCACAGATACTCAGGAGGCTTAGGTGGGAAGATGACTCAAGCCCAGGAGTTCAAGGCTGCCATGAGCTATGATTGCTTTACTGCAGTCCAGGTTGGGCTGGGCGATAGAGTAATACTTCAACTCTAAACAAAGTAAGCAAAAAAAACAAAAAAAGAAAGAAAGAAAGAAAGAAAGAAAGAAAGAAAGAAAGAAAGAAAGAAAGAAAGAAAGAAAGAAAGAAAGAAAGAAGAAAAGAAAACAAAAAAGAAAATACTGTGAGACCCAACGACACAGTTTCAATATGAAAGAAATGGCAAACAATTTGGAGAATACAAATCCTCAACTGGAAACAATGCTCTCCACCTATCCTGACTTGAATTGTAAACTGAGGAGAAATAATTTTTTCAAAAAATTGTTCACTGTGGCATTTTATATTATCTTTTTTCTTTTTTTTTTTTTTTCTTTTTTTTGAGTTGGAGTCTCACTCCGTCGCCCAGACTGGAAGCCTCGATCTGCTGGGCTCCGGCGATCCTTCCGCCTCAGCCTTCCGAGTAGCTGGAACTACAGGCGCGCGCTACCATGCCTGGCTAACTTTTTGATTTATTGTAGAGATGAGGTCTCGCCAAGTTGCCCAGGCGGGTCTCAAACCCTCGGGCTCAGGCAATCCACTCACCTCGGCCTCCCAAACCGCGGGATTACAGGCTGAGCTACCGAGCCCGGCTTACATTATCTTAAACATTCTTAGAAAGTGATTAACAAATATCTATTAAACAAATGTAAAGTCAAAAGAGACAAGTTTTTCAAAGTTCATTGGGATTGACGAGTGTGAAAACATTTGACAATTATTTATTGAGCACCTACTAATTTCTGGACATTGGTATATTATGATATACATTAGTATATTCAAAGACAAGGAAAGGTTCCACCTTTGAAATTCAGAAAAATAATAAAGTGTTAACAAAATTGTAGCAATGCAGATAAAATGTATACACTGGGGAAGCTCAGAGTTGAGATGATATGTCAGCATAATTATATCGTAAAAGATGTTAGTGAAAAACTTTTTAAAAATTAAATATAGAAGAACTAACATAATTAGCAAAAGAAAAAACAAACAAAAACCATGGTCCTAGAGCTATGTAAAAGTAAACTAATTTTCAATATTACTCTAAGGTAGAGAGTTCCAAATAATGAGAGATTGATTTAGATAGGTTGTTTTACTGAAATCTCCATCTTATTTCTTCTCAGTATCAAATCATGATTTTTTCAGAGTTTCTTAATATGTCTGTACAATATTGCACTTATACATGGGCAATTGCAGTAGGAAACATACTCTTCAAAATTCTATAACACCTCATTTATTTTTGTTAAAACTATAATCCTAAAAGCAACTTTGCTTTAATTAATGTTCCACATGCTGGAAAGATTCCCAGGACCCCTCAGCTCTCAAGACGTAAAGTCTCAGGGCTTGCATTTATGAAGATACAAATAAATGAACAACTGGTCAGAGTGAAATTAAATCCTGGGTGAAGTGAATTGCAATAATAGATTTATTTGTTATATTCTGAAACTAGCATATTTAGGTTTTGTGGAAAATATGGCGAGATGAATCTTAACTTGTTTCTTCAATAGTTATTGCTTAAAGACTCTTAGAAGTCTGTTTTTAAATTAACTGCAGTTTTATTTTTCCACAGATAAAATAATGTTGGAGATGGTGAAAAAGTCACAATATGTTCAAGCTACATGTCCTGGTAAGTTTATATAGTACATTTGCATTAACTCTGTTATATTTATAAACAAAAGAAGAAAATTATAATAAAGACTTTTTTCAGTGTAGTGAAGCAGGGGTTGGCAAAACACAGACACGCACACATGCGTTAAACAACTTTGATCTTCAAGAGAAGATATTTAGCGCTTCTGTGGAGAAATTCTAAAGCAGAAAATATCATTTCCACAAAAGTTTTTGTGCTTATTTTTTCTTACATTTTCAGAGAACCTTGAGGACATGTTTGGCAGCTCTTCTTCCTAACTTAAAACGGTTCTCATCTCTCAGAATAAGGCTATTTAAACTTTAAAGATCCTCAGCAGGTTGCAGCTGTTTTGTGCCCAGGGACTTTAAAGTTTTTAAAAGGGAGGAATGTGAAAAGGACTTTTGTTAACTTGTATCAACCATATTGAGTTAAGACTTAATAACTCCATTTTGTTTCCTGAACTCAATGTCCTGGGCTGCATAATCTTTTCAACCAACTATAAGGGTCTTCTCAACTTCAAACAATCTTCCTTTCCATAACTTCTTTCTTCTTGGAGATTCAGAAGATTGGCTCACACTTCCTCTCATTTAATAGCTCTCATAATTTATTAATTCTTTTAGATATTAATCTTTTACATTTTCCACATATTCATCATTCAGTGTATGATAATTGCTTGCCATATGATGTGTTAACTTATCTTAACACATTCTACTGCTTTATTATTATCATAAAAAATAGCCTAACTGAAATTTTCCATGTGCTTCTCTAAATTGAGAGCACATATGCTGCCTTTAGTTGTTGTTTTAATTGTCAGGTGATAAAAAAATTATTTGCTTGCTACAAATGAAGAGTATGGAAATGGGTAAAAGAGATTATGCCCAAGCATATCTGCAAATATATATCCTCTAAACTGTGGCTACAAATTCTCACACAGCTGTAGAAATGTTATGACATGAAACAAATATAAATAAAAAACTGATGATCAGTTAAGCAATAATACACACAATAATCAAAAAATGTTATAGTATACCATGTCAACCATTAACTGTTTTTGTTTATCTTATATATGCTTTTGAAATTGTTCACAAAATCATTCTAAGTAAATAAATTGGACAAAAGTTTCTTTTATTAGATGTTAGGAAGCCGAGATGTATGCATCAATTCTGGCCTTTTTCAATGAGTACACTCTGTAGCATGGGTAGAAAAATGTTTTGGTTTTCTGCTCATCCTATGCGGGAAAGCTGATAGTCTTACCTATGTTTCTGCACATTTGCATTAACTTTGTTATATTTATAAACAAAAGAAGAAAATCATAATAAAACCTGTTTTCAGTGTAGTGAAGCAGGGTTGGCAAAACAGACACACACGCACATTAAACAACTTTGATTCTCAAGAGAAGATATTTAGATATCTAGTTACTTTTACAAAAAATTATTATTCAAATAACTTGTTACTAGATTCCTAATGGTGTTAGTATTTGTTTCCCCTCTGTGACCATTTTTTTTTTCTAAAACTTTTCTGTTCATTTTGCAAAGTTAAAAATTCAGTGTGTGTGTGTGTGTGTGTGTGTGTGTGAGAGAGAGAGAGAGAGAGAGGGAGAAAGAGAGAGAGAGAGACTGAATGAGAGAGGGAGCATGTGAGTGAGAAATAACAAAGCAAAAGCAGTTAAAATTTTATGAAGACATTTTATTGCTAAGGACATTTGTGCAGAATCTTTTTCTTTGAATCAAATTAGCTAAAGGATTAAAAATATATAGTTTAACTACTGAGTGTTCTAGTCTAAAAATAAGGTTAAAGTACTTTCATTTGTTTTTGTTTAAAATTTAAATGAATTTAAAACATACTTGAAGACTAATAAATTGAATAAAATCATGTTGATAATGTTTAATTGACACAATAAACTGATAAGAAAGCGTTCCCTCTCATTTCAAACACAAATATACACTGGAAAAATATAATATGTAGACCTAATCTACTCAGCAGCCAGAAAGGAAAATCTGTAGTTATTTAGTAACTGAATATGTTAAGTCAAATTTATAAGAGTTAGCCACAGGCAAGAGACTCATGTGAAAAATATATAGGCATTAACAGGTGGAAGTTGCAATCCTTGCCTTATAGAAAAAAAATTCAAGCAACATTGTCTATTAGCATGCAGATTTACTTTTTCTTATTGTAATTTTGCACCAAGCCTAGAATTGTGAGGAGCTACTTTATAATTGAACAGTCACAAAAGAAGGGAGAAAAAAACTTCTTTTTCAAGGTATTGGATAGCTACCAAAATGAGTAAGATTTGAGAGATTCATAGGGCTCAACTCAGCTTCTGACATGAATATAATTTTCAAGGTATTAATGTTCAGTGGTGGCAGTTAGGGCAAGCACTGGCTGAGAGTTTGGGTAATTTCAGCAAGGTCTTTGGTATTTATCTTGTAGTTAAAAGACAAAAATGGAACATGAGAATCTGCCTTCTAACAGATGTCTGGTGAACATCTCAAGCTTTCTTTTGAAATTCTGACAGGTTATGTTACAGGAGTAGAGATGAAACAGAAATAGATAAATAGATGAGTCTTATCAATGAATAAAATCAGTTTTAAATACGTTTGCAGGTAAATTTGATCGAGTAAAAATAGATTCTCTTTCAAAGAAAGTAACAGCATTTCAAGTCAAATCTTATTTCTCAAAATTATTTTCAGCAATGTCAGCATTTAATCATAATGTAATAACTATAAGAGGAAACAACAGCACAAGGCTGAAAATGAAGATAGACATAGACATATAATACAAACAAAACTGCAACAGAACCATATATCATGTTTATCAAGACAGAAGTTTTACACACCGGCAAAAAACATGTTCAAGAAATCAGATGGTAAATATTATTAGCAGAGTACTGGAAACCGTA
Organism: Cephalopachus bancanus; assembly: GCA_027257055.1. Lineage (NCBI taxonomy): Eukaryota > Metazoa > Chordata > Mammalia > Primates > Tarsiidae > Cephalopachus > Cephalopachus bancanus. The sequence goes on along the minus strand of JAPVLO010000667.1, from coordinate 875,415 downwards.
AAATACTGGGTAGAAGTTCTAGAATTAAAAATAAAACTGGGATCCTCAGCAAGATGGTGACTGGACAAGTCGAACTGTGAAGATCTCCACAAAGGGTGGCTGCTGTAGCCAGTCCCATGCAGCAAACTGCCTCCATCGCACTACGGCCTCTGCAGGGGATTGCTGCTGTGGTGGTTACTGGGTGCTGAACAGTTGCTGTTGTTGCGGCTCTCGGCTCTGATTCCGGGGAATTCCCAGCTCTCTCCTCCATTCCAAGAAGCCCACGGAACACCAAGCTGCAGCTGCTGATTCCCAGTGCCTGAAGACAGACACACACCATTGTTGCCCATCATAGTTGATCAACTAGAATAGCAGTAGATTTATATACAGAAACACTTCAGGCTAGGAAAGCTTGGAGCCCAATCTTCAAAGTTCTAAAAGATAAAAAATTACAACCAAGAATAACCTACCAAGCCAAGCTGAGTTTCATCAGTGAGGGAGAAATAGAATCTTTCCCAGATATACAACCCCTAAGAACTTACGTTGCCACCAGACCACCTCTACAAGAAACACTTAAGAAAATATTAAACACAGAAGAAAAGGAAATATGAACAACAACGTTCTTCACAAGAGTACAGGAAAAAGATTAAAAATACACATGAACCAACCCAAAAAGAAAGACAACAAACAAACAGGAACAACAACAACTCTATAAGAACCTCATGATAGGGATCAACTCTCACATTTCAATAATTAGCCAGAATGTGAATGGAATAAATGCACGACTGAAATGACATAGAATGGCAAAATGGATAAAATATCACCAGGCAACAATATATTGCCTCCAAGAGACTGATCGTACTAGAAAGGACACTCGCAGACTCAAAGTAAGAGGATGGGATGCAAAATTTCAGGCATCTGGAACAGAAAAGAAAGGAGGAATAGTGATCTTAATCTCAGACAAAATACCCTTTAAGCTATCAAAAATTAAAAAGCATACAGAAGGCCACTACATAATGATAAAAGATTCAATCCATCAACAAGAAATATCCATCCTAAACATATATGCACCCAACAAAGGAGTACCAACTTTCATCAAGCAGCTTCTAGGTAAACTAAAAAAAGATATTGACTCTAGCACTATCATAGCTGGGGACTTTAATACCCCACTCACAACCCTAGACAGATCATCAGGTCAAAAAATCAACAATGAGATCCGGAACCTCAATGTGACTCTTGACCAAATGGACTTAACTGATACCTACAGAACACTCCACCCAACGACCACAGAATATACATTCTACTCATCACCACATGGGACGTACTCTAGATGGACCACATACTTGGCTATAAATCAAGTATAAACAAATTTAAAAGATCAAAATTTGTCATGCACCTTCTCGGACCACAGTGGAATAAAAATAAACATCAACACCAACAAGGTTCCCCCCAAACCCACAAAGACATGGACACCAAATAGCACGATGCTAAACAACTCCTGGGTTAACAATGAAATCAAAACAGAGATTAAAAGATACCTGGAAACAAATGAAAATGAAGAAAGATCTTACCAAAATCTCTGGGATGCCATGAAAGCTGTAATAGGAGGGGAATTCATAGCTCTACAAAAGTACATGAAGAAAATGGGAGGATCACAAATTAACAGCCTAATAAGTGACCCAAGGAAGCTAGAAAAGCAAGACCACCAAAACCCTAACTTCAGCATAAGAATCCAGATCACCAAAATAAATGTCCAAATCTGGGACATAGAAGACAAAAAGATAATACAAAAAAATAAATAAATGAATCAAAAAGCTGGTTCTTAAAAGGATAAACAAGATCGATGGTCCCCTAGCTAGACTGACCAAGAAAAAAAGAGAAAAAGCCTAAATGAACTCAATGAGAAACACAAAAGATGAAGTCACATATGACCCTGACAAAATACAAAAGATCATTAGAGAGTACTATGTACACTTGTATGGAAACAAACTTGAAAACCTTAAGGAAATAGAGAACTTTCTGACATCACACAAACTGCCTAGGTTGAAACAAGAAGAAATTGAGACCCTAAATAGACCAATAACAATCAAGGAAATTGACTATGTCATAAGAAAACTACCTACAAAAAAAAGCCCCGGACCAGATGGCTGTCCAGCAGAATTCTATAGGACATTTAAGGAGGAGCTGATATCAATCCTACTGAAAGTATTCTAGGTGATTGAGAAAGATGGAACTCTCCCCAAATCATTTAATGAAGCTAACATCACATTAATACTCAAGCCAGGTAAAGACCCAACAAAGAAAGAGAACTACAGGGCAATATCTTTGATGAACATAGATGCTAAAATTCTCAACAAGATCCTAGCAAATCAGATTCAACAACACATCTCAAAAATCATCCATCACGACCAAGTAGGCTTCATCGATGGGATGCAAGACTGGATCAACATCCGCAAGACCATAAATGTAATTAAATATATCAAAGACATCAAATAAAAAACCACATGATTATATCATTAGATGCAGAAAAAGCTTTTGATAAAATCCAGCACCCTTCTTGATAAAAACCCTCGAATATCTAGGCATACATGGAACATATCTCAAAATACTAAAAATCATCTATGAGAAACCCACAGCCAGCATACTCCCAAATAGACAAAAATTGGAACCATTTCCCCTGAAAACTGGAACAAGACAAGAGTGCCCACTCTTACCCCTCCTGTTCAATATAGTATTGGAAGTCCTGGCTAGAGCAATCAGAAAAGAGAAGGTGATCAGGTGTATCCAAATAGGAAAAGAGGAAGTCAAGTTCTCTCTCTTTGCAGACGAAATGATTGTATACCTTGAAAACCCAAGAGAATCTGTCAAAAACCTCCTTACACTGATAAAGAAATTCAGCAAACTCTCAGGGCATAAAATGAATGTGCAAAAGACAATCCCATTTCTTTACACTAATAATAAACAAACAGAAATCAAAATAAAAAGCACAATCCCATTCACAATAGCCACAAAAAAAAAAAAAAAAAAAAAAAAAATCTTGGCATCTTCCTAACCAGAGACGTGAAAGACCTTTACGATGAAAACTACAAAACACCACTCAAAGAAATCAAAGATGACACAAACAAGTGGAAAAACATTCCATTCTCATGAATTAGAAGAACCAACTTTGTTAAGATGTCCATCTTACCTAAGGCAATCTACAGATTTAATGCAATACCCATCAAATTACCAGCATTATTCTCAGATCTAGAAAAAACAATACAGGAATTCATATGCAAACACAAATGACCAAGAATAGCCAGAACAATCCTCAGCAAAAAAAAAAAAAAAAAAAAAAAAAAAAAGCAGGAGGTATCAGACTACCAGACTTTAAACTTTACTATAAAGCTACAATAATCAAAACAGCCTGGTATTGGTACAAGAACAGGCATATAGACCAATGGAATAGAATTGAGATTCCACAAGCAAAACCCCAATTTCTCAACCAACCCATTTTCAACAAAGCCTCCACCACCCGCCACTGGGGAGAGGAGAACCTATTCAATAAATTGGATTAAAAAATGTGGTACAGACTGGGCTTGGTGGCTCAGCCTGTAATCCCAGTGTTTTGGGAGGCCGAGACAAGTGGATTGCGTGAGCCAACAGGTTCGAGAGCCACCTCGACAACTTTGTGAGACCTCATCTCTATAAAAAATCAAAAATTAGCCAGGCGTGGTAGTATGTGCCTGTAGTTCCAGCTACTTGGAAGGCTGACGTGGAAGGATTGCCGGAGCCCAGCAGGTTGAGGCTGCGGTGGCTGGGAGCATGCCAGTGAACTCCAGTCTGGGTGACAGAGTGAGACTCCAACTCAAAAAAAAAAAAAAATGTGGTACATATACACAATGGAATATTACACAACCATAAGAAAGAACAAAATCATGAATTTTGCAGCAACCTGGATGGAAGTACAGTTTATAATACTGAGTGACCTCTCACAGAAACAAAGATCTGAGTATCACATGTTCTCACTCACAAGTGGACCTTGAACAACTACTGTAATACTATAAGAAAAGGATGGACAGTGGTGGGAAACTATGGGGGGGGGGGGTGAAGCAGGGAGGGGAAGGGAGGTGGGATTAATGGCAGTCAATATCTGTCTGTGGAAAGGTGGACACACCTCATCAACACGGGTACCTGCACAGTGAATATTTGTATACCTAATCCTTAACTGTACCCCACAATTTTAAAATAAAAAAAATTTAGAAAAACAAAAATAAACAAAAATAAAACTGATGAAATTGTCAGATAATTAGTTTAAAAATATAATTAATTAATAAAAAGAAGCACACAGAGACAAAAGAAAATAGGGAAAAAATATGATACACATGGAGCACAGAGAAATTATACAACGTACAAGGGGGGGAACCCCAAAAGACTTGGAATTATCTTTTTTTGGAGGGCGAGACCCTTGTAGTGCAGGCTTCACTTGCTGGGTAAGTGTTCTAAGAAAGGTAAGTGTTCTAAGAACCCCTTGGTAACCATTTACCAGCCAGCACTGTGAGAGATGATTTGCAGAAGAAACGTCCCAAGTTGTGGCAAACAAGTGATTGGTTCTTCCATCATGACAAGACACCTATCCACATCACACTGAGTGTTCATCAGTTTTTGATGAAAAACGTCGTGACCCACATGTCCCACCCTCCTAATTCACCTGATCTCACCCTGACCAACATTTTTTTGTTTGTTTCCCCAGATGAAAATGTTCTCAAAGGGAAACGTTTTGCTGATGTGGAAGAAGTGAAACAAAAAACCCCAGAAGCACAAAAGGCATCAACATGAACAAGTTCAAAAGCTGTTTTGAGCAGTGGAAAAAGCGTCTGGATATTGCATCAAATGAAGAGAATTATGATGATTGAAGTCTAAACATGTATGAATAAATACACAATTTTTATAAATGAATTCCTTTTTTTGCCCCTCCCCTCTTGTACATGTCATCGGGGTCCTAAGAAAAGAGAATCAATATTTGAAAATCTTTTAACACTATTGACTAAAATCAAGGACAAATCTAAGAAGCCATATGAACCACCGTAAAGTTAAATATGAAGAAAAATACGATGAACACATTATAATACAAAATGGTTTTTTAAAAAGCAAAACAACCCTCCCCGCCACAAGGAGAAAAAGTCTTAAAGATTCTGTGTAGAAAAATGGCATTGTATTTTAAAAATATATAATAAGACATAAACTAGTTTTGCAGTAAGACTTTCAGTAAGAATTTTTGACTCAAAATAGACAGGAAATGAAAAAGATACAGATGCCTAATTTATGACAAATACTGAGTTACACATAGGAAAGACACGTCGTTTTAGTAAATGGTAAAGAAAAATTAGGCATCCTGCAGAAAAAAAATCCCCACCTAACACTATACCAAAAAATAAATTGACTTGAATTTTAGATGTATATGTGAAAAATAAAGCAATATTTCTTTAAATGATAACATAGAATATTTTCTTCAACAATGATTAAACAAAAATTTATTTAAAAAACACAGAAAAAGATATACAAAGAAAGGCAGGAATGACAAATTTAAATCAATTAGTAGAATAAATACATAAACTATGGAAAATAGATACGTACTATTAGGTGTACTAAACAAAGTGACTATATCCAGTTTATAAAAAAAACAGAATACATAATAAAAAAAGAGAAAATTAAAAAATGACTTCACTAAGGCACTTCACTAAGTGGAATATAAAAACTATATCATTTGACATCTGTGCAATGTGTATTAAAACTAAACTAAGACCTCATCTCCCAAAGTACCTGAAATTAAAAAGATTCACAATCGAACTAAATTTCTTACTTGCTGATGGTTTACATTCTGATTGAAATAGCCACTTAAGAAATAAATTTGTCAGCATCAACAAAATTGAACATAGATATATTCTATGAGCCAGAATTCTAGATGAATTTCTAGAGAAAATTATAGATGTAGATGTAGATAGGCATATCTTTGCCTATATATTAAAATTTTTATGTCATCTATGTTATATAAATACATATATACTCAAATACATGTACACACACGCACACACAAACATACTAAAAAAGTTGAATATGCACACATATTCTTTGTAAAAAGTATAACACGTCAATAAAAATTGTCTCTAGTTTAGCCACCAAAAAGCCTCAAAATCCAAGAAAATAGTATCTTACAGAAAATTATCTGAATTTCATGTCATTTAATTAACATTGACCAGTACATTAATGGTGAAAACTGATAAATACAAAGGCATTTCTTCCTAAGGTTTTAAGAAGGCAACCAGAGTGGGAACAGCAAACTAACCTATAATCAATAACTTTGAATGTACAATAGATACACATTTGTAAAAAGCAGTGACTAAAATGAAAAAAACATGTAAAGATATGAACACCTGCATATGAAGTGTAAGACTAATTTAAAAGGAGTGAAGATCATCATGCCCATTTCATAACTTACATCAATTAATACAATTATATTAACTTTATTTTGCTACTCTAATTGAATATGTGTAGCCTTAGATCATTTTAAGGATACCCATATGAGACAATAGAAGAAAAACATGATCTTTTAAAAAATGTTTTAAACATCCAACATAATACTATAAGAAAATGACTGACAGTGGTGGGAAACTGTGGGGGGAGGGGGAAGGAGATGGGATTAACGATAGTCAATATCTGTCTGGGGATGGGGAGACACCTCTTATCAACAAGGGTGCCTGAACGAAGCATATTTGTATACCTAACCCTTAGCTGTACCCCACAATATCATAATAAAAAATATTGATTAAAAAAATTTTAAAAATTTAAAAATAAAATTTAAAATAAATAAATAAATAAATAAATAAATTTCTTTTAGCAAAAAAATATATATTTTGTTTAATTATTAGAATATTAATAAGATTTCTTGAAGTATGCAACTCTCATTTGAAACCAGCTGTATCAGGTACTCATTAAACACCTGGGTGGATGTGTAAATAGATTAAGTAGTGCCCACATTATATTTACAAAGGTAATAATTTGTGTTCTAATGGCTGCTTTTTAAGTCACACACATGCTATGCCCCTAAAGGTGAGATGTAATATTCAGTTATCAAGTTGTCAATAATTGTACCTGAGTTAATAGCCAATTCTTTATTTATATTTAAGAGCATTTTGCCATTTAGTTTTAGGGGATATTGGGCTTTATTTATAATTTTCACCTTAGTAAGTGGCAATTATGTAAATGTCTATTTTATGTTACTCTACTTCTTCTACCACCCTTATTCTAAACAGAAATTGCCATTAAAAATAAATAAAAGCAGGCAGTTAAATCATATCATTCATTCAAGATGACTCTTCACTGGCCAGTCCAGATGAGTATAAAAGGTGATTAAGTTAATTGTATACTTTGTAAATCTTTTCAATGAAAGCTTTCTATGAATAGAATAAGTTTACAACATGGAAACTGTAGATGAAATCACTTCACATCCATTCTTACAGCTAGTTCCAGATACTTTAGTATTTCCCTAGGGTATGCTTTCCTGAAACAAAGAGGCTCTAAGATCCCGTGGTTCAAACAACATGAAAAATTGTTGATCTTCTTTAGATTTAACAACTCAGAAACAGATGTGGGCAGGCAGGACAGGCCGAGAAGGTGTTTTTGTTTTGTTTTGCTTTGGTTTGGTTTGGTTTGGTTTTTAGGAGGATCTTCTAGGACTCTAGTCTCTTGTCTGTGATACATTCTTTACTCCAAAAGTAGAGGTGGCTTAATAATAACATCCAAACCCTAGCCTGTAGAGTAAGGAAAATAGGGTGAAGAATTAACTATCTCTTAACGGAATTACACTGGACAAGATCCACATATGAAGGCAAGTAGTTCATGTACAAAAATATGACCTGGAAATCAAATGATATGCATTTGCTTCTGTGCCTTTGACCAATAGCTGGCTACCTTGGATTTATGTAGTCACAGTAGAGGAAAATGCAGTCTTAAGCTCTGCGGCCACGTGCCCAGTGGGAATAAAAGGAGAATAGAAAAAGAATGAATGCTGTAAAACAATTAATATTCTTTGTTGCCGGGGACCAGCTCCGGCCAGGTTCAGGGTACCCCAAAGGTGGAGACGGCATCAGAGATTGGGGGGAAGAAGAGAGAAAGAGAGAGAGAGAGAAAGAGACTGGACTCCGGTATAGTGCAGAAGCGATGTGAGTGTTATTGGGAATTACAACGGGTCTTTTATACACAAAGTCAGATGTGGGAGGGGAGTCCCCCACCCACCAGAAACCTTAATCCATGAAAACTTAATCAATGATTGCCTTTAAACCCTTTTCATATGATAATCTTAAAGTCCCACAACAAAGGATAACCTAATCAATGACTGACATATTCTATAAACCTTTTTCATCCTAAGCTGATTGATTTATGCCAAGTTAAACAATTCTATAGAAGCTTAAGTATTTACTTTACAAACGAAAGTGGCCCATCCCAGAATGTTTGGAATGTGGCCCAGTCCAAAGTTCACAGTGGGCTACCTGCAAGTAACCCAGCCGCATTCTTTCAACAAAATGGCTATCTTCTAAAACTATATTCTACAATTTACACCTTCAATAAATCCTAAGATCATGACCCAGAAGTCTGTGACCAATACTAAGGCTCTTAGAGGTGACACAAGTTTGAATTATAAGTTGTGTGAAAGCCAAAACTGCAGTTTGCGGAAGAATGGGAGCAATGAGCTTCTAAAGTTAGCTTGTGTTCGTCCTGGTCTCAGAGTTTTTATGTTTCGAGCTCACAGGAGCTGAATCTGATTAGTGCTGAGTAGAAAGGGGGAGGAAATGGGGTCAAATAGCTCCCAAACGTATCCTAGTGGTCTCAGGGTCAACGGCCCTTCCTGATCCCTAACGCTCAGTGGGCCTCCATGGCTGGCTCCCAACACTTTGTCATCACTATGTGAGCATAATTGGAAATAAAAAATATTGTGTACAGATTTCTTTAAAGTTCCATTTTGTGCTTAATGTAGGAGTTTTCTTTTCTGGGTATACAATTTTAGTGTAAGTCATGGCACCAAGCCAGTGTCCTTAGGATGGTGATACCCAGGACAGATCCCTGCAAACTGTATCCATGGGGACCCAACTCTAAAATGAGTTTGACCTTTCCTCCATGTTCTTTTTTAAAAATTTGATATAATATACAAAAATATTGGGTATACCAAGTCACTTTTTCTTTGATTTTATCAAATGAAAACATATCCTAATAAACAAAATTATTTTTCTCCTGTAGTTTCTCCGGGTGTTTGACATAAACACCATAATCAAAATATACAATCCTCTATTTCTCTGTGCATATATTCATGTACATAGACATTCCTCCAACTTTTCAAATATGTTCATGAAAATTTATAGCAGTAAAACTTTCACTTGACTTTCAAAATCTATCCTGGTATAGTTACATCTGAATGTTATTTAAAGTAAAACTATGTTAGCATGGCAAAATGAGGAAAAACATTCTGGACGTAGAAGTATAAGAAATTGGTTCAAACAAATTGCAGCACATTAGCAACTGGTCTTATTTTCTTATCAGACTCTTACTTTATATGAGGATTGTCACAACTATCCTATATAAACTCCATGCTGATGAAATTAAAACACTTATCTGAATACAATTCCAGTACTTCACCTCTTGCCAAAAATAATTACTTTGGGAAAAGGATAAATGTTTCAATAACACTTTTAGGCACAAATCAGACAAGATAGCATAGACAATGCTACAGTGATAAATAGCCCCCAGATTTTGGTGATTTATAGCAATATAGATTCCCTTTTTGTGCATGCTCTGTGTCCAATTTGAGGTTCCTTATGGTGTTTCCTCCATCTGGGATTCTGGTTGGTAGAGCAGATGTTATGCAAGGCACTATGAATAACCATGGCAAAATGAAAAAGAGAGTAATGAATTGCCCACAGACACTAAATGTTACTACCCAGAAGTGGCAGGCATCACTTCCTCCTATTTCATACACCTGAGCCTGTTACATAAAAGCAAAAGCCATGTGGGACAACACCAAATGCTGACCAGGATGGAAAGCAACAGAAAGTGTCATTCATTGCTGGTGAGAGTGCAACATAATACAGTCATAGTCACTTTGGAAGACAGTCTGGCAGTTTCTTACAAAGTGGAACATATTCTTACCACACGATTCAGCAATTGCAATTCTTAGTATTTATCTAAATAACTTGAAAACTTATGTCCATACAAAAACCTATATATGTATATTTACAGTAGCTTTATTCATAATTGCTAAAACCTGGAAGAAACTGAAATATCCTTCAGTAACTGAATGGATAAATGGACTGCAATACATCCAGACAGTGGAATATCATTCAGCACTAAAAAGAAATGAGGTATCAAGTCACAAAAAGACATGAGGGAAACTTAAAGGCATATTTCTAACTGGAAGAAGTCAATCTAAAAGTGTTACCTACTGTAAAATTTCAATTAGATGACATCCTGAGAAAGGCAAAACTATGGAGACAGCAAAAAAGATCAGTGGTTGCCAGAGAGTAGATGAGATAAAGGGATTAATAGTTGGAGCAAGAGGATATGTAGGGCAGTGAAACTACTCTGTATGGTTCTGTGATAGTGGAGACATGTTATTAAACATTTGTGCAAAATTATAGAATGTAGGACACCAAGAATCATGCCTAATGTCAACGATGAACTCTGGTGACACTGATGGGTAAAGCAGGTTCATCATATTTAACAAATGCACCCCTTTGGTGGAGGATGTTGATAATAAGGAGTCTGTGCCTGTGCAGGCATGAGGTTATACAGAAAACATCTGTACTCACTGTTCCATTTTATTGGGAACCTAAAACTTGTTTGGGAAATAACGTCGATTATTTAACACAAATTTTTTAAAAACCCAAAAGTCATGAGGATGTGCAATCCTACCTTATACCCAGAAGGAGAAAGAAATAAAATGTGAGGAGTCCTAATATTAACTGCAGGATGATCAATCAATTATTTTTTATAATGAAAAGTAGTGACTGAGAAAGACACATTTTGCTGAAATAACCTCAATTGATCCTTATGCTCACTCTTCGTAAAGGCCACCAGGAAAAAATAATGTAAAAGAAAAGGAGACAGACATCAAACACAGGTTCAGTCATGATTGCTGGGAGTAAGACTTAACAAATCCAAGTGTGAAGTCATTGTAGGCAAGCCTTTAATGATCAAATTGAGAGTGAAAGACAGTCATAACTATAAACCTGCAGGAAGAATGGAAAAGATTATCACCTTAATCCTGTGTGAACAGTCATTTGTCATTTCTGGTGACAATATTAGTCATAGATTTATAAAGTCACTAAAGTCAAACACATTAGATGGATATGAAGATAATGTGCTCCAGAAAATGCCACCAGATATCAAAAAGAAAGTTTCTAGAGAAGATATGAATATTGCATATGTTATGGGTGAGTTAACTATAATTATTTTATAAAATGTGCGTGTAAATTGCAGCAGCACTGTTATATCTTTACATAGCAGAGACTATGTAAACACAATTTAAAAGTAGATGTGCAAACAATAAGTTAACTATTGTAAACCAAATTTAATCATTCACACTCCTAGTATTTAGTCTTTGTAAATTGGTACAAACTTAGAGCAACATTTAACCAGTTAGAGTATCTGAAATACTTGAAAATTCTAAGAATGTAATAAGTGTGGATGAATTTCATATGTACCTGCATCTGACTAATATCCAGTTCCATATTGGCCTATACAATTCTATTTCTCTAAGATAAAGGTTTAAATCATACCTGGGTTATGCATTCTCAAGTATTGCCCCCAAATAAAATCTTTTTTAAAAAGAATAAAATAAAATAGAAATGAGATTGATAAATTATTATTATTTTTATTTTAAAGATATGGGGTACAATTCAGCATTAAGTATACAAGTGGTCATCATACAGATAAAGTTTGGGCCTCCCTTTGGTTCCTATTTTGCCTGGTTTGAGATCACGTACTCTTATTCATGTTGTGCCCCCTCCACTCCACCCCAACAATATCCTATACTGCCAATCCATTTCTTATTTCTTTTTATGTATTTATTTTTTAACTTATTTTAACGATGTGTGGTACAATTCAGGGTTAGGTATACAAATGTTCATTATGCAGGTACCCTTGTTGATGAGGTGTGTCCCTCACTCCCCTGACAGTTTCCCTCAACTGCCAATTCCACCCTTGCTCCCCTGGCAGTTTCTCACTATTGCTAATCAATTTCTTATAGTATTATGATAACTGTTCAGGGTCCTCTATGAGTGAGAACATGTGGTACTCTGTTCTTTGTTTCTGTGATAGAGCACTGAGTATGGTAGACCCTAAATCCATCCAAGTTGCTGTAAAGTCCAGCTGTTTGTCCTTCTTTGTGGCTGCATAATATTCCATTGTGTATATGTATCACATTTTTTTATCCAGTCCAGTTTTGATGGGCAACACCATTGGTTCCAAGTTTTTGCTATTGTAAATAGTGGTGCAATAAACATGCACGTGCAGGTATCATTTTGTAGAATGATTTGAATTCCTCTGAGCATATTCCCAATAAGGAGATTTCTGGGTCATATGGAAGGTCAATGTCTAGTTCTTTCAGAACTTGCCACACTTTTCCAAAGATGTTGCACTAGTTTGCATTCCCACCAGCGGTGTAGAAGTGTTCCTTTTTCTCCACATCCTTGCCAGCATTTGTTGCTTGTTTTATTAATAATGATCATTCTCACTTGGGTTAGGTGGTATCTCAATATGGTTTTGATTTGCATTTCTCTGATGATTAGTGAGGCTGAACACTTTTTCATGTGTCTGTTGGCTGCTCTATATCTCCTTTTTAGAAGTTGTTACTCATGTCTTTTGCCCACTTTTTAATGGGGCTGTTTGTTTTTTCCTTTTTGGCACATTTCAGTTCATTGGAGATCTTGGATGTCAGATGTTTGTCAGATATACAGTTGACAATTTTTTTTTCATTCTGTGAACTGTCTCCCCGCTTTCTTGATGGTTCCTTTTGCTTTACAGAAGCTTTTCAGTTTGATGAGGTCCCACTTGTCTATATTATCTCTTATGCCATGGGCATTTGGGATTTTGATCAGGAATTGGTTGCCAGTTCCAATTTCCATAAGGGTGTCACCCGCATTTTCTAAGGTTCTTATAGTCTGAGGTTTTATGCTTAGGTTTTATCTATTTAGAGTTGATTTTTGTTTATGATGATAGGTAGGGGTCCTATTTCAATCTTTTGTATGTGATTAGCCAGTTTTCTCAGCACCATTTACTGAATAGGGAGAAATGATTTTAAATACTAAGTATTTTCAACTGCTCTTTCCTAAGGATTATAGGAGCACTATAATCTTGTGGCTTATTTGAACATCCTATAGTTTCAGGTATCTTTTTCTGAACATTTTAGTAGCACCATGATTTTAGGATTTTAGGAGAAATAAAGTAGATGCATGTCTCTACAGTGTGCTTTATATGTTGATTGACAGGAATCAACACTCCAATCCAGGTATATTCAACCTTATCTGCTTTGCTAGCTTGTCTTCCTTTTATGGCTACTTGAGGAGCCCAAGATAAGATGAGTGATATCAATGGGTCAGTTTTATTGGTTTTTACTCCAAACAACACAAATTCCAACTCAAACTAATTGTAATAATGACAACAGAAATTCCAACAGTCTTAGTCCATTCAGGATGCTATAAGAAAGTACCATAGACTGAATGGCCAATAAGCAACAAACAGTTGTTGTTTACAGTTCTACAGGCTAGATCAAGATCAAGGCACGATAGATTCTGTTTTGTGGGGACTCACTTCCTGATGTATAGATGCTGCCTTCTCACTGTGTCCTCACAAGGTGGAAGGAGCACAGGAACTCTCTTTTATAAGGGCACTAATCCCATTCATGAGGCTCCACCCACATAACCTTATCAACTCTCAAACGACCCACCTGCTAAAACCATCATCTTGATACTGAGGGTTTCAACATACCAATTTTGAGTGTGGACATAAGCATTCATATCATTGCACCAACTACAAGTGATTTTAATTAAAAAATTTTGCCTTAGTTAAAAATAAAATTCTTATTATGTAAAAAGATCACCTTCATATAGCTATCTCATGGATCTGTATCATAGATGTCTATTACAACAGTAGGTATATAATGGCCTTGAACATTCAGGGTTTTTGCATTTCTTTGCTTTGCCATTTTTTTGTACTGGACGTGGCTCCATTAACATTTCCAAAATATTTGCCATGAATTCAGGGATAATGAACAGGCAACAACATCTCATATTAAACAGACTCTACTTTCCTAATCCGTTGGTGAGAAATGTGTGACTCTTACATTCTTAAGCTATTCACTGGAGTGAAAAATGAGATTATTGTAACAATATTGTAGGTTAGCTCACTGTATTCCCAATCCAACTTCATTTTTGTCTTCTCATCCTGCAAAGGTGGCAACACCAAATGCTTGATTGTCCAGATAATTTTGTAGTGAGGTGTAAGTCATGTGCTTCACATCTAGTTATCAAACATAAGCACTAAGCCCTTATAGTGAAAATTCCCATTTATATTTTCCTGTTTCTTGCTCAAACCACAAATAGGATGCCTGGTGGTGGAGAGGCTTTTGTATGAACATGAGAATAAAAGCCATATACAAACCATGCACAGGAAGATGGACAACCCATGGGTCCCAGTTTGGAATTATTGTACAACTGTAGGAGCTTTTGTCCCCTCAATCTCCACATTATTTTTACTATTTTAATTTTGCTGATAAAATACACATTTTATTGAATATTATTTGTTTTCTGGAGAAGTTCACAAGAATAAAAATTGTTTTAGGGTTACAAGACTCTCAGAGTTAAAGAAACAAATACAAAAACTCACTGGCTTAATTATCTCTAAGAAGAGGTAACTTCAGAATGAAAGGAAGTCAGTTCTAAAGACTGAGCCATGTCACGCACCTCATCGAGGTATTATGTTTACTTGCTTTCCAAAGTTAATCTATCTTGTAAAAATGACTTGTTTAACTTTTTTAAATAAAAACATGTTCAAATAGTTATAAAATAGTGTTACAATAAAGTTTTATGCACCTAATAACCAGCTTCAACAGTTATCAATACACAGGCATACTTGAGTCACACATCTATCCTTTTCTGTATTATTTATAAAATGAGTAGTCAGTGTATAATTTAATCCATAACAATTTAACATTTATCTAGATGCAAGAATTTCTTTTTAACACAACCATAACCACATAATTACACTTTAAAACTTAACAATAATTCCTTAGTATCATCAAGTATGCGACCTGGTTTCATAACGCCCAATTGACTCAAATCCATTTTGAGTTGATTATTTGTATTCATCAGAATATACTAGTCCTGCCTTATCAATGAGAGATATGTTCAAAGACCCACAATGGATGCTGAAAACCATGGATAGTACCAAATTCTATGCATACTATGTTTTCTTTTATATGTACATGCTTATAATAAAGTTTAGTTTATACATTAGGCACAATAAGAGATTAACCACTGTAACTAATAATAAAATAGAACAATTATATAACAATATGCCAACATCATTACTCTTTCATTTTGGGGCTTTTATTAAGTAAAATAAGGGCTCCTTGAACACAAGCACTGTGATACTGAGACAGCAGATCTGGTCTCCAAGATGGCGCCTAAGTGACTGATAGATGGAGAGAGTATACAGATTGGAAATGCTAGTAAACTGGGCTTGGTGGTTCAGCCTGTAATCCCGCACCTTTGGGAGGCTGAGGTGAGTGGATTGCCTGAGCCTGCGGGTTCGAGACCCGCCTGGGCAGCAAGACCTCATCTCTACAATAAATCAAAAAATCAGCCAGGTGTGGTAGCGCATGCCTGTAATTCCGGCTACTTGGAAGGCTGAGGTGGAAGGATCGCCGGAGCCCAGCAGGTCGAGGCTGCGGTGACTGGGAGCGGCCACTGCATTCCAGTCTGGGCTTCAGAGTGAGACTTCAACTCAAAAAAAAAAAAAAAAAAAAAAGGAAAGGAAATGCTAATAAAAGGGAAAATTCCTGTCCTAAATGGGACAGAGCCTGAAAAATAGAGAGCTCATCATGCACTATGAATAGTGTACAACCTAAAATTGATAAATTATTTATCTCTGAAATTTTCCATTTAATAATTTTGAAAACAGTTAACCATGAATGATTGAAACAAGGGAAAGAGAAACCATGGATCAAGAGGGATGTCTGTACAGACAAGTTCCTCATGTGGTATTGGGGGAATAGTTCCCTCAATTCTCTTTTGCACTATAGGATCTGTCTTTCTCCCCACTCTCCCCCTTTGCCATTTATTTGTTGAAGAAAAGGCATGAGGGGGCTTATCATTTGTTTGGCAGTTTCTCACATCCTAATCTTGGTGACTTCATTTCCGTGAGAAACCAAAATGCTTCTCACATATCCAGTCCCTGGTGGTATATGATCCTGGGGTGCAGTGCAATGTGCATACTCATAACCACATTCTGCCCTTCAGTAAGACTTTGGAAAAGCAGCTTCTTCCACACTTGGGAGAAGAGATGATGTAACTGGTTACGGAGATTAGAAGAAAGATCTGCGTGTAAGTGAAAATTATACTGCAGGTCTGAGAAGCCAGGAAGTCCAGATTTCTGGGCTCAGAAAACACTGAGTTGTGATGGTTCCTAAATCTCCAGAAACCACAATGTGGAGACTAAGCGGCTTATGGAATTAGCATTTAGAGAAGAATATCCATACAGTGTAACACTAGCTCTTTCAATTAAGAATTATTTTAAAAAATAAAAGAATAATAGCCTAGAAATTGATCCTCCAGGGCTAGAACAATAATCTTAAGAAATCAAGGATCGTTTTGCTTGCCCAAAGACAGCTCATCACAGTTGCATTCTTGTGATATCTGAGCTGCTCCTTGGTTCCCTAAGGCATATCCAGGTGGCATGTGGTGATGGTATTGTGGGTGAGATGGCATTGTAGGCAGGCTTAGAGCAATATCACAAAGCTACATGATCTCAAATATGTAAGGGAAAAAAAGTGAACTACTGTGCTAGTTTCTAGAAAAAATGATTTTGAATGATATTTGAATCAGAGATGCCATGGGCTTCAAGAAGAAAGGTGCTTCCAGGTGCCTGAGAATTTATGAGGCACTGTGGGCTTTTTACAGGGTGCCAAAACACAAAGGACTGATGAGTCTCTGGAAACTTTCGTCTGCCTTACAAAGAAGTATTGATTCTAACAAACAAGACCAGGTATCCCCTTCCTCTACCCCCACCTTCCATCGCCTACTGGACACTGCAGAGAAGACAGACTTGCCAGCATTTTCTCCACATTTCTATGACAAGAGTAACAGTGCTAACTACAAAACTAATAATTATGATGCTGCTGCTAATATTATTGATAGTAATAGTACTAATAATAACGTTGTTGCTGGCATTGATTACAGTAATAACAAGGGTAACCATAAGAAGATATGCTTATCTTCACTGAGCGGTTGTGAAGTGCCAGGGACTCTGACAAATAATTTATATACATTGTATCCATCATTATACCTTTTATTGTGTTACTTCTCACAATAACTGCATAAAGTAGGTTGTGTTTATATCCTTATTCCTATTTGATATACTTAGAATGTAAAGCTCAGAGAGCTACAGCAATGTTTCCAGAATCACAGATGGAGCTGGAGAGAAAAAAAACTCTGATTTTATCACTATGTTCATTAACCTCTTGAGTGAGCATTCATGGAGTCAGGTTTGAACGTTTACATCATTTTCCCCACGATGTGCTGTCTCCTAATAAACTGAAACTGAAGACTCAAAGATTTATTGCTATATATTCCCAGAATATTAATTCTCTGAAAGTAAAAGTCTTGTTCAAAATATATTATTCAATAATATCTACCTCCAGAGAGAAGTCCATAGACTTAAGACATTGATTTCCAAATTTGTGCATTCCTATACAAATACATATCTGAGAGTACATTATTCATTTTATAAATATAACGGAAATAACATTTGTTGGCAGTAAAAGTACATCACAGAAATGGAATATTTTATGGCAATTTTGAACTTGCCTTATTTTTCCTTAATGATTCTTGATGTATCTCCATGTAGGTACTTTTTTTTTAACATTTTCCCCCAATTGTATTATTTCTTTGCATTGATGTGGCATACCAAATTAAATCTAAAGGCAGCATCTAATAATAAACTTGTATGCTGCTTTCAATGATATCGAATTAATACAACTTCTAATTGAAGGTATTATTGAGCAATAAGACCACTTACCAACAATCTTGAGAAAAATGAATATATATGAAATCTATTTTTGGGGGGGCTAGGAATAGATGCTTGTTACATTTTCTCTCGACAAATAATTACATTTATTTCTTGGTTCTGAAACAGTCTGCATAATTTTTCCTTTTTAATTTTTGGTAAAAAGATCTAGAGTATGGAGGAGTGAGTTTAGTTATGAGTTTATTTGGTTTATTAAAAGTTTATTCATATGTATGCTTTAATATGTATTTATTTTCAGAAAGCAAACTTGACTTATATAAAAGCCTGTTTCCTAAATAACATATTTTTAATATTATTTTATGAATTCGAATTCACATTGAAGCCATTTTTATACTGTTGTGTCTTAAATTCTGAGAAAGTTTGGCATTCAGTTTTTTTAATCAAGTAACATTTTTGAACCTATTATTTTTCCCTGAATACATTTTCAGTGATATCCCATGAAGTTTATCTTATGCTATTCTAAGGATTCTTTTCTTAAAATGGTGAGTTCTATTTATTTTTTTGATCTAGTAGGATTTATTTTTTATCCTATAGTTCCTTTGTGAATTGTTTTTTAAAATTTCCTTTTAATTAAGATTTCTATTACATTATGATAAAAAATGGAAAGTGGGCCAACTCTACCTGACAACGTTTACTATAAATATTTCATTGGCACTGGAAAATGAGCCAAACTTTTCATTTTAAAATGTAGGTATAGTCTATATATGTATGTGTTTGTTTTTAAGTTTGAATATTTTAAATAAAATTACTTGCATATTTTATCCATATCTATTTATAAATCATGTCTGATAGGCTTGTTCTGAATCTAGTGAGATGTTCACGTTTACATTTTGGGGGGGGGGCCGCTTTCATTTGGACTTTGTCATTTTTTATTTTGGTTTTGTTTTGTTTAATGAACTTTGCTGTTTTATTTGACAAATTTTGTTATATAGATTGATGCTTTCCAAAACTCTTCATATATTCTTCTCATAATGTGGAAGCTTTCATCTATTTATTTATTTTTTTAGTTATTATTTGTTAAATTGGTCATTTTAATTTGAGATGATGGTAGATTCACATACAGTTGTAAGAAATATAAAAGGAGAGCTGATGAACCCCGTACTTGGGTTACTCCAGTGGTAACATCTTGCAAAGATATAATGCATTAAAATCATGTAAACATTGTGTTAGGTCACACTCCCAGTGGGGCCTCCAGAATGTTAGGTCAGGCCCATTGGGGTGTAGGCATCTGATGTGTGATCTGGTGCCGCAAGAAAGATGCAAATTGCATAGATGTTAGATTAGGAAATACAGTTTATTTAGAAAGTAAATTTGAGAGAAAGAGAGAAAGAGGAGCCGTAGCTTAGCAAGGCAATGGTGGCTGGTTGCTCGTGGTTGAGTCCATTTAATTCATCTCTTTGGTGGGAGAAGGTCATTAAGGTGATTGGATGGTGGTCTATTCCATGTCATCATGAAGGGGCAGGTAAGTGAAGTTACTGACCCCCGGTGATGGAGAGCAGGCAGATGGATGGGTTAGTCACATGATTGCCGTTATGGCTTCAGGTTAGATGGGAAGAAACAAGGGGAGGGGCTCTTCCTGCAAAAGAACTGTCAGATGTTTTCAAACCATGAGTTCCTTAGCAAAAAGGTGGCTTCATTATCATTTCTATGGCTTTGGTCAGCTAAGTGGTGATTTTTGACCTTCCACTTTTGACAAGAAACCTGAAAGTTTCTTAGAGATTATTATGCTAAACCATGAATTGAAAGGTTGGGCTGTCCTTGTCTTGTATCTGATGGAGATTTGCCCAAGGAGTGGGGTAGGCTGCCAGCTTGGCCTACAGTAAAATGTCTGGATGCTTCCTAAAACCTGCCTATTGAAAATTTAGCTATCTATATCTAAATTGTGCTAGTTTCAAAGCATGTCAGTCTAAGAAAATATGGTTATGCTGAGGCAAAATGTGAACTAAGTTTATTCTAAGTTTCTCAGGGTCCCTCCTTTCACGTGTCAACTCCAAATCTGAGGGGGTTTGTGTGTAATGTTTACCTATTTCAAGGAAGTCAGAAGTCCAGGAGGAAGAGACATTGGTTTATTAAATCTTACAGAAGACATACATAAATGGCAGTCGAACAGTGAAGAATAAATCCACCTCCCCAGGCACCAATAGCAGCTGGTCAGTGAAGAGAGAATCCACACTGCGGGACAGCACAGAAAATAGTTTTATAGTCAAGCAGGTTAATTATTCAACATGCTACATGGTGGTTACAGTCAAAATGAGTAGGTTGACACCTTGTTCTCAACTCTGCTCAATTATCTCTATGTTGTAACTGGCTGGTGGGAACATGCACATCCTGCAAAAATGAGCCTTGGACAAGGGCTACTCCATGAGGCAGAGGCAGACAAAAGGTATAAGGGAAAAAGAGTTTATATTTGGACAATTACCTCATACATTGCTATGAATTGAATGCTTGTGTTTCCCCAAAATTCAGATGTTGAAGCCCTACTCCCAAGTATGATGATATTAGGTGGTATGACCTTCTGGAGGCTATTAGTATTAGATGAAGTCATAAGGGTGGAGCCCTTGAAAATGCAATTAGTGCCTTTGTAGCATTTCTAAGATGGTTTGCTTCCTCTCTTTTTCCATGTCAGGACATAGTGAGAAGGCAGATGTCTACAACCCAGGAGAGGGCTTTCGCCAGAACTTGATTTTGCTCATCTTTGACTTTCATCTTCAAAAACTGTAAGAAATAACTTTCTGTGTTTGTCAGCCACCTGGTTTCTAATAATTTGTTATAAGAGCCTAAATTGACTAAGACAATCTTAATTAGAATATTAACATTGATACAATGAAGATACAGAACATTTCCTAAACTACAAGAATCCACCACACTGTCCTTCCATAGACATGCCCCTTTGCCTCCCATATACACCCCCTCCTTAACCCCTGACAACCATTAATTTGTTATCCATTTATGTCACTTGTCATTTCAAGAATTTCATATACATAGAATTTTACAGTATATAAACTTTTGTTACTCACTCTTTTCAGCTAATAAGTTCGTTGGAGATTCATCCACATTGTGTATGTCAATAGTTCTTTTCTTTTAAATGATGAGTAGTATCTCATGTCATGGATGTACCAGTTTATTGATCCCTTTATCCATTGAATGGCATCTGGAATGTCTGCAATTTTTCAGTATTCTATTTGGTCATTTATTTTGGTATTTGGACTGATTTTCTCTTGTTCCCCAACATGTAGTCTCTCATGATACAAACATATATAATTTATTATTAATTTACATGATGCTTGTATATACTATTTAAGATACATGCTTTTTTGTCTATCTTGTGTTCTTTTTCTATCCTGCATGAAAAATAGAATCTATTAGTTAAGGGTAAAATACTGTATTTTTATCAGGCCTCTTTTGACTTTTTTTGTATCTTTATTTTTAAAATGTGTGCAAAAACATTTTTGATGTGTCCCAACAGTATGGCTTTTAAATGACATGACTTTTTCAGTCCAAGGAGTTAGATTTATTCTTAATACAGACAAGTATTAATTTTAGGCAAAGCATCTAAAACATTTGGAAATATATGAAATTCTAAAACCAGGCCAGGGATGGTGACTTTTACCTGTAAGCCCCAGAACTTTGGAAGGTCAAGGCAGGAGGAATCAACTGAGCCCATGAATTTGAAATCAGCTGGGCAAAAAAGTGAGACTTCCATCTCTACAAGAAATAAAAATTAATTTTTTTTTACTCAACAAAGAAAGAGAACTACAGGCCAATATCTTTGATGAACATAGATGCTAGAATTCTCAGCAAGATCTTAGAAAACCAAATTCAACAACACATCTCAAAAATCATCCACCATGACCAAGTAGGCTTTATCCTCGGAATAAAGTTTGGTTCAACATGCATAAGACCATAAACGTAATTAAATACATCAACAGATGTACAAACATAAACCACATGATTACATCATTAGATGCAGAAAAAGCTTTTGATAAAATCCAACACCCCTTCTTGATAAAAAACCTTGACCATATAGGCATACATGGAGCATACCTTAAAACAGTAAGAGCCATCTATGAGAAACCCACAGCCAGCATTCTGCTAAACAGACAGATATTGGAGCCATTTCCCCTGAAAACTGGAACAAGACAAGGATGCCCACTCTCACCCCTCCTGTTCAACATAGTTTTGGCAGTCACAGCTACAGAAATCAGACAAGAGAAGGAGATTAGGGGTATCCAAATAGGAAAAGAGGACATCAAGCTATCCTTCTTTGCAGATGACATGATTCTATACCTGCAAAATCCAAGAAAATCTGTCAAAAACCTCCTTGCACTGATAAAGGATTTTGGCAAAGTCTCAGGGTATAAAATAAATGTGCAAAAAGCAATTGCATTTCTACACATCAATAATAAACAAACAGAAACCCAAATAAAAAGCACAATTCCATTCACAATAGCCATCCAAAAAATGAAATACCTTGGCATCTTTCTAACCAGAGACGTGAAAGCCTTTACAATGAAAACTATAAAACACTGCACAAAGAAATCAAAGATGACACAAACAAGTGGAAAAATATTCCGTGTTCATGGACTGGAAAAATCAACATTGTTAAGATGTCCATTCTACCCAAGGCAATCTACAGATTTAACACAATATTCATGAAATTCTCAGACCTAGAAACAACAATATAGGAATTCATATGGAAAGATAAATGACCAAGAGTAGCCAAAACAATCCTCAGCAAAACATACAAAAAGAAAAAAACAAAACAAACAGAATAGGAGGTATCCCACTCCCAGTCTTTAAACTTTATTATACAACTATAATAATCAAAACAGCCTGGTATTGGTACAAGAACAGGCATATAGACCAATGGAATAGAATTGAGATTCGAGAAGTAAAACCTCAATTTCTCAACCAACTCATCTTCGACAGCACCTCTACCATCAACCACTGGGGAGACGAGAACCTATTCAGTAAATGGTGATGGGAAAACTGGCTGACCACATGCACAACTACCTATCCCCATACACAAAAATTAACTCTAACTGGATAACAGACCTAAAGGTAAAACCTCAAACTGTAAGAACCTTAGAAAATGCAGAAGACACTCTTATGGAAGTAGGAACTGGCAACCAATTCCTGGTCAAAACCCCAAGTGCCCATGCCTTAAGAGATAAGATAGACAAGTGGGACCTCATCAAACTGACAAGCTTCTGGAAAGCCAAAGAAACCATTAAGAGAGCAGAGAGACAGCCCACAGACTGGGAAAAAATATTTGCCATGTCTGACAAAGGCCTAACATCTGGGATCTTCAAGGAACTCAAATGTGCTGAAAAGAAAAACAAACAAACAAAAAAGACCCATTACATAGTGGGCAAAAGATATGAATAGTTCTCGAAAGAAGACATATGAGCAGCCAACAGATACATGAAAAAATATACAGCCTCACTAGTCGTCAAAGAGATGCAAATTAAAAATACACTCAGATACCACCTAACTCCAGTCAGAATGGCCATCATCAATAACTCAAAAAAATAACAGATGCTGGAGAGGATGTGGTGAAAAGGGAACATTTCTACATTGTTGGTGGGAATGTAAACTAGAACAGCCTCTGTGGAAAACGGTGTGGTGATTCCTAAATATTCTAAAAATTGACCTTCCATGTGACCCCATAATTCCCTTACTGGGAATACACCTGGAAGAACTCAAATCACTCTATAAAAAAGATACCTGCACACATATGTTTATCACAGCATTGTTCACAATAGCAAGAACACGGAACAAGCTGTGCTGCCCATCAAAAAAATGTGATACATATACATGATGGAATATTATGCAGTCATAAGGAATAACAAAATCATGAACTTCACAGCAATCTGGATAAAATTAGAGTCTATAATACTGAGTGATCTTTCACAGAAACAAAGAACTTAGTATCACATGTTCTCATTCATAAGTGGACCCTGAACAACTATCGTAATACTGTAAGAAAAGGATTGAAAGTAGTGGGAATCTGCGGGTGTGGTGAGGTAGGATTGACAGTAGTGGAAATCCTCCTGGGGAAGGGGGGCCATACCTCATCAACAAGAGTACCTGCACAATGAATAATTGTATATCTAACCCTGAATTGTACCCCACAATTTTAAAATAAAAAAATGTTAAAGTTAAAAATATTTTTTTTTAAAAAACAAAGTGCTAGTCGCAGAATTCCATCTTATGTTTCTTTTTTGTGATTAAAAATATATATTTTAATTGTACAGCACAGCAGATGTGATAAAATTTATATATAACATAAAATTGACTATTCTAACCACTTTTACATGTACAATTCAGGAGCAACCTTTGACACCATCCATCTCCATAACTTGTTAATCATTCCAAACTCTATACTCATTAAACAATAATTCTTCATTAACCTCTTCCCCAGCCGATGGTAACCATTATTTCACTTGCTATCTCTATGTCTGGAAGGACATAGAATGGGTTTAATACACCCAATTAGCAACCATTTTAACATTGTCTAAATTTCATGCTTTTCTAGGAGTTCACTTATCCTCTAATCACTAGCCTAGGATAGAACCTATCTCTCAGAGGTGGCTACTTATAATTGTTTTACAACACTCCTCCTTCCCAGCTTCTTTTGTGCTAATTAGCTTTTCTATTTCAAGTATTTGCCTCCACCAATTAACCTAATCAGCCCTTCGTGACCTCTCTGATACAGACAGACACCACCATAGCAGCAATCATGTGACTAACCCACCCACCTGCCTGCTGTCCATCACCTGACATCAGTACCTGCACTGAACTGCCCCTTCATGATGATGTGGAGCAGACCACCACCCAATCACCTTCATGACCTTCCCCCATCAAAGGGAAGGATTAAAAGCACTCAACCTCAAGCAGCCAGCCTTCATGGCCTTACTAAACTCTAATGTGGCCATGTACTATTTGAACTATTGCCAATCCCATGCTTCCTGGCTTTGGTCCCCTTCCCCACCTTGGGGAAGTGAATCTCCTCTCTCCCTCTCTCTCTAATTTACTTTCTAAATAAATTATATTTTCCAATCTAACTTCTGTGCTATTCTTTTCATCTTTCATTCAGCACTGGATGGCCCAATCACACCCTGGCAGGTCTGACCTAATATTTGGACATCCCGCTGGGATACAGATATATTTTTAGCCTAACAACGACTTTAGCAATTCCAGGTACCTCATATAAGTGGAATCACATGATATTAGTCTTTTCGGTGACAGACTCATTTAACTTAGCATATTTTCAGGGTTCACCCATGTTGCAACATGTGTCAGAATTTCCTTCATTTTAGAAGCTGAATAATATTCCATTGTATGTACACACTGCATTTGTTTATCTATTTATCACTGATTGATATTTGGGTTGCTTTTATCTCTTAAATATTGTGAATAATACTGCTGTGACCGTCAATGTATATATATCTCTTTGAGACTCTGCTTTCAATTTGCAGGGCTATATACTGTCAGAATTCAGAACATGATACCCTCAAATATGACACTTTGGGATACTGATTATTTTAAGCTAAAGGAATTTGAGAAAACTACAGAAGCAGGAAGCTTACTCTCTGAATTTCTCCATCTTTCTTTTTCTGAAAATAAGTCATAACTCTTATTCCAGCGTGGCCTTGCCCTATACCCAGAGACCTAGTCCCACAAGTTTATCACTATTAGAACCCACAATTTTGTCTTTCAATCACACTTCTGCATGACTGTCCATAAAAATGTAGTTTTCAGCCAGTCATGGTTGTTCATGCCTATAATCCTAGCACTTTGGGAGGCTGAGGCGGGAGGATTGCTAGAGCCCAGGTGTTCAAGACCAGCCTAAGCAACATAGGGAAATCTCCTCTTTACAAAACTACAACAACAAAAACAGAAACAGGCATGGTGGCACATGACTATAGTCCCAGCTACCCAGGAGGCTGAGGCAGAAAGATGGTCAAAGCTTAGGGAGATGAAGCTGTAATAAGCCATGATCATGCCACCGCACTAGCCTGGGTGACAGAGCAAATCCCTGACTCAACAAAACAAAACAAAACAAAACAAAACAAAACAAAACAAAACAACATAGTTTTCCTTGGTTCTTTAGGTCTT
The DNA here is from genome assembly GCA_027257055.1 of Cephalopachus bancanus. NCBI lineage: Eukaryota > Metazoa > Chordata > Mammalia > Primates > Tarsiidae > Cephalopachus > Cephalopachus bancanus. Next base: position 848,982 of record JAPVLO010000667.1, on the reverse strand, counting down.
CATTTCTGAGTGTTTCATGTAAAACTTATAATAAATAAATGTGTATGCCTTTCTTTTGTTAATCTCTCTTTTGTTATAAAAAAGTCTCAATCATGTACCTTGTGGTGCATGAAGAAAAGATCTTACTTTCCTTCTCTTATAATATATAAAAAGGGAATTGCAAGGTACTATAGTGATTCTATTTTTAATCATTTAAGGATCCCTTGTAAGGAAGAAAAAAATATTTTTCTTTTCTTATCCCAGGGTCATGACTGAGGGCTTTATAAAAAAAGAAGATTAGCAAAAGGAAAGTATACACATTTATTTCATATATGTTTTACGTGACATGGACCCTTCATAAGGAACTGAAAACGCCAAGAAACATTTAAACTTCAGAGTTTTTTTAAAAAAATACTAGATTTTATGTTGAAGGGAGAGTTATGGAGAGATGAAATAGGAACAAACGTATGATCTAAAGTTCATAAACTGTAGAAAACATAGCAAGGCTTTTGTGTTCCGATCCACTGCACCCTGTGTTTTCACAGGTAAGAATGCTTCTTTCCTCTGGGTGTAGGAAGGGCACCTCATCTAGGTTTTATGGACTGCTTCAGAGGAGAAGGATGGGGCAAAGACAGATACATTTACTTGTTTCTGTGGTTTTCTCAAATTCCTTAAGCTTGAAATATTTTGTATGTGCCATATTTTGAGGTTTCCAAATTTGAGCCCCATCACCACCAAACTTTTCCACAGTGGTCATTTTATATTTCGACCAGCAATGCACATGAGGTTCAGTTTCTCCACATCCTCACTATTTTCTGTGAGTGTGTTTTAATGATAGGTTGTGGGTGATATCTCATTGTGGACTTTATTTGGATTTCCTTAATGATTACTGATGTGGAGCATTCTTTTCGTGCTGATTGGCCACCTAAACCCCTTCACTGGAATAAAGTGTATTCAAGTTTTTTGACTTTTACTTCATGCTTCTTAAAACAAGGCACACAGACACATTTGATTCATCTGTGACCCAAGGACTCACTCACTTTCCTAACTGCTTCCATTTTGGTTTAATTTTTTGTACATTTTTAAACCTCCCATTTCTTCAGTTCTTTTGTGGCAAGCACATCAGACTGCTCAGCAGAGGTGCAGCTCAACTAATACATTGTCACTTGCAGGTAAATTGCTATCTCCATGACACCAGGGCTGTGTTTCTCTATGAATACTACTAAAGAAACATGAAAAGACTTCAGTGAGACTAATTATGGAAGTATTGTAATTGATTTTTATGTGTGTGTTGGCAATAATGTCTACTATTCTTCAACAAAAATGTTTAAATCACCGTTTTAGGTAAAATTATGTGACATCTGTGCATCACCTTTCAGAATCAACGTATTTTTTACTTACAAAAAAGGTTTCATTAATAATTTATATATTCAATTAGTAGTAAAAAAAAAATCACACCAAGAACCTCTCAAATTCAATATGATCTATTTCTTCATGTTGATTTTGGAAATTTTCATGTAGAACAGCAGCACACCTACAGAGTTAAACAGAAGACTGCAAGTAAAAAGTCAATTCCTTCATTACATCTCTGTCAACCCTGTGGGAAGATAGATTAATTATGAAAAAATTACTTAACACATTTCCTCTTCTTAATAATGAACACTAGTGATTTTTTCACATTTGTTTTATCTATAATTTATTGTTACATTGCTAGTTCACACTCTCCTGAGAAGAAATTCCCCAGAACAATATAGGAGAATTCTAGCACAGCACTGGTTAATAAGGAAACCAATTTCAGATAAGAATTAGAGAAAATAAAATTTAGTCAGGCACTATTGGCCTGGCACCTATAATCCCAGCTATGCGAGAGGATCCCTTGAGGACAGAAGTTTGAGACAAGCCTCAGCAACAAAGCAAGACCCTGTCTCTAAACAACAAAAAAAAAATAGCCCAGCATGGTAGTATGCACATGTAGTCCCAGATACTTGGGAAGATGAGGCGTGAGGATCACTTGAACTCAAAAGGTTAAGATTGCAATGAGCTAGGATCACTGTCTGCATTATAGAGCGTGAACTTGTCTCTAAAAAAAAATCCAAAAAACTCCCAACAATTTATATGTATCCCTCAATTAATACAAACCATTTTTTGTTCGTGAAAACATTGATCATGCCAGAAATATAATTCAAAAACAAACAAACCAGCAGGTGTAACTTAAAACTAACAAAATGTCTCCAGATACAAATTGCAGAATTATACTTGCTATCTAGTCATTACAAATGTTCTTTTTAGTCTTGAGGCTAACTGAACCCTTTCAAATGCAAGCTTTGCTTTCTAAGCATGAAAAAAATAAGGTTGCTTTAAAAATGTTAAGAAAAGTTTAAATGTAGTTCTAAGGATATTCAAGACTATTTTTGTGGTTAACAAAAGTATAATATATAAATCAAGTTGGGAGGTCATACTGGTTTAGATAAGAAAACTATTCCATAATAGATAACCTACCAGAAACCTTGTTTCTATTATGATTCTGATATCTGAGGGCTTATTTGAAAATATGAACCTGGTCTTCAGTCTTCTTCATAATTTTGAAATGAATTTTATTTTCCTATCATTAGATTTGATAATATTATGTCATGCTTTAATCAACATTTATAGAATTTTATTATACACAATTTTTGTGTATTTAGTAATGTTTTCTCTAAATCCAGTGACAGCAATGCTTTCTCTAAATCCAGTGGCTTGGGTCGCATTAATTCCTTCCATCTATGGAAAATATTTAAGGACAACAAAAGCACTAATATGAGCATATATATAGCACTCCTTACAAATGGCTGAAATAAAGCCTTTTGTGATGTACGTGGCTCTTAAAGTAAGTCAAGCTATAGAATGTTATTTTGGCACTTATGGAGGGGAGTTAGATTAAAGGCATATTCACCAAACCAACAGCTTTCCAGCAGTAGTGGTGGTTTAAAGCTTGAGGTTGGTTGAAGTGCATACCAAGAATGGGAGTATTGCTTAGGTCAATGCCAGGTTATGTGTGCTTTAGAAGAATAACAAGTAGCAAATTAAATTTTGAGAAGAAGAGCAGCATATTCCTTTGTGTAATCAAACAAAATATTAAACAAAAATAAGAAGACAAACTGAATGGAAACTTTGGAAACTGGAAGGAGATTTGAGTTACATGCTAGTAAAATAGTGGTTGCAGTAATCCAGGTGAGCAGAACTAAGGGAACACCTAAAGAAAAAGATACTCATGTCTCTAGGACAAAAAATAACAAAGGAATTAACCTTTTTGTTTTGGTGAGAAGTGAGTACCTCTTAGTTTGTCCATGGGGCTGCAGAGAAGGCTGACTTAGAATCTGAGAACCCACTTTCTATTCTACTCATAGGAACACAGCCACCCATATTCTATCAAAATTCCTAAAGCTGTGTGAAAAAAGAGATAGAAACATACATTGATGGAGATCACAAGACCAATGAAAACACAGAAGTTCTGAACAATTTCCTCTGGTCATCAAAGGGAGTCACCATTTGAGGTTTATCAAGGGAACTTGGGGAGAAACATAAAGGTTTCTAAGAAGGCAAGGGAAGCTGATGCCCTGTGTTGGGATCCTTCCTTCCCAAACCATTCCATGATTTCACTTCTGCCCTAGGGCAGTCCATAAATTTAGGAAGATCTTGCCTTTTTATTTCCTACAGGGAACTTACCTCTGAAGGTTAATAGATAGTAACAAAAACAATAACAAATTCATCTTTATCATTCACTAGTGTGTGATACGTTTGTTTTGGAGGCCCAGGAAAATATGGAGACACTTGGAAATTTGGTGTTTCTCAATCTTCTTGGAGGGCATTCAAGATGAAATGATGGTGAAAGGACTCAGGTTCTTTATGTGGCATTCCAAACAAAATAGTGACTCCTATAAGTGGATGTAGAGGGATTCACAAGATCACAAGTAGACAAGATAACTTTGCAGGCAGAGATAAGAATGAATTCCCTCCTCCTACTCACAACCCTTCTAACAAAGGCACAAGGGTCACTCCTAGAGGTAGACAATAGTGTAGCAATAATTTCATAGTCTAACCAGGCTGGTTCTAACTTTATCTGGTCATCTGCACATTTCTGACATCAAAATCAACTCTGCTTGACCAATAGGTACAATTACAATCTCATAAGCAAGAAATGCCTGTGCCTTAGCTTCCTAAAGGAGACAGTGTAGGCAATGCCATTTATACAGCAACATGCTCTTAATGATAGGCTTAATTTCCAGGATCCAGAATCATGCTGCACAGGATAAGTGTGATTATGGGAGAATGTTTATGTCCATGAGCTCAATCCAGGGGCATCGTCATACCAAGATGAGTTTAGTATACTTGTATATATTTATCCTTTAGGGATACAGGGATATCTTCCTGCTGCAAAGAAATAAGTTAGCCTCACTGTTACAGAGATACAGTACTAGCCTCCCTTTTACAGAGATATAGGACTAGCCTACCTTCTGCAAGTTAACTAGATGCCATCAATTAGTACCTGTTATGTGATAGACCCTCTCAACTTGACATCAAGACACAGGATGCTCTGCTCCAGAAGAACAACCCTTATTTATCTTGTGTCTGGTATCTTACCATGTATTGCTTGACTTAGCACCAGGAGAAGACATCTCAAAGGTGAAGGACAAGCCAGATTACCTGGTCATCAAATGTCTAATTTGCAGAAATAGAAAATCAACTTGACCCAGGATCAGTCTGTGTATGCTTGCATGAAGGCCAAATAGTTGGAATAGGTGGTTATTTATTTCTTTACATTATGTACCAGAAATATTTAAAATGTATAAATAATTGGAGTTCTTTTGAATTAATAAAATAAATTTTTAAAATGTTATTTCTTAGCAAGCAAAAATGTGGATAAGAAGTTATCCCTCAAGTTGTAAATCACCATCTTGTGGGGAAAAAAAAGAGAAAGAAAGGGAAGTAAGACAAGAGGGAAAAAAAGGAGGAAGGAAGGAAAGAAGAAAGGAAGGAAGAAAGCAAGGAATAAAGGAAAAGGAAGGAAGGAGGAAAGGAAGAAAAGGTGGGAGGGAGGAACTTTAAAGTTACTTTTATTGTAAAAGTTTCAGTAACTATATAGTCACTTTCTATGCACACGCTGCATGCTATATGCAGTAGGACTAATTATTTTTATTTCAGTTTGTTTCAATTATAATCCCATTTCCCTATGAGGTCTATTTATTCTAAACTTTCTGCATCACCAGGTTGTCACTGCTTTTACTTGTGGATACACTGTGAAATTGGTGAAATTGGTTAAATTGGTTAAAGCATTTCCTCTATTGGGAAAATAAATTTTTCCTCATATATGTGAACAGTATGCTGCCCCCCACAAATTAAAATAATAATAACAACAATCAACAACTATGACAACTGGATTAGTGGTGTTTTTATCAACTAGAACTCAACAGTTTCTTAGTTCCTTCAGTGTACCAAACATCATGAAATTACACATCATAAATTGTTTTTCTATTATCCTTTTAAGAAACAAAACTCTGTTGCTGCTAAGAAAACTGTCCAGTCAACTCAATGGTGTTTTGTCAATATAGTTTTTTTTTCTATTTCCTTTACACTGAAAATGTATGTGTAAGAAGAAGAAAATACATATTTCCTCCAATTTTTTCCCTCTCATTTCCAAAAATTGAATGTAACAAGTTGAGTCAGAAAAAGATTCGACTTAAAAGCACCGAACTGTTTGTATGCGAATTTGCCACAGAAATTGCAAATTGGGAACACTATTTTCTAAAAGAGCTAGTATATGTTCAGTGGTGGGGAAAGATGATTTTATGATCAAGTACGTGTGAGAAGGTCAGAATACCACAGCCCATTCCTGGATTCTGAGAAGGAACTTCGGCATACTGAAATATCTGAGAACAGCTGATGTAATACAGATGAACAGAGCCAGGAGTCTAAGGAGATTGGCCAAAAAGCAGCAGCAGCAGAAAGCACATGTATGGATCATCTTAGGGAGGTTCTCAGGGCTTAATGAAAAGGTCACCAATCACAGGTGATATCAATAATATAAGGAATCAGCTCAGCCCTACTGCAAAGAATGAGGAAAGGACCGTCAACTAGGATGGAGAGCCCCTTCTCTCTGCCACCATGAGGTTATCTGATACCCTTCTTTCTTCTCATCATCTTGGTGACATGCCAGAGAACAGGGAAGTATCCTGAAGACTAGCTATTGACCAGAAGAAGTGTGTCTTCCTTATTTTCAAATCTCTCGATTTTTGGATCAGATTTACTTGCCAAGTTGAATTAAGTCTAATTGTCATTCTGCAATACTGAATGGCATTAAAGATTATGAGAAAGTACATATTGACCCATTGTATTTTAAAGTCACATTTTTCTATATATGTTCAGAAAATAATAAATTTAAGTGTGTTGTCCTGTCAAGCCTAATAAATATGTTTGAAATGTCTAGTACATGCTGGGCCTCCTGATGATGGCTGGGCATATAGAGATGGACAAGATTCAACCCTTGTCTTCAAATGCTCATAATTTAGATGTATAAGAAGGTGAGTGCTGTGATAAAAATGCACAGGGTGTTATAGGAATGCAAACCATAAAAGACTTTTAACTGTGAATGAGGTTTTCTCTGAATACTTCCTATGGAGGGTGTGTCCTTAATGAAATCTGAAAAGAAAACAAAGAGCTATTCAAAAGAATGGAGTCAGAGGGAAAGAGGAGAAAGTGTGTTAAATTTGACAGTTGACGAAGTCTGAGGTGTCTGAAATAAATTATGTGAATTGGATTTACATGCAATAAAAATAGAGTAAGAGGAAGACCACACATTTGGAGGACATAGGAACAGCCCTAAAATAAGTAGAATGCAACTGACTTGGCCATTTTTCTACAGTTGTTGTCATGGAATATGTGGCATTCAGGCAGCACTTGTCAAAATGAAATATGTTTTGTTGTTCTAAAAACAAATGAGTGGCTCTTCCTGGTGTTTGCTAAAAGAAAATTGATTAAGCAGGTAGCCATAAGACACACAATCAGAGTAGAAAGTGGTGAAAGAAAAAAAAAATATTATGCTCAGTGATAGGAACACATAAATATCCCTGAGAAGTAGCTCTTAAGTAATCCCAGTCATCATTAATCTAAACTAATATAGATTTTTCCACAGAAACTTAAATTTTGTACGTTTTCTTTGACCAAGATTAGAGGTCTTAAATTTACCATGGGAAAGTTCAGAAACAATGAAATTGAAAAGCTGTCAAACAGTGAAAGAAAATTGGGGTTTGATCAGTTCAATGACACTGGTAAAATATGAAGAGGAAGGCCAATTTGATTCACAAAAAAAAGTGATGAATTGTAATGTCCTGTACATAAATTTCCCTTTTGTAGAAGGTTAGTAGTCTCTACCAGCATGGGGATGTAACTCACTAATTTTTCAAATTATTTCTAAGTGCAACCAGCAAAATAAAATAGACAAGGCCCCAGAGAAATTTGGATACATGAATGGAAAAAAAAAAAAAAAAAGACAGCATGGGAGGTGATTTGGAATGCCCTTCGGTCTCTAACCAGATTTATCTGGGTTCATTCATTTGCCTATAATCATTGATCTGTAAAACATTGGAAAAGACAGTCAGGGGAAACTCACCCATTTTCATAAGGGTGAAGGACTTTCTGAGAGACAGCATATCACTCAAACGTTTTTTAATGGTTTTGATTAACATTCTTAATTGATTTTATGGTAACCACATTCAGATTCTTGATAGTGATCATGTACTATAGTAAAGTGTAGTATAAAGTGATATTTGTATGAAAAGTATTAATGAGACAAAAATCTTATTATATTGGTTGTGGTTTCATATACTATGCATATGCATACTTTGCTCATTAAATATGCATTATAAACCTTTGCCCTGCCTTTCACTCTTTTGAAGACTGAATAAGAATTTCATTTTATTTTGTTTTGTCTATACAGTCAAGATTCAAAGCGCTCCCTAATTTGATACTTGTATATGTTTCCAAATTTATGTCTCATTGGTCACCTATCCAATCCCATTGAAAGAGATCTTGTTTTCATTTCTTAGACAGCATTTGTACTCAATATTCTTTTAACCTTTGCTTTAGTCTTTCCACTTTGCCTGGGTTTTCCTCTTTTTTCTACTATCTAATTACATATCTGTTAAGGTCTAATTCTATTCCCATTCTTTACTACATTTTGCACAAATAAGGAGTGAAAATGACCTGATTCCAACATGGTGGCACCCAGCAAAGTGGCCGCAGAAGCCTCTGGTACAGACAATGGCAGGGGTGGCAGCTGTGGGTCATGGCAGGACAGACAACTGGAGGCTCTGGGAGTGGACCAAGAAATTTATGGTTCCTACATCTTGGGTGTCCTGAAAGAGGAGGAGGAGGATGAAGAAAATCCATACTCTCTGTAGCATGTCCTTTCTGCTTTACTGGAAGAATATTCTCTCCTGATTATCTGCAAGGAAACTGTGGAACAATGGTGAGAAATTCAGAATGCTTTCACCAAACTGAAAAAAAAGATGAAGTATGGGCCTTATCTAACTGAGAAGTAGGTACAGGCTGTGGTGAAGCCCAGGATGGTGTCAGAAGAGGAGAAGCAGAGAAAAGCTACCCTCCTGGTCCAGTATTCTGATGTGACAGATGAAGAGGATGAAGCAGATGAAAATGATTCAGGTGACATAACAAGGAACACTGGTTCTGACAAATTGTTCCAAAAGACTCATTAGGAATATATCCTCAATGCCCCAAAGCTGGAGCGAGCCTCGCCTGGGGATGTGTTCCAAAGGGAGAAAGAACACTGCAAGCTGCAGAGAGAGATAGACAAACTAGCCAAGTAGGAGTGAAGAAAAATGAAAAGAACTCAGAGAGGGAGGTGAGAGTGATTGCAGTGGCCCACTCTATTCTTGAACCTGATCAAAGGGAGAACTGATTGTGTACATGTGTATATAAGAGAAATGAGAGAACATCACAAGGTGGTTTTCCAAGGCACTTTTGTTTACATGATCAAAAAGAAAATCACCATCACTTCTCATTACAAAATGTGCAATATTTCAGTGATATGGGCAATCAGATTATTATAGGTGGTATCTGTAACAAAAATTTGGAATCAAGGCAACTTTTATATTTTTAATACTGATGTCCTGTGCTCCTTTTCACCACTTTAAAATGTCTTTTCTCACCTTGGATATAAAAAGCTAACAGTTACAATTTTCATTCTGGAGGAGCAGAAACATGATCATTCATTTTCTGAGATAAAAATGTGGAGGTGCACATTGTTTTGGAGGTAGTATTCCCTTCTAAATGTGGTCGTGTTTTATAGGTGAAATAGAAAGCTAATGAAGAGCTTGGAATCAGATTTTATGTTACACGGCAGCAAAACTAGGAAAATGGGAAGAATTATTTGAAGGGTGTTTATGATCTAATAATTTTGTTTCTAAGTTTCAGCATATGAAAGGAAAAGAAGTATCTTTTAAAATGGAGATAGTTATATATTTTTCCTCATCTAGGCTCCGTTATTTTAAGTATATGTTACTATTGAGCCCAAGAATATTATTGTTACTTACATATACTTTTTTATAATCATGAATCCTCTTGAGTGCTGGTAGAGTTTTTAATCCTGACTTTCCCTAAAACATGAGTATTAAGAAGGGATAACTCCTGGTTCAGAGAAGCTGGAGGAACCATGCTTTTAAGGAAGAGAAACTGAAAATCTCTGCTAACACCATGATATTTAAGAGTGTCCATACTTGATGCTCAAAAAATTTATTGAATGAATTAGTGAATGAAAACACTACTTGGGAGAGTCAAACGTGAGCAGAAATTCTCCGTTTCTACTTTTGTCAGGGGTCACATTCGATTGTAAATAAGACCCTTCTTTGACTTCAGGCAGCAGACTGGCTAGAAACCTTAGTAAACCAATTTTTCTGACAAAATCGAAAGAAGTTATTTTAAACCATGGTTCACCAAATGACTGTACGTGAGCCAAATTTGGCCCAGTCTGTTTTTGTATGATGCAAACTCAAAATGATTTTTACATTTTTAAAGGTTATAAGTGAAAAAATATGTAACAAATATGTGGTCTATAAAACCTAAAATATTTGCTATCTGATCCTTTGGAGGAAGAGTTTGCTGACCTCTGTTTCTCTCCATTAACAGAAATTTTTACCTTTGTGCATCATATACTCCTGCAACCGTAGCATTGAAAGAAAAAAAACAAACAAACCTGTGGTAAAAAAAAAAAAAAAAAAAAAAAAAAACCTGGACCACTAATTGTTCTGACCAAATTCTTTATTTAGTATACAGGTCCTATAATCTTTATTTCTACATAGTGTGCACATGCTTTCTCCAACAAATACAAAGAGCTAGTGATTGTGTCTTATTCCTCAGTGTATGGGCAGTATATTGGAAATATCTTTAGCATTCAATGGATTTTATGCTCAACAAAATTATAATAGTCTTGTTGATTACTAAAGATGAATGCTTCCAAAAGCATACACATTGTAATGTAATTATTTATCAAATTGATTGGTTTATATTAGGCATTTGGTGCCAAAAATAAAATAAAACATCTTATAGATTCTGACTCCAAGTAAAACATTGTTTTGGTACATTTAGGGAATTCAACAGATAAGCTGTGGATTTGAGGTTTTCTCTTATTTTTTTCTCCTCTCTTACAATAAATTATAGTAATAGATTTTAGAGCAGTCCCCAACAGCAATCTTTTTAAAACGTTTTTATTTTCTAATTTCCAAAGCTGTCAAGACAAATGGATCTTTAAATCCTACAGAATTAGGGTTGACCAGGCAGAATGATTTAATTGCCACAGGACTTGGTGAATTTAACCTTTCTCATTTAGGTTTTAAATGTGCATGCCATGGTTATTAGAATCCTCTGATCAAAACTTCATCTGGTTTAAAATCCCGGGCACAGAATACACATTCAATAAGAGGTGTTGGGGATTGATATTGTTTTTACTTATATCAGTTTATTTCCACTATATAAGCAAACTGCGATTATTTTTCCACAACATATTCAATTTTAATCCAAGGAGAAAAATAATTTTTATTTTTATTTCAACTTTCCAAGTCAGTAAAAATAATTGGCACTGAATGATTGAAATGTGCAGCATAATTGTCATCATTTCTTATCTTTTCCAAATTTTTTCGTACCAAACCTCAGATATACTGTTCTTTGTGTTGTAATAATACAAAGAAGAAACTTGAAATTGAAGAAACACATGTTCATGAAATGTACCCTAAACACACCTAAAATTAAACTTTAGGGAATGTACAAGAATACTATTTATACAGATAGTATTTTTATTTCATTCCTTCAGTAAAAGAAGTTTACGAACACATCTCTGATGGCTGAGTTTCACAGATAGTGACTAAATCTAATTTTGCAAATAATTGCAACCATCTGAAGGAGAAAATGGACTTACTTACCACTGTCATAATCTTGTCTTCTTTCTTCCCTAACTTTCTCTCTCTAAGTGCCCTTGTCAGAAATATTTAACCTTCCTTGGTGCTCTTACACAATATTTACATACATATAGTGAAGCAGAGAAACCATTCTATCGGGACTTCATGTCTCCATATTCTTAAATCACTGGGAGATGATGATCTTATTTTTGGCAGGTAGCATGGCTTATTCGTCTTGGGTTTCCTGTTGTTTAGTTCAGTCTCTAGCACATAATAGATGTTTATTAAATAAATAAAATAATCAATTTTGATAAAGTAAACCACAAAAAAGTAAAACAGAGAGGAAATGGAAGATGATATTTAAATTTTCCCACAGAGCCTTTTAATCACATTTAATAACAATTTTCATGTTCTAACATCATCCTATTTTCTACAAAAAATGATTCACTTTGTTTTATTTTGTTCATGATAGTCCCATCTTGGAAGCACTGTGGGTTCTTAGGATGAGAAGAACGTTCAATGCTGGAAAAATTTTAGATCACAATAGTCATTAACTTGATTGTCAAATGTATAATTTCTTTTTCATTACATGTCATTGCTTCTTCTTTAATATATTGAATAAATTATCTATCCATAAATAATTTTCCTTACAAAGGGGGAGAACATTAAAACAGAATTATTTCTGTTCTTTGAAAATCTATTTTTAGAATAATTGCGCTGTTAATAGACTCCAAAAAGTCAGAAATTAATGGGAAATACATTTGGTACTTAGCGATATCAGGAAATGTCTAGATATTTATCTGAATACAGTTTCAGATTTTAAAATTTATTCTAGATAACTATGAATAGTTTATTCATACAGTGAATAAAATGTTGTGTTCTCAAGCTACCTCTTCCTCAACTCATCTGTTCACTGGAATTTGAAGACATGTGTTATTAATTTCGTAGACAAATATCCTGCAAAATATATTGCAGTTCATTCTCTCCAGGACAGTATCTTGAATATTATTTTTGATAGGTGACATTCACAATGTGCATAATGCAACATATTATGTGCCGACAGTAATTTGAAGCTTATATCAAATTATTAATTGCTATTCACATTCATCTGAATCCTTTAGAATAAGAATAAGATATTCTTTGAATGTTTTTTTATTTTTAGTTTTCTCATGTCATTACCAAAGGCATATTCACAGGTTGGTGATCATTATTAGGTGTGTACCTCTCATCTTTTTCTTCCCTTTTACACACAATATTTCCTAGAAAACATCGAAGTAGTTTAGTGCAAGTGGCTCTGATTATTCTTGTACAACTTGTACCCATGATGGACCACTAAAAATGCACCCTATGAGAATGTTAGCCTCCCATCCACAAGTTAAAATTTTTGAAAAATTGAGAATGATTCTACAAGAAATAAAAACATGGATGAAAAGAGTGTGCTTTGCCTTATACTTGACGTTATTCACGACCTGTAAATTATATGCTCATACTTGCTTGAGAGATACCGTGCATCGTTTCCCTAGGTGCAAATGTCACCAGAATGATGAAACACACTTCACACTATGTTCAAAGTGGCCAAGCAACATAAGAGTGTTTGGTGGAAATACAAAATGAAAATGGGCTTTCAATACTCTTACAAGAATTTCTTTCAATTTTTTGAGATCCAGCTCTTTCTATTTGAGGTTTCCAATATACCAAATTCCTATTTCTTATTATTAGCTGGTAATTAAACAGCCAGGTGTACTGTTTATGGTTTTGTGTGGGATTTAAATGATTATGTTGTATCACTTTTATAGTCTTAATAATACCCTACTTCTTGGACATGACTATTTATTTATTTATTTATTTATGAGTGGGGAGTCTTACTCTGTTACCCAGCCAGGGGTACAGTGGCATGTTCACACATCATCACAGCCTCGACCTCCTTGACTCAGGTGATCCTTCTGCTTCAGTCTCCGAAATAGCTGGGACTATAGGCATGTGCCACTACACCCAGCTAATTTTCTGATTTGTTTTTAGAGATGATTTCTTGCTCTGTTGCCCAGGCTGGTCTGGGCTCAAGCAATCCTCATGCCTCAGCCTCACAAACTGCTGGGATTACGTGCATGAGTCACTGAGTTCGACAGTTAAGTATGACTTTAAATTTATTAGTACTATACTGTCAATGTTTAGGTACATGTTGGTAATACAGAAACTAACTAATAGAAATAGTTAAATGTGGTGTCTTGCAAAGAAGAGAAGGTCTATGCTGTAAGGAATTGTAATCAGAAGATACATTAGGGATTTATTGCATGAAATGAAACCTTCCCCATAGCATGCAAAATATGCTTTCTCATTCAAATTCCCAATAACACTATGTACACATAATTACAATACTAAATCATAATCCAAATGACAAATACATCTGAAAACAATATTGGTGGACATAGTATTTCAAATTTCAGGTAAAATTGGAGCGATTATTTCAAGTTTCAACTTAAATTGCAAAATCTAAATAACCCAGTTAAGCACTGGTACACTTTTTTGTTTTAATTCTAGCACCAGTGTACTAGCTGGATCAAATTTAGTGATAACTTAATATTAAAAATAACACTAGTGCATTAATTATTTCAATTTCCTATTCAAATTTCAAAATCCAAATTACACCAAGAACAATTACTGGAACTTCTATTATTTTCAATTACAAATATCACTGTTATACTCATTATTTTATATTCTAATTCTAGTTGTTGTTTTTATCTTAATTTATTCATAACAAATACTAGTGTACTTATTAGCTTTAATTGCAAATAGCACTTCTATTTTCATTCATTTCAATTTAAATTCAAATTTGGATACAAATTGTAGTGGTACCAATTACTGGTACTATTATGAGCTCCAATTTCAAATTACACTGGTATAATTATTAGTTCAAATTTCCATTAACTTTCAAAAATCTAAATTATCTGCTAACACTCACTGTTGCACTTATTAGCTCAAATTCAAGTTAACACTGATGTTCATGGTCAATTTCTATTTTCAGCATTTAAATATCTCCCATAACAATCACTAGTTTACATACTTCTTCAAATAACAAGTAAACACCTGAGGTCTTCTGAATTCAGAATTAAATTTCAAAATCCAAATGGATCTGATGCATTTATTAGTAGGAATTCTAAATAATACCACTGATATTATGAGTATAAATAGTGATTAATATGCCAAAATTGAAAACTGCATAATGATCACTGATGGCTTTTTGTCAAAATTCTAAATGATATATTTAAGTACACATATATTTTTTAATTTAGTGGTACATGAATAGGTTTGCAATGTAGTTATATTGTATGAGCATGTCGTTGGACCTGCCACTGCAATAGGTAGCTTTCAACAGTTGCCACCCAATTCCTTCCCCATTTTAGCAGTTCCTAGTGTCTGCTGTTCTCATTTTTTATCTCTATGTATGCAGTATTTAGTTACTACTTATAAGTGAGAAAACACAGTATTTGGTTTTCTGTTTCTGTGTTACTTCCCTTAGAATAATGACCTCTAGCTGCATTCATGTTGCTGCAAAAGACATATGCTGTTCTTTTTTATGGTTGTGTAGTATTTCATGGTATATATATATCCCACATTTTCTTTATTTAATCCACTATTGATGGTCACCTAGGTTGTTTCCATGTCTTCGCTATTGTGAGTAATGCTGTGATGAACATACAAGGGGAGCTACCTTTTTGGTAGAATGATTTATGCTCACTTGTGTATGTACGCAATTATGGGATTTGGGGTCAAATGGTAATTCCGGTTTCAGTTCTTTGAGAACTCCCCTAACTGCTTTCCGCTAGTTTACATTCCTACCAGTAGTGTATGAGTGTTTCCTTTTCTTCACAATCTGGTCAACATTTGTTTTGGACTTATTAATTAATAATAGTTTTTCTTAATGGTGTGAGATGATATCTCACTGTGGTTTTGATTTGCATTTCTCTGATGATTAGTGATGTTGAGCATTTTTTATGTCAGTTGGCCACTTGTGTGTCTTATTTTGAAAAATGCCTGTTAATGTTATTCATCCACTTTTTAATGGGATTGCTTTTCCTTGTCAATTTGTTTAATTTCCTTATGGATTCTGAGTATTAGCCCTTTTTTTGAATGCATAGTTAGCAAATTTTTTTTCCAGTCTGTAGGTTGTCTATTTGCTCTGTTGATAGTTCATTTTGTTGGGCAGAAGCTCTTTATTTAGGTCCCACCTGTCAATTATTGTTTGGCTGCATTTGCTTTTGAGGACTTAGTCATAAATTTGCTGCCTAGGCCAATCCAGAAGAGTGTTTCTTAGGGTTTCTTCTAGGATGTTTATAGTTTGACGTCTTACATTTAAGTCTAATCCATCTTGAGTTAATTTTTGTATATGGTGAGAGGAAATGGTTCAGTTTCAATCTTCTGCATATAGTTAGCCAGTTTTCCCAGTGCCATTTAATGAATGGAGTGTCCTTTTTCAATGTTGATTTCTGTTGACTTTGTCAAAGAAGAGTTGGTTGTAAGTCAGCAGTTTTACTTCTGGATTCTCTATTCTGCTCTACTGGTCTATGTGTCTATTTTTGTACCATACCATGCTGTTTTGGTTACTATAGCCTTGCAGTAATGTTTGAAGTCTGGCAGTGTGATGACTCTGGGTTTGCTCTTTTTGCTTAGTATTGTTTTGGCTATTTGGGCTCTTTTTTGTTTCTATATGAATTTAAGAACTTTTTTTTAATTCTGCAAAATATGATGCTGGTAATTTGATAGAGATTGTGTTGAATCTGTAGATTGCTTTAGGCAGAATGTCAATTCCAGCATCTGAATATCTCTGTAACAAGAACAACAGGACGCAGTGGCTTACACTTATAATCCCAGCACTCTGAGAGGCCGAGGTGGGAGAATTAATCGAGCTGAGAAGTTGGAGGCCGGGCTAGGCAATTTAATGAGACGTCATCTCTACAAAAAATAAGAAAAAAAAATTAACCAGACGTCATGGTGTGTGTCTGCAGTGCCAGCTATTCTGGAGGCTGAGGCAAAAGGATCGCTTGACCAGGAGGTCGAGGCTGTGGTGAGCTGTGATCATGTCATTGCACTCCAGCCTGGGTGACAGAGTGACTCTGACTGAAAAAATATAAATATAAAAAGCACAGGTGTCATTAATATCTCAAATTTTAAGTAACATATACAAATTCCAAACAACAATAGTATACCTGTGGGTTTTAACTCCAAATGAAATTAATTTACTTATTAATTCAAATTTCAAGATGTAAGTACAACTAACAGTATGCTTTGATGCACATATTACTTTGGATTTCTTTTTTTATAATCAATATTTTTTATTATGATATTGTGGGGTACAGTTAAGGGTTAGGTATACAAATATGCTTCGTTCAGGCACCCTTGTTGATAAGAGGTGTCTCCCCATCCCCAGACAGATATTTACTACCGTTAATCCCATCTCCCTCCCCCCCCATAGTTTCCCACCACTGTCAGTCATTTTCTTATAGTATTACATTGGATGTTCAAGGTCCACTATATGAGTGAGAACATGTGATACTCAGATCTTTGTTTCTGTGAGAGGTCACTCAGTATTATAGACTCTAGTTCCATCTGGGTTGCTGCAAAATTCATGATTTTGTTCTGTTTTATGACTGCATAGTATTCCATCATGTATATGTACCACATTTTTTAAATCCAGTCCTCTTTTGATGGACAGCATGGTTGCAAATAACACTGATGTTCTTATTAGGTCATATGCCAATAATTAATTAATTCTGATACCAAGCTCAGGTACACTGATTAACTGTTTCAATTCCAAAGTGTAAACAAATCAGATCACAAGTAAGGGTACACTTTTCGGTTAAAATTCCAATTAATACTGGTGTGTTTATTTAGTTTATATTCCAATTCCAGCTCCAATATTCAAATTTCTCTGATTTCAAGCAATGGCATAAATAGTGACTCAAACTGTAAATAACATTGGAGGTATTATTCATTTGAGTTTCAATTCACTATCCAAAATTCAACTATCAGAGATAACAAGTCCTGGAAAACTTACCTGTTCTAATTCCAAATAACCCTGGCATAATTATCAGGTCAAATATTAACTTAGAATCCCAAATCTAAGATATGGCTAACAGTACAAATGAATTTATTAGATCACATTTAAAATAGCACTGATATACCTGGTAGAATATATTCTAATTATTAGTTTAATTTTCAACTAAAATTCTAAATTCAACACATTTCTGAACAAGCACTGATGCACTTTGTGGTTTAAACTTTTTTATAACACTGGCAATTTATCAACTCAAATTGCAGTTTAAATTCTCAAATCTAAATAACACCCATAACAAGGATAAGTACACTTGTTAGACTCAATACAAAATAACATTGGGATAATTATCAGTAAAATTTCAATAAAAATGTAACATACACATTTCTCCAATAACTAGCATATTGTACTTCTTTATCTAAACTCCAAATAGCACTAGTGTACATATTCAAATTCCAGATAACATTAGTTTACATGTTAGATCAAATTCAAAATAATAGTGGTGTACTTACTAATCAACTAATTTGAATAAAGCATGTTTGTTAAAACATAATATTTACTAAAATTATAAGTATGCTGTATTTATTTGTTCAAATTCTAGTTTAAATTTTCCAAAGCAAAATTTTTTTTGAAAAGTGCACATATTGACTCAAATTCCAGATAACATCAGTATACTTATTATATTTCAATGACAAGCTTAAAATCCAAATTAATTTAATAGCATGCCTGAGCATATATAACTTATAAGTTTAAATTATATCAATGTGTATTTACTTGAGATTTTAATTTATATTTTCAAGTCTGATAACCCCAATAAAATGTCCTATGTGTTGATCTGCATTAATTTTAAATAATGCTAATCTACGTTTTCAAACATAATGTAAATTTAATATTTCAACCTAACAATCTGGAATTCCAATTGAAATTTGCAAATACCAATAACATCAATAACAAGTAGTAGTACACGTATTATTTCCAGATACAAATAACACTGGTTCAATTTCATAATCCAAATAAAGCCAACAACTGATAATTGTGCATTTGCTGACTCAAATTCTAAATTACATTGATATAGTTACTGATTTAAATCCAACTTGAATCAAATGTAAATTTAAATTTCCAAATAACAGTAGCATATTGAATTACTAATTTAACAATACAAAATCAGACAACAATAAGAACCAGTATATATATAACATTGGTATTCTCATTAGTTCACATTTCAAATAAAATTCCAATATTTAAATATTTTGGTAGAAAACACTGGAAAATTCCAAATAATATTAATGTACTCACTCAAATTTTCAAATCTCAGTAGTTTACCTATGGGTTCTTATCCTAAATAACACTGTTTTACTTATTAATTCAAATTATAATGCCACTTCCAATGCCAAATATCTTTGACAACAAATACTGATATACTCATTGTTTCAAATTCTATATAAATCTGGTATTTGTATTTGTTCAAAATTTTAAAAACTAATTCCTAAAACAGAATTGTACACTTATTAACTCAAATTCCATTTAACACTGGTAAGTTAAGAATTCAACAAAAGTCGGGCTCGGTGGCTCAGCCTGTAATCCCGCGCCTTTGGGAGGCTGAGGTGAGTGGATTGCCTGAGCCCGCGGGTTCGAGACCCGTCTGGGCAGCGAGACCTCATCTCTACAATAAATCAAAAAATCAGCCGGGCATGGTAGCATGCGCCTGTAGTTCCAGCTACGTAGAAGGCTGAGGCGGAAGGATCACCAGAGCCCAGCAGGTCGAGGCTGCGGTGGCCAGGAGCGACCACTGCACTCCAGTCTGGGTGACAGAGTGAGACTCCAACTCGGAAAAAAAAAAAAAAAAAGAATTCAAGAAAATGTGTAGTACCAAATCATAACAAAATCAATGAGAGATACCATATTCAGCATATGTTGATTGCAATGTTTACGTGTTTGATTTCCCATGGTAATAAGATACTTTGTTAAAACATATTTTTCTGCATTGTTTTATTACAAGTACTAATAGTGCCTCTTTGATACAACATAAATATAAATAGTACATATGCTTTTAAAATAATTTACTAATTATCAATAATTTAATTTTATTTACTTGAACAAGTTGTTATTACTTAATAATCATTTATTTTATGTACTACATATGTATATTAAAGATATAATTAATAAATTAACAAAATTTTGAATATGTATTTTATTTCTTAAGGACAAAATAATTTTTGTGTGTTTAATGAAAAGTAGGGCAAGTCAGAATTAGTTGTTTTGGCAGCTAAAACTTTATTTCTGTTACTAGAAAGTATAAAATACCAGCAATCTATGAAGAGATGAAAATTGGATATGAGTAAGATAAATATTTATGATATAGCAAATCATAGTTGAGTTCTTAGTCCCATAAAACAAATAAAGATATTTTTTCCCCTTCTAACTTTGCTAAAGTTATTATCATACTTTGGAAAACAACTTAGAGTTATTGTCATTCTATTAAAAAACTTATTTAACTTGTTCTGCTATAATTTTTATCACAGAGACTTTGCATTATACTTTTTTCCTTTTATTCAAAGAAACATTTTCTTAATAAATATTAAAATTATTTTGAATAACATTAAATGAACTAACTTTATAAAGCAATTAACTGGCAGTCATTTACACCTTTTAATGGCTATAAATGAGAAGAATTATTTTAATGAAGAAATAAGTACTAAAGAAACTCCAAAACATTGATCAGGTGTGTTTCAAACAAACAAATAAAAACCTCTCAATAATTTCTACTTCACTTTAATTTTTCAGATATTCTTATATATACTAAAAAAATTTGGTAGCCTATCCTATGTATATATCACTCACAAAATATTTAAAAACTATACTTTATAGCTATTATACATACATACTTTATTATATATAAAATATATAATAAACATATATACATACTGTTAGGTTATGATGTATATCCCAGCGGAGCGTCCAAATGTTACCTCAGACCCATCTGGGTAGAGTTGTGCCATTCTGTGTGATCCAGTGCCATGCAAAAGATAAAAAGAATTGCACAAAAGTTAGATTGGAAAATATAGTTTATTTAGAAAGTATATTAAAAGGAGTGCAAGAGAGAAAGAGAAGAGATTCACCTCTCCAGGGTAGAGGGAGCCAAAGCTAAGAAACCTGGAGGCAGGTAGCTCAGAGAACCACATGGTCACACCAGAATTTAGCAAAGCAGTGGCCCTTGGCTGCTCATGGGTAATTGTTTAATCCTTCCCTTTGATGGGGGAAGGTTGTTAAGGTAATTAGGTGGTGGTCTGCTCCACATCATCAAGAATGGGCAGAAAAGTGCAGGTATTGACTTCAGGTGTTGGACAGCAGGCAGATGGGTGGGTTAGTTACATGATTACTGCATGGTGATGGAGTCTGTGTCAGGAAGATTATCAAGGGCTGATTAGGTTAACTTGGGTCTTATGGGTAGTGGTAAATACTTGAAATAGAAAAGCTAATTAGTACAAAATATGCTGGGGAGGGAGGTTGTAACACAATTACCAATAGTTACCTCTGGAATCTGATTCTGTCCTTGACTATTGATTCGAGGGTAAGTTAAGTGTACTGTTAGAAAAACATGAAATTTAAGGCAATGTTAAAATGGCTGTTCACTGAGTATATTAAATCTATGTTATGTTCTTTCACATACTATAGGTACAGTTTTATTTCTGTCTTGATACTTTTCATCATAAAAACATTATCCAAATATAAAAATAAGATTAAACATTTCTAAGCAGTGCTTAAGATTCAATCTGGGTTGGGCTCAGTGTCTCAGCCTGTAATCCCAGCATTTTGGGAGACTGAGGCAAGAGGATGGCCTGAGCCTGGAGATTTGAGGCCAGCCAGGGCAACTTGGTGAGACCTTGTCTCTACAATAAATCACAAAAACTAGTAGGACACAGGGGCATGCACCTGTAGTTTCAGCTACTTAGAAGGCTGAGGCTGAAGGATAGCCTGAGCCCAGCAGGTCAAGGCTATGGTGGTCGTAAGCATGCCACTGCACTCCAGCTTTGGTGACAAGAATGAGATTTCAACTAAAAAAAAATTCAATCTGAATTGATTAATGAGTGACGTTCTCCCAGGCAAGGTCATGGGTCAGAGAGTTCTTCAAGCAGTAGGTTAGGGCTACAATTTAACAAATTAGGATTACTGTTTAACCAATTAGGGCTACAATTTAACCATTTTAAAAAGTAAACTGAATCTACATTTGGAACTTCTCTGACAAACAAGCAAATAAGAATTGAAAAAAAATCATAAACAAAAATGCATATCATATTAGAGAAATTTGACATCTTATTGAAAGGCAATCATTAATACTTGTAAAGAACAAACAACTCTCAAGGGCAGTTTTATTTATTTGCAATGCTAAGATGTAATGCCAAGGGCTTCCTTTTAAATTGCTATATTCTTACACACTCATATTTTATGTAACTACTTAGAGTTCATTTATATTTATAAGCAAATTAAGCGAATTTGAAATTAAAATACAACTAACAATCTAAAACTAACTTTTTGATTTAATTCCAATTAGTAAAAATCAGTGACCCATAGGTAATGAAATTCTTCTATCTATAGAGTCTCTGACTGAGGATCCATACAAACAGTTTTCCTAAAATCTAGGACAAAGTGATTCCAAACAGATTCATAATCTAAATTATTTTCATAAAGCATGTTCATGTGTCTCACTTTTAATATTGTGTGTGTGTGTGTGTGTGTGTGTGTGTGTGTGTGTGTGTGTGTGCTCAATGGATTCTGAGATTGGAGGTCACCCATCATATCACGATTGTTTTGTTTTTCCCCTAGCTATAGAGCAGTACTTGGTACCCAAGTGAATCTCAATAAATGGTTATTTTATTAATATGCTTTCTTATATGCTGTTTCACATTATGAAAGTTTTATTAAACAACTCTGTAAGTGGTCAGTTTTTGGCAAATACCTTGCTTTTTAAAAAGACATAACAGAGTTTCATGGATTAATTAAAAACCAAATTTTAAGTCATGTTGATTGATTCAAAAAATAATACATTTTTTTGAATTACAAAAGCTTACTTTCTCTTTGGTTGATAATTGTATCATGGGTTGTCTGGATCTTCTTTTGTTGATTTAGAATTCATTCACAGAAACAAAGATAACTGAGTGATATTAGATTAACATTTAGGTTGTTCATAGCCACAAAAGAATTACTCAATCTGTACCATAATTATTGATATTTGTAGTAAAAGAGCTACAAAAGATAAATAATTCCTTTATTAGTGACATTCATTTTATATCACATATAAATATATGTATATATTTATTATCTATCTATCTTTATCATTCATCTATCTACCTATACATTTACCCTTTATCTGTCTATCTATCTATCTTTAGCATTCATCTATCTGCCTATGCATTTATCCATCATATGTCTTTGTTTATCTTCATCTATCTTCTTATCTATCTATCTATCTTCTACTTATCTATCAGTCCGTCCATCCATCCATCCATCCATCCATCCACTCTTACCAAATATTTGTTTAGTTTTGGAAAAAATCAAGCATATTCATCTGCCAACATGAGGAAGTATGACTAAAATTCAAGCAGAAAACAGAATTATTCTCATGGTGAGATTAACCAAACTGTGCTGTTTTTTTTTCCGAGTTGGGGCTAGGTTCTCTGAGATTCTTGTTTGTGCTTTTTTCTTTTTTTCTGCCACAACTTCTATGTGTGGTATGATGGCTGGATTTTCCTCTCTCATGTGTTATTGGGCTGACCCCTATCTTATCTCTATAATTTTTCCTTCTTTGTCCCACCTACAGTTCAAATAAATAAAACTAAATAGCCACATTAGTTTTCTGTATGTCCCCTTTTAGCATTAAAAGTCAAGCCACAATTATATTTAAATTATGCTACATCATAATATATATACAGTTATATTTCCCGATTGGTACTCCTTCCTAAGAGAAAATTAAAATTTGAATCTACTTTAGTCTTCTTTGATCAATTCACCATCCAAATTCTTTCCTTGTTTTATTTCTCTATTACAACATGCAAAGTCTAGTGGCCAAGTTAGAAACAGTTCACAGAAGTCCCCAAACAATAAGAATAAGCATTTGTTTCTTTTTAAGGTTTGCCTTTCCCTTACATAGCATGTAGCTGCTTGGAATTGCATGAAGAGGGAATGAGTAAGCTTTATAAAAGCGGAGAAAGAGAAATCATAGTTTGAGAGCTGACCCAATTTTTGGCTTGAATTGATACTGTTTTTCAATATCCACATAGTTTGTACCACAATTACCAAATTAAAAAGCCATATTGAACCACCTACTAAGTTATGGCTTAACGGGTAGTTTGTATCAAACTAAGGTATTAAAAACTAAGCTATTAAACCAAAAGCATATCAGGAAATAACTTGGGAAAGTTATTTTTCAAAAAATGGCATTATTAAGCTTTAAAAATAACCACACAAATTAAATCATTGTGTAATTTTTGTTGTTGACAAAATTCTTGTAAATGTGTATATTCTTCTGATTTGTTAAATATAATAAAATGACTGCTTATAGCACTTACATTTTAGGCAATTAATAATAAAGGGAGATGAAAAGGAAGAGTTACACCCATCAGATAGTATTATGATTGCATAACTGACTATTCTTTCAGCAGTTCAAACAATACTGTTTTCTGATTGAACAACTACAGGAATTTCCTTCTTAGTCATAGAGGAAATGGCAATTATTTTCTTTTGAATGGATATAGATCATAGCTATGAATCAAATCTTTGTATCTGATCTAGCTCTGTATCTCAATCAGTTTATACACCTCTCTGGGTCTCAGTTTTCCTATCTTTAAAATGGGGCTGTAATTGACTTTACCTTATAAAGATGTAACTTCATATAAGCTACTTAGAATAGTACTTGGCACATAATAAATACTCCAGAAATATTTGCTATTATTATAACAATCATGATCATCATCATATGTGAAAATGTTATGTTATTATAGTTATTATTTGTATTATATGCTTATATAAAATAATACAATAATATTTACTTTATTGTATAATTATATATACTTATTGAATACAATCTATACATTGAGATTATTATTTTATATATAATAATTTATTTTTATCTATGCAGTTCAACACAAATGAGAACAACTTACTTATAGTATCAGGTTCCCTCACTATTAATGGTAAATACAATGGAATCTTTGTGACTTTGATTTATTTTCTAGAAACTTTAGGTCAAAAAAATTAACTGTAATCTTTAGCCTTATAAACATCCAGTAAATTTGACATCCATCAGCTATTCTCATTACATGCATGCCACAAAATGACAAGAGAGATCTTCAGAAAATTAGACATTTTTTGAGTGTCATGTTTGTTTATTTCAAACAAATAATTAGTTTTATTTTAAAATATCTCATTTTGGGAATCAAAATAATTCATCTTAGTTTATGAGATAAACACACTCATTTTATCACATACATGCAAAATTAAACATTTTTCTCTATGTTATTTATGTGAAAAGAATGCTTATTTGGTGGTTTTGTTATACTTTTAGCATACAACTTATATTCTTACATGAAACTTTTACATAATGTGATTTTAATGAGGAAAATAGCAAAATTCTTCAGATTTTAGGAAATTTTATATTTTACACATACCTCAAAATATAATAAGAATTAACTCAATTAAATAAACATTATTTTTGTGTTGTATAAAATCTGTTTTGAATGCATGCTACTCTTTCTGCTAAAGAAGATATCACCTTTTCAATCAAATGCATTTTTACAACCAAAAAAATTTTCAACCAAAAACTATTCAGTTTACATTTTATAGTTTTTAAAAAGGCTATAAATTTATAGGGAAAAAATTAATTGTAGTAATGTCTAATAACAAGGATACATTGGGTAGGAAAAAATGAGTTTTTCCTAACATATTAATTAAACACAAAAAAATACCAGCTTGCCCTCTTAGGGTCATTTAATCTGGCACAAGTGGACAGAACATCTGGAGACAATTTCTATATATCAATGCACTCATGTAGTTTTGATATATTATAAATTAATCCAAGCTGTATAAATCCTTAGCAAACTATTAACTTAGGGAGCTACAAAATTACAATTAAAACTCAGGAATTCAAGTTGCTGCCATTAATACTGTGTTCAGTGTTTTGTTTTTTTCTTTTTCTTTTTTTTTAGAAGGCTAATGTTTTTGCTGATCAGTTCATAATTTTGGACAAAGCTAGGCTATTATGTAAAACATCAAAAGAGAAAGCAACAGGAACAACCCAGTCATGAATTATGTGCATGCTGAAATGAATAATACTAGCCTAACACTAATGAATGCTCTTCTAGCCAATTTCTATTTCCAGGGTCTCTTTTCTTTTCCAAGAAGAATAATAAAACATGTCACAGAACTTCACTAATTGGTATCATTGCATCCAGCCCTCTGATTCATGTCTGACTTTAAAAAACTGTGTAGTAGAGTAAGAGGAGCTATACTTTTTGGTATTAAATTGTCAAGAATTACTCACAAAAGCTTTCACAGGTATTGCTGCTGCTACTAATACAGCATGTTTTATTAAACCTTCTTTCAGACAAATCACTCCACATACTGCCTCCTATTTTGACTCAATTTCTCTGTCACGAAAAAGATTAAAAATAAAATCACGCTTTCTTCTTAAATTGTTTGAAATGTATTATCTCAGTTTGTGAAGAAAATTAATAATATGTTTCTTACACTGAACAATGTATGGAACTTAGAGATATTTTGCAGTCCAGCTCATACAACTTTTGTCTAGGAGATAACATGACAATTGGCTTTTGGTCAGAATATAGAGCTTTCATTAGTACAATGAAATAATAAAAGGCCTCCTTATAACACAATTCTTTATTTATTCAGTATTGGAGATGTGAGAGGTTTGGTGGGAGAAACAAAATATCTATGTATGTATGTGTGTTTTACCTCTAGGCAAGATTAAAAGTGATTATAGTTTGCCTGGTAGACTAAATATGAACAACTAGCAGAGACTTTTTTAGTGAGTACCAGATAAAGTGAAGGCATTTGATTTCAACTAGAAGTATTTGAAAAATGTATCCCTTCGTTTTTCTAAAGAATGAATTTATACTGAATTCTACTTACCAGAACATGTGTGGAAGAGAAAGGAGAACTATTACCTGTTTTGCTGGGATATCAGATATAGATCAGAATTGGCCTAGGCATGTGGTTATCCAAGCTTTCTATCCTAATTCGTGATTATTAGGAAGACATTTTGAGACCAGAAACTCCAGCATCGGTCTGTGTGCAATAATGATGAACAAATTAACAAATAAATGCAAAAATAAAGAGAATGGAGAACAGTGTCTCTCGGTTATACATGTTTTAGAAGACAGACTGCAATATTGTCCCATGCAGAACATCATTATCAGTCAGTACTAAGTTTATTGCATTAATGCATGTTTCTTGACAACTTTTGTGCCCTGTGACTTGGTAGACCATATTTTCTTTCTGAGTACCCATATTCCACTGCTGAAGCACATTCTCTAAGAAATATTTTATTAAGCTACTATGATGAATAAACTCTTTTGGGAATTGTTAGTTTAAGCTTGCACTTATTGGTGCACAGTTTTTAAATATATTCTTTAGCGAGTCCAGAATTTTATATTCCTAGACAATTCCTCTAATTTATTGGATTTTATGGTTCCGTTGTGTTACTGATGGAAATTGAGTTATTGTTCTAATTATTATTTCTCCGTATGTGAACTCTGTTTTTCTTTTTGCTGGTTACAGTAGGGTTTAACTTGGCTCAATAAGCATGCACTTTTTTCTGAGTGTCCATTCTCCTACTACACTATATTGACTATCAACCCCTTTCGTCATACCCCATTGCTTCAAAGCAATAGTCTCTCTCTATATATATATATGAAACTTGGCTCAAATATGTCATTTCTTTGTTATCTAGTGTGATGGTTAATTGTATATGTCAACTCCACTAGGCTAAGGGATTCCCGGATTGCTGGTAAAGCATTATTTTTTGTTGTGTCTGTGACAGTGTACCTAGAGGAGACTGACTTTTGAATCAGTAGACTCAGTAAAGAAGATCCTTTCTCTCCACTATAAGTGGGCATCATTCAATTCATCAAGTTCTCCTATAGAAGAAAAAGAAAGGGCAAATCCACTCTCTATTCTTGTCTTGATCTAGGACATCCATATTCTCCTGACTGCAGACATCATCGCTCTTGGTTCTCAGGCCTTCAAACATGAATTTAATTACATCACAAACTTTATTCTGTTTGCAGTCAGCAGATCATGTGACTTCTCAGCTACCATAACTATGTTGGATACTTCCTATAATGAATCTTTCTATCTATCTATCCATACATCCATCCATTCATCTATTTCTCTATCCACTTATCTTTTTCTTATTGATTTTGTTTCTCTGAAGAAACACATCACCATTGGTATATTTCTATGAGGCCATGAAGAAGCACTGTGCAGGAGAAAGCACCTTGGTAAATGTGAACATTTTCCACATTCAGATAACTCACATCTGCTAGACCTCTATGATTTCCACTCTGTAAAGCTACTTCCCCTTCATGATGGAGTGTCCCTTGATTCACTTGCTCATTAGATGGGGGAGCATCTCATTTTTTACATACATTAGAAGATGCATGATGACAGGATCTTGATGGTAAGGTGAACAGTCTCTACCAGGAAGGACACTGTAAAAACAAGGCTTCTCTTATCCAAAATGAGAAAACTTTGCAAAGATGGCATTTCCCCCATAAAAGAAATATTTCACTATAATTATCCTAGTGGGACTTTCCACAAGCCTCGATGTGTTATATACACTTGAGGCAATAGGAAGTTTTCTGGGTGACCAGGTGTATATGAAAGAGGTGTTTGTACTATAGACAAATCAGGTGGAGAGACTTTCTCCCACTAGACACTATTCAAAGCAAGCCAGCAAGTAGAGTATAGATGTACTTTTCAGTTCATTAATTCCAGGCAAAATGAAGGGTATGATATATGATTGTAAATAACCAGATATTTTGCAGAGGGTTCAGAACCCAGTTTCTTCATGAACTGCTTTATACTGAATTAGGTCTCCTCAAAATTCACATGTTGAAGCTCTAGTCCCACATGTGATTATATTTGGAGATAAAGCCTTTAAAGGAGTATTTAAGGTAAAATGAGGTGAATAGCGTGAGTCCTAATCCAATACCACTATTATCCCTTTCAGGAAAGATTAGGACAGAGACGCACAGAGGGAAAACCATGTGAGGACACAGGGAGAGATGGCATCTAAAGACAAGGAAAGAGGTCTTGAGATAAACTAACTGCTGATTCTTTGATCTCGGACTTCCAACCCTCAAAACTGTGAGAAAACAAATTTTAGTTTTTAATCTGCCCTGGATGTGGTATTTTGATATGGCAGCCCTAGAAAACAAAGACATAGGGTTTATCATGCATCTTATGACAAGCATTGATCTTACACATATATCTGGAATATAGCTAAGACATAAGTTTTAGGTTCCATCAGCATCCATGTAGCAGATGAAGGTAAAAACTTGTGAGATAGTGAGTTAATCAAGATAAGTTGTACATGGACACACAGAAACTGAATGTTAAGATAACAAAGATGTAAAATCAACACTATTATGTGAATGTCAATTGTTCATAGAAGTTATTCCTTATTGAGATAGCGAATAAACAAAAGAAAAACAATGGTGAAACAAAAACATTTGCTAGCATATATAGCTATATACCAGGAGCCAGAAATTGTACTGATTTGTTTCTGAGAAGACATGAAGAGAATGTATCTGAATAGCAGCTGCAATTGGAATCAGCACTGGATGAAACCCCAGTCTGGTCTACGATCACTTTCTATGAATATCTGGATTCTTCACTGATAGAAAGGCATGTTAACAAGCAATGCATAAGGTACTACCACTTGTAGTTAAAAACTTGGGTTGCCTCTCTCAACATGTATTCATCTCTAAACACTTATTATCATCAACTTACAGTTTGTTTTTCTGATTGAATAGACCTAAAAGCTAAACATGCATTTTTTCCAGATAAATTTCCAGTCAAGTCAATCTTAAGAGGTCTTGTTAAATGCATTAACATGAGATATGAAACCAGAACTGACTTAGCTGATCAGAGAGACAGATGCAAAGAATCAATTGTGTTGGTACAGATCATGACACAAATGGCCTAGTTAGAATCAAGCAGCTTGGAAGGTGGATCAGGCAGGTTCCTGATAGTAACATAATGTTGGTTCCATTGAGAGCCTGCATCAAACAAGAAATGCTGGGTATCTTCTCTGGAAAAGATTCTTACAACATATTTTGAAAATTCTAACATATAAAATGATAAACTTAAAAATCCAGAAGTTTCCTTCCTTACATTCCATTTGTTCATTTGTGAATATTTTCACAAATTTTATCATATAAATAAAATATTAAATGGGGGAAGATACTGTAAATCTGACATGTTTTGATGCACTGTGGATTACATTTTATAAACTAAAATGAAGTAGAAATCAAGTATTAATGGCAGGAAATTTATTTGTATAGATTTGGTGATGATCACGTTTGAGAAAAAAGAAAAAATCACACAGTTCAACGGATACCAAACACCCAAACATTATTTTCCTTATAATTTTTAAAGTTTTAAAAATATAATTCATAAACATTTATAAAATATATAAACATTTGCAAAATGAATAAATATTAATAGACATTAAACCAGTTAATGTTTAAAAATATAATCTTCGAAGTCAAGCACCATTTTTAAAAATCAGCAAAGCCCTTTCCAGGAGGAAGCTGCCAGGAGTGACTGCTGGCTCCAGGCTCTGCCTCACCACCACAGTGCCTGGCTGGACACTGGCAGCAAGGACTATGGAGGGAGCACAACAAGGGAGTCAGAGGCAGCGCCCCACTGAGAGAAGACAAAACAGGCACCCTGCCACCATCTTGAAAACTGGGCAGAGAAGCACTCTAGCTTGCTTACCACAGAGCAACAGACCCGATCTCTGTGACTGGTGGCTTAACTACTCAGGGACTGATCACAATTCAGAGGGAATGTCCTGAAAACACAAACTTCAGAGGGACAGAGTGAGTGCTGGATCTCAGGCACCCCAACCCCTCCCCAGATTCAGCTGTGGGACAAAGGATGTATCCAGAAAAGGATGAGGAAGACTCCCAAAGATATCAGCATTGAGTCCATGGCTGACTCAACCCCCTCCTCCTCAGTAATCCTCTGAAAGTCAGACCCACACTGCTGGGGCAAGAATAACAGAGGTGAATCCAGGTGGAGCCTGGATGTCAACCATGATAAGCAGACTCTACTACAGGATAAGCTTGGCTGGGGCACCCCCACCAGTACCTGGGGAGAAAAGAATCCTGCACTTCCCCACTGGAGGGGATCCACCTGACCAGATGAGAGTGGCATGAGTGGACTGAAGCCGAACCCACTCCCACCATCCACTCTTCCTCTTTTGGGTCAGTCACTGGGGAGATTGTGAATGAGGCTGCAGCTCCACAGGAGACAGTAGAGGAGCTTATCTGTGAGAAGCTGAGAGGAACAATTGCAGAACCTGTCAGAAGAGGGCACTTAGTGCTCAGAATTTTTTTTTCTTTTTTCTTTGTGCATGAATGTTTATGTGAGAGTGAAATTTGCATTCTCCCCCCATTTATCTTTTTCTTCTTTTTTTCTTCTTTTATCTTTCTTCTTTCATTTTTTGATTCCTGTTTGTGTGTGTATGTGAATGATTGAGTGTTGTTCATCTTTCAGTTTCTTTTTTTATTCTCTTTTTTTGCTTAATGTATATGGGAATATATGTGTGAGAGTTCAATTTGCATTCCCCTCCTTTTTTTCATCTTTTGTTTTGTGTTGGGTGTGTGTGTGTGTGTGTGTGTGTGTGTGTGTGTGTGTTTGCTTTGCCTGTTTTTTGGAGGGGTTGTTTTGTTTTTTCTCATTTGTTTTTTTTGTGTGTGTTTTATAGTCTTTTGCTTTGTTTTTTCTGTGCTTTGGGTTTTTTAAATTTTATTATTTTGGGCCTTCTTATTTCATTATCATTTTCTCTGTTCTCCTCATTGCTGCTACTTTATCTTGGACTCAGGGGGTATACAAACATACCCATTGCATCATTATATAGAGTAGTGGGGGGGAATGAGTCTCAGGGAACCCATACCCCAGTCAGTGAACGTTGTGATTTGAAAGTAGTTTCTGAATCCTAGCTCCCCCTTCTCCAATTCATTCGACTCTCAAAACTATAAGAGACAGCAAAGCTTCCCACCCACAACCCTGTTTCAAAATATAAAAAATTCAGAGCCCTCATCAGGGAAGAATAGAGAGATGAGCAAATGTCAGAAGTCAAAGCCCCTCCCATGACACTGAATAATGGAACTGAAGAGAAAAGAAAGAGATCTGTCACAAATGAGGAAAAATCAGTGGAAGAACACAGGTAATTTCCAGTGTAACAAAGAGAAAATGCCTGAGAAATCAGATGTCAGAGCCTAAAAATGGAAATCACCAAAGACTTGCTCCAGAATACAAAAGGGATTAAAGAAAGGATGGAAAGAGTGAATAAGAATCAAGAAAGACAAGATGTAACACTGAAATAATTTGTAACAGAGATATTGGTCATAAAAAACTTCATCCAGGAAATAAATAACAAGATGACAAGCATGGAAAGCAGAATTAATCAAACAGAAGAAATACTCTCAGAGCTTGAAGACCAAAACATGGAATTAACCCAATCTGAAAAAAAAAAGAAAGAAAGAGCAAATCTTATGAGAGATATGTGATTATATCAAAAGGCTGAATCTACACCTGATTTGTATCCCAGAAGAAGAAAGGGAATCAGAGAACACCTTGGAGTAAGTATTCCAGGAAATTATCCAGGAAAACTTTCCCCATCTCACCAGAGAAGTGATTACCATCCAAACAAAAGAGATACAGAGAATCCCCACAAGACATGAAATGAGAAGACCAACCCATATACACAGTAATTCTCCTACACAAATTAAGAACACAAGAAAAAGTTTCTAAAGGCAGGAAGAGAGAAAGATCAAACTACCTATCAGGTAAGACCAATCAGAATAGCGGCAGACTTATTGGCAGAAACACTGCAAGCTAGAAGGGACTGGAGTTCAATATTCAAAGTCCTCAAAGATAAACAATTTCAAACAAGAATTTCCTACCTAGCCAAGCTCAACTTCATCAGCAATGGAGAATTAAAATAATTCCCAGACACCCAATTCCTGAGAGATTATGCAGCTTCCAGAGAAACTCTATAGAAGATGCTTAAAACGGTATTAAACACAGAAGAAAAAGAAAAAAAAAAAAAGAATGACAACGAACTTCTCAAGAGAACAAGAGAGCACAGAATCAACAGAAAGTACATTGTGACTGCAAACATGAAAACACACACACACATCAACCCAGAAGTTTAGAAGAAAAAAAAGAAAAAACTTTATACATACCACATGAGAGGGATAAATACTCACATTTCAATAATCTGCCTGAATGTGACTGAAATAAATGCACCACTGACAAGATGTAGAATAACAAACTGGATCAAAAAAAAAAAAAAGACTCAGTAATTCGCTGCATCCAGGAAACTCATCTCACCACAAGGGACAAACACAGACTCAAAGTTAGAGGATGGAAATTGAATTTCCAAGTGAATGGATCACAAAAGAAGGCAGGAGTCATGATCTTAATATCAGACAAAACAACCTTTAAGCTATCAACTATTTAAAAGATATGAGAGGACACTACATTATGATAAAAGATTCAATCCATTAACAATAAATATCCATCCTAAACATATATGCACCCAATGCATAAGCAATAGCATTTATAAAGCAACTACTAAGTAAACTAAAAAAAAGATATTGACTCTAGCACTATCATAGCTGGTAACTTAAAGAACCCACTAACAACCCTAGATAGATCATCAAAGCAAAAAATCAACAAAGATATCTGTAACCTCATCTTGATGCTTGACCAAATGGACTTAATAGAAACCTACAGAACACTTCACCCAACAAACACCGTATATACTTTCTACTCATCACAACATGGAATGTACTCCAAGATCAATCACATCATAGGACATAATCAAGCATACACAAATTTAATAAGATTGAAATACTGCCATGCACCTCTTCAGAGCACGATGGAATAAAAATAATTATCAACACCAACCAAATTCCCCCAAAACCAACAAAGACATGAGCACTAAGCAGCATGATGCTGAATGACTCCTGGGTCAACACGGAAATCGAAATAGAAATTAAAATATTTCTGGAAACAAATAAAAATTAAGAGACATATTACCAAAACCTCTAGGATGCCATGAAAACAGTTCAAAGAGGGGAATTTATATCTCTATGAGCACACATCAAGAAAATGGAAAAACCCACAAGTTAACAGCCTATCAAATCACCTAAGGGAGCTGGAAAGGCAAGACCACCAAAACCCTAACTTTAGCAGAAGAATACAGATCACCAAAATAAAAGCCCAAATATGGGACACAGAAGACAAAAATATCATAGAAAAAATAACAAGACAAAAACTGGTTCTTTGAAAGAACAAACAAGACTGATGGATCCCTAGACAGAATGACTAAGAAAAAGCCCAAATAAACACAATCAGAAATGCAAAAAATCAGATCACAACTGATCACAAAAAATACAAAAGATTATCAGAGAGTACTAGGCACATCTGTATGGAAACAAACTTGATAACCTAAATGAAATGGAAGACTTTCTAGCATCACACAATCTCCTAAGGTTGAAACAAGAAGACACTGAGACACTAAATAGACCAATAAGAACCCGGAAATTGACTCTGTCATAAGAAAACGACCTACCAAAAAAAAAAAAAAGCCCCAGACCAGAGGGCTTTCCAGCAGAATTCTACAAATCATAACAGGAGGAGCTGATACCAATCCTATTTAAAGTATTCCAGGCAATTGAGAAAGATGGCACTCTCGAGTCATTTTATGAAGCTAACATCACACTTACACTCCAACTGGGTAAAGAGCCAACAAAAAAGAGATCTATAGTTCAATTTCACTGATGAAGGAGGATGCAAAAATTCTCAACAAAATTCTAGCAAATTGTATCCAACAACACATCTCAAAAATCATTCACCATGACAAAGTAGGGTTCATCCCCAGGATGCAGGGCTGATTCAACATCCACAAGCCCATAAATGTAATTAAATATATCAACAGATGTAAAAACAAGAACCATATGATTATATCATTAGATGTGGTCAAAACCTTTTGATAAAATCCAGCATCCCTTGTTGATAAAAACCCTTGAACACCTAGGCATAGAAGGAACATGCCTCAAAATAGTAAGTGCTATCTACAATAAACCCACAGCCAGCATATTGCTTATTGGACAGAAACTGGAAGCATTTCCCCTGAAAACTGGATCAAGACGAGGCTGCTCACTCTCACTCCTCCTATTCAACATTGTGTTGGTAGTTGTGTCTAGAGCAATCAGACAAGAAAAGGAAATCAGTGGTATCCAAATAGGTAAAGAAGAAGTTAAGTTACCTCTCTTTGTTGATGATATGACTCTATACCTTGAAAGCCCAAGAGAATCTGTCAAAAACCTCCTTGCACTGATAAATGACTTTGGCAAAGTCTCAGGATACAGAATAAATGTACAAAAGACAGACACATTCTTATATACCAACAAACAAGCAGAGAACCAAATAAAAAGCACAATCCCATTCACAATAGCAAGGAAGAAATGAAATTCCTCATCATCTTCCTAACTAGAGAAGTGAAAGATATACAATGAAAACTACAAAACACTGCTCAGAGAAATCCGAGAAGACACAAACAAATGGAACAAATATTCTGTTCATGAATAGGAAGAATCAACATTGTTAAGCTGTCCATCCTACCAAAAGCAATCTACAGATTCAGTGCATTACCCATTAAATTGCCAATATCATTCTTCTCAGACCTGGAAATGACAATACAGAAATTCATATGGAAACAAAAACTACCATGAATAGCCAAAAACATCCTTAGCAAGGCACAAAGTTTTAAACTTTACTATAAGGTTACAATAACCAAAATAGCCTGATGTTGGTACAAGCACAGGCATATAGACCAATGGAACAGGATAGAGATTCCAGAAGCAAAACCTCAATTTCTCAACCAACTCGTCTTTGACAAAGACTCCATCAATGTCCACTGGGGAGAGGAGAACCTATTCAGTAAGTGGTGCTAGGAAAACTGGCTGACCACATGCAGAAGATTGAAATAGGACCCCTACCTACCACCATACACAAAAATCAACTCTAAATGGATCAAAGACCTAAACATAAACCCACAAACATTAAGAATCTTAGAAAACACAGGAGATACCTTTACAGAAATCGGAGTAGGCAACCAATTCTCGATCAGAACCCCAGATTCCATGCCATAAGAGATGAGACTCTTGGGATCTCATTGAACTGAAAACCTTCTGCAAAACAAGGAAACCATCAAGAGAGCATGGAAACAATCCAGAGAATGGGAAAAAATAATTGCCACCTGTATATCTGAGAAAGGTCTCACCTGTAAATCTGACAAAGCCCTCGCATCCAGGATCTACAAGGAACACAAATGTGCTGAAAGGAAACTAAACAGCCCCATTAAAAGGTTGGCAACATACATGAACAGACACTTCTCAAAAGAAGACATACAGACAGCCAACATACACATCAATCATCAGCTTCTCTAATCATCAGAGAAATGTAAATCAAAACCATGCTGAGATATCACCTAACCCCGGTAAGAATGTCTGTCATTAATAAAACAGAAAACAGTTGCTGGTGAGGATGCGGAGAGAAAGAAACGCTTCTACACTGCTGGTGTGAATGCAAATTAATGCAACCTCTTTGGAAGACAGTGTGGCAATTTCTAAAAGAACTATAAATTGATCTTCGATACAACTCAGCAATCCCCCTACTGGGAATATACCCAGAGGAACTCAAATAGTCCTACCAAAATGATAGCTACACACACATGTTTATTGCAGTACTATTCACAATAGCAAAAACATGGAACCAATCATGCTGCCCATCGAAGCTGGACTGGAGAAAAAAATGTGGTACAGCCGGGCTCAGTGGCTCAGCCTGTAATCCTGCGCCTTTGGGAGGCTGAGGTGAGTGGATTGCCTGAGCCCGCGGGTTCGAGACCCGCCTGGGCAGGCGAGACCTTATCTCTACAATAAATCAAAAAATCATCCGGGCGTGGTAGCACATGCCTGTAGTTCCAGCTACTCGGAAGGCTGAGGTGGAAGGACAGCCGGAGCCCAGCAGGGCGAGGCTGCGGTGGCCGGGAGCGGCCACTGCACTCCAGTCTGGGCGACAGAGTGAGACTCCAACTCAAAAAAAAAAAAAAAAAAAAAAAAAGAAATAAAATAGACAAGTGGGACCTCATCAAACTAACGAGTTTATGCAAAGCAAAAGAAACCATCAAGAGAACAGGGAGACAACCCACAGAATGGGAAAAATTTGCCACCTGTATATCTGACAAAGGCCTAACACCTACGATCTGCAAGGAACTCAAATGCACCAAAGGGAAAAAAACAAATAGTCCCCTTAAAAAGCGAGCAAAAGACATGAATAGACACTTCTCAAAAGTAGATATACGGGCAGCCAACAGATACATGAAAAAGTGCTCAGCCTCACTCCTCATAAGAGAAATGCAAATCAAAACCAAATTGAGATATCACCTAACCCCAGTAAGAATAGCCATCATTAATAAAACAAACAGCAGATGCCGGAGAGGATGTGGAGAAAAAGGAACATTTCTATACTGCTGGTGGGAATGCAAACTAGTGCAACCTCTTTAGAAGACAGTGCGGTGATTTCTGAAAGAACTAGAAATTGTACTTCCATATGACCCAACAATTCCCCTACTGAGAATATGCCCAGAGGAACTCAAACCATTTTCCAAAAAAGATATCTGCACACATGTTTGTTGCAGTTCTATTCACAATAGCAAAAACATGGAACCAACCGTGTTGCCCATCGATGCTGGACTGAATTTTTTAAAAAAGTGGTACATATACACAATGGAATATTATGTAGCCATAAAGAAGGACAAATTGGTGGATTTGGAGCTGATCATACTCAGTGTTCTATCACAGAAACAAAGAACAGAGTACCATATGTTCTTACTCATAAGCGGACCTTGAACAATTATAATACTATAAGAAAGCGATTGGCTATAATGGAAAACTGCCAGGGGAGGGGGATGGGATTGGCAATTGAGGGAAACAGCATACTTCATCAACAAGGGTACCTGCATAATCAATGTTTGTGTACCTAACCCTGAATTGTACTCCACATCTTTATTATAAAAAAATAATAATAATAAAATTAAAAAGAGATTGGCAGTGGCAGGACACTGCCATGGGCAGGGATTGGGGAGAGGCACATAACATCAATAAGGGACCAGGCAAAGTGAGGACCAAATGGAGGATCAAACTTTACCTATACTAAGACCACTTGTTTACATAATCCTGAATTGTATCCCGCATTTAAAAAAAAAAAACAAAAAGAAAAAAAGAAAACAAAATGAAAGAAATATAATCTTAAGAGTTTTCAGTCTACAATATAACAATTTTAATACTCAATTAGCCCATTAGTTATTGTCACAAAATTTAAATGTTATGAATAAATATCTATGAATAAATTACAAATGAATATCTGAATAGGATTTCCTACACTAATACAACTAAATATCTGGGTGGAATTTCCTATATTAATAATAATAAAAAAATATTTATTCTTCTTTCTTTCTGCTTACAATTCATCTTATATACACAATTGGTTTGCTCTTTCCATGATTTAAAAATGTTAGTATCAAGTAACTTAGAAGTAAGTTCAGAATTGTTACGTTATA
Organism: Cephalopachus bancanus; assembly: GCA_027257055.1. NCBI lineage: Eukaryota > Metazoa > Chordata > Mammalia > Primates > Tarsiidae > Cephalopachus > Cephalopachus bancanus. The sequence continues at coordinate 810,572 of JAPVLO010000667.1, read as the reverse complement.
TTTCAAGAAGATAGAGATATGTGTATTTTTTAATAATTGAAATATTTGTGGCTACCATATTTATTACTATTACATGGGATAAGTTAAAAAAATACATAGAGCATGTAGTATTATTCAACTCATTATTGAATTAGAAATTATTCCTTAATTTTGATGGGTAAAGTCAAATTGACATTATAATAGTGTTCAGTTTCTCCCATATCAGTGGCTGGAACAGGCCAATCACCTCAGTGTGTGCTTTTCAAATATCATTTCTAATTCCCACAACAATCATTAATAAATTAAGAATAATCCATATATTTAAAAGAAAAAAAATTAAGATTTACATGATTGTCCTAATTTGACACATGTCCAAATTGTGATAAGCTAGGTAACTTGTCCTCTTCACTTCAGCATATATGTGATGAATTTGGTAAGTGAATCAACTTCCTCTCATTCAAAACCCATGGTCACCTGAAAAATGATTCAGAAAAGCAAAGAAATTAGTAAAGTGTCAACAAGTTAGACTGCAACATCTGGTCACTGGGAAGCTTTGAGAAAGAAAATGTGAAGTATATTTAATGCATAAAGCACAACCAGTATCCAAAAATTTATAAGTGAGCATTAAAAAGCAATGGCAACTGGGTTTCAGTTGCTGTGTAGATTTTTAGATAATATACAAGAAAGCATTAATTTGCATGAATGTGTGAAATTCATGAAAATTGCTTTAAAGATGATTTCCATTGATATTTTTGGTATTTAGAATAAGAGAATTTCCTGCGTCTGAGGGAGATTCCATTTGGGACCACACATCTTTATTTTTTAATAACCATAATGTTCATGTAAATTCACAATATTGGGTTTCATAACTAGCTTTTGCCCTTTCAAACGTGTGTCTATAGTCTAGTACTATAGAAATAATTTTTTTAAACGGTACCGGTTGAAATTATCGTCTTATGTGAGACTTCCTCTGAAAGAAGTATGTAAAAATATAATTAGTTATTACCTTCAAACTGAAAATAATTATAAACATGTGAATCCAGGTACTAAAATAAATTGGAATACTGATGTAAATGAAATAAATTCAAATAGCAAAATGAATTTTTTCTATGACTATTATAATAATCTCTATAAAGATTTTTTTGATATCAAATCAATTAGTCGGAAAGGTATAAATTCAATTCACATCTGATAGCTCTTGCAATATATAGGAGCAAATGTAGTATGTATGAAACTAACCTTTATATAATTGATTTTACTGAAATAATATATTTTAGCCTATTAAATATGAAACATGCCATTGACTAATATGAATGATTGGACAAGTTATTGACCTCAAGTGAACATAACGAAAATAATCAAAGCATATTGACATAGCTACCGTTTAAAACAACTAATGCTCTCGGTTCAGAACAATCAGATATCAGCAAACAGATTATCGTATCTATACAAAAATTGGAAGAAAGGAAATAAAAAGATAATATCCTTTAATTTGGAGATATGTGGGAGTATATGATAAAATTATCTTTCCCATAATACAAATTTCAGATTGTTTGTACTTCTTAACTTTAGCACTTTTCACTTGACCCATAAATAATTTTCATTGTAACAAAAGGGAAAGATCTCAGCAAGTAGATAGATATTTTTTCTTTCATTTTTGACGTGAGCACTGTACTTTGTAATCTTATCGCTGACAGAAGGACTCATGAAATAATATGAAAATAAGACACCCATGGATGGCTTTCTATTCATTAAGTTGATAGATGAATAAAAGTATCATTAATTATATAAACAGGATATATGTTCAACATCAAGTGAAACTGAAAATTACAGCTTACCACAATATTAATGAAAATCTAAAGTACAAAACATGCTGAAAGGGATGCCTTATAAATTTCTATTATTTTTCATTTGTAACTATACCCCTAGTTTGGAAATAGCCTCTGACATGTGAATAGAAAGCCTCTTTCATAAAATTTTGAAGTGAATTCTCCAGTATAATAAATCCTGTATGTTACACATCACTATCAAACGGAAGTGACCTAGATTTTCTTGTGGTTCACACAAATTTATGTGTCAATCAGAAGGGAAATGAGTGGAGAAAAAACACACATAGTGTTAGAGAATTATGGGTTGCCACGGATACTAAATTTGATATTATTGATATTTTCTTAAGAAAAGTAAAATCTCATTATATAGTCATCTCAGGTAATAATTAACTAAAACCCTACTTAATTCAAATCATTTAATGTATGCAATCTTTAAAAATTAACATGGAGTGAGGCATGTATCAAATTTATTAAATGTTTTAAAAAATGGATATCTTCTTGCTTGTTGACTAGCCAAATTGGCTAATGGTTAGTCTCATTTTAAAATTCTTTTTATTATGACTGAGTATCTTAAGGGAAACAAGTCAGACACAGAAAGTCATGTATGCATGTTCTCACTTATAAGTGGGAACTAAAAAATGTATACACATGGACATGGAGTATGGAATAATAGATACTCGAGACTCAGAAGGGTGGGAAAGTGGGAGAGGATGAGGAATGACAAACTATTCACTATTTAGTTGATGGATAGATATACTAAAAGCCCAGACATCACCACTATGCAATATATGTATGTGACAAAATTAAACTTGTACCTCATAAATGTATACAAAAAAATATATGCAAACATTTTAATATTATATTTAATGTAATACAATAAGACATTAAATAAAATGTGGAAATGAGGCAAATAGATGGCCCTCAGATAACTCTACATTAGGCCCCTGAAGAGCAAAGGGTAGTTGTTCAAAGCTCACTAAAGGAATTAAGTATTGCCCTTGATCTGAAAGTCTCCAAGATCCAGCTTGTAGATATAAAAAAAAAGTTTGTGTAGAAAAAATTCTGTTCAGGCATAATCATGCAGAGCAGTGATTTCACCCCTGGATGATTTTTCAATGACATGTGGCAAAGTCTAGAGACTTTTTAAACTTAATTTTATTTTTCCACTTGTCTAATAATTGTATATATTCATGGAGTTCATAGCGATCAGATCAGAATAATTGGCATACCATCATCTCACCCATTTATAATTCATTTGTGCTAGGATCATTCAATAAGCTCCTTGTGCTAGGATCATTCAGTAAGTTCCTTCTAGCTATTTGAACTTATGTTGTTAACTATAGTCATCCTATAGGGGTATAGAAAATTAGGACTTAATTCTCCTATCTAGCTGTAATTTGTGATCTTTAATAAATCCTTTCCTATTGCTCCTTTCCCCCTGTCCTTCCCAGCCGATGATATCTTCTGTTCTACTTTTTACTTCTATGATGCCTTTTCAGTTGCCACATTTAGAGAAGGAGATTTCCTGTTGGAATCTAGTGGGTAGAGACCCTCACAACAATTATTGATCCAATCCCAAATGTCAATAGTCTGAGATTGAGAAAAAAGGCTTGGCATGACAGACTCTGTGTATTCTTATGGCTCCCAGGAGATGGTAAAACAAAACAAAACAGCAACAACAACAACAAAACTTAAGAGAAAGAGCTTCTTATACTAATATTGCCTGGGGAAAAGTAGCTTTTGATATTCAATGCCTGTGTACAATGCCTTCACAACTACCTAGACTTGCCCCCTCTTAGATATCCTACATTTATTCTACAAACAATGAATATGCCCTTTGCAGTCTTGTTCACACAAGGAAGACAGGGTGAAAAAATAAACTTTCTCACTTGTTCTACATGCCTGGCTGCACAATTCCATCAAGCATGGAAAACTATTCAATAAATTAACCATCATTTTTTCAGGCATAAAGAAAGTAATTGACTTTAAAATAATCATGATATCTTTATAAGGAACCTAGCTGCCAGAGATCAAGTTTTGTATCCACTAAAAATGAGAGACTATGGAGGAGAGAAGACAACTTTTCAGAGTAGGACGAATGTTTACCACTTACTATGCTGACCTATGACTTCAATATTATCAAGTGATAAAATCAAATATCGTATTTCTTGCTAAATTACATTTTTTCCCAGAATAATGCATGCTTTATGTATTTTTTTGTTGCTGCAAAGCTTTATTTTATTTTTAAAAATCCCATGGAATTCCCCAGAAACAAATAAAAATTTCAAAGATTGATTAGCCAAAACAAAAGAATAACTTTGTACCCGCATATAAAACAAAAATGCAAGATGCTATAGTCTTTTCTTCATGGACTTAAGAACAAGATTTTATATTGACCTGATATATAATTTGCTACTAGACACTTAAAGGTAAACTAAATGTACAGTTGTATTATACTGAAGAAGGGGCAAGAGGTAAACTTTACTAACAAAATATCATGTTATTGTTTGATTCATAGCAGAATGGAACACAGCAGCATGCTATAAAAAAAAAACAACTCCCTAAAGAATGATGGACATGGGAAAATTCAGAAAAAGAGAAATGTTTAAAAATCTACTTCAAAATATACATTTTAATTTTCGAACCATTATAGCAAATTAAAAAGTAGAGTTCAAAGACATATTTGACATCTGCTTCTTATTGCAAACTTAGGTCCATTTTCCCCTAAACATATCTTTTCAACTAGATGTCTCATTACCACCAAAAGGGAGTATCATTAGGATAATTAAAACGACTTCATCTCTATGACTGGTCTGGAGAGTTTAAAGATCCTTGGTGGACCAGTTTCCTATTTAGAAAGTGAACTCTAACCTGTATTATTCTCCTTTATGCCAAAGCAAATCCTTGCAAGTGCACAAATAGAATTAAGACTTAGAAATGGAGACCCAGTTACAATTGAATAACTCATCAGATAAATAATAAGAAAAGACTTAGATGGAAAAACAGTTTAGATATAACCTGAAGATAACAATATATGTTTTTTATTTGTGAATTGTGATATATTATTTAAGAGACAGAAATTAGGTCAAGCTCTTGCTAGTAAATATTTAAAGTCAAGAAAAATGCCACCTTCTGATGGACGTTCTTTTGCAACTCAGAAAAAATAAATACTTTTATATGTCCATTAACTCAAGCTTTTTCTGTATCCCAGCATTATATATTTGAAACTTTGTAAATTAAACTTTCAAAATTTTGAAATAGTTGTAGAATCAGGTACAGTTGTAAAATATAGTAGAGAGATATCCCATGGACCAATTTCCCCAGTGATAACATTTGCAAAATTAAAGTACAATTTTGCTGCCAAAATATTATTGACTTTGACACAGTCAAGACACACAGCATTGCCATATCCACAAGTACCCATTATGTTGATCTTTTATAACCACACCCACTTCGTTTTCACTTTCAATCCCTGCCTTAACCCCAGGCAACTACTCATTTGTTATTCATGTCTATAATTTCATCACTTTAAAGTGGTATATAAATGGACTCATAAAATATAACTTTGGAAGATTTCTCTTTCCACACAGTATAATTCACTGAAGATGTACCAAGTTTGTTGCATGTATCAATAGCTTGTTTCTTTTATTATTGCTGAGTAGCTTCCATCATAAAGATGTACCATAGTTTGCTTAATTGCTAAAATAAATTTTACACAATACTTAAGACTTCCAATGTAGAATACAATTTTCAGAACCATGGCATTTTATTTATTTATATTAAAACATTGGCCTATTTATCTGCATTATGAGTTCTTTGTGTGTAGCAAGTATGTATATTAAGTTTGTGAGAATGTATATAGTATGTGAATGACTCTCGACTTACAATGGGATTACATCCCCATAAATGCATTGTATTGAAAATATTATAAGTCAAAATGCATTAAACACACCTAATCTAATGAACATGATAGCTAGCCTAGCCTATTTTAAACAAGCGTAGAGCTCTCATATAAGCATGCCGTTGTTCAAAATCATCTCATACAGAGTATATTTTATAATAAAGTGCTAACTATCTCATGTAATGTATTGAATATTGTACTAAAAATGAAAAACAGAATTGATTGTGTGGGTACTAACTGCTGGTTTCTACTGATTGTGTATGGCTTTCACACCACCAGTTGAAAAATGGCAAGTGGAACTACAGTGACTTGTGGGAACTGTCTGTACAGTAATTTGCAAAAGTCACCTATTTTATACTGTAACCTGGAGAACAGCTTCATTCAAATTTTCATGTCATATTAAACCTAAAAATATCTTATACAAAGAATGACAAAAAAGATATTTTAAATGATTTCTTTTATGCAATTTCAATATAAGTTGCTATTTAGATACTGGGGATCTTATTATGGAGCACTATGTAAAGGATCTCTCTATAATTGTATTCAATGTTCTAACCCATAATTTAGATTTTATTATAAATATTATTCAGATATGTCTTCCTTTAGAATAAACAGAATAGCAATAGCAAGAAATAACAATTATTAAGGTGGAGGGATGAAAAATCTCTATCAGGTACAATGTGCACGGGTAGGGGTGGTTGATATAATTAAAGCCTATATTTCTTTGACACTGTACAATGCATCCATGTAACCAAACATTATTGACACTCCCTAAAACTATTGTAAGAAAAGAAAGCAAAGAAAGAAAAGAAGGAAGGAAGGAAGGGAGGGAGGGAGGGAGGAAGGGAGGGAGGGGAAAGAGAGAAAGAAAAAAGGAAGGAAGGAAGAAAGGAAGGAAGGAAGGAAGGAAGGAAGGAAGGAAGGAAGGAAGGAAGGAAGGAAGGAAGGAAGGAAGGAAGGAAAATATTAAGGCATAGCTAAGCAAATAGGTATCAATGGCTCAGTATTTTCTAGGATTTAAAAACAAAACTAGCCGGGCTCGGTGGCTCAGCCTGTAATCCCGCGCCTTTGGGAGGCTGAGGTGAGTGGATTGCCTGAGCCCGCGGGTTCGAGACCCGCCTGGGCAGCGAGACCTCATCTCTACAATAAATCAAAAAATCAGCCAGGCATGGTAGCGCATGCCTGTAATTCCGGCTACTCGGAAGGCGGAGGCGGAAGGATCGCCGGAGCCCAGCAGGAGAGGCTGCGGTGGCCGGAAGCGGCCACTGCACTCCAGTCTGGGCGACAGAGTGAGACTCCAACTCAAAAAAAAAAAAAAAAAAAAAACTATAATTATAAGTCAAATAATTCTCATCACAGCTTTGAGGTGGGCATTTTTGTTGATCACACTATATCACAGATGATGAGTGTTAGGCCAAAAAAAAAGATGAGTAATTTATCAAGATCCAAGGAAGTAATTGGGTTGCACCATTTAGCCTTGATAGCTGCAGTCCTGAACCCTGCTGCAAAACCAATTAAACTAGAATCTTTCAGAGGTAAATTCACTGGCTGGACCTACACAAAAGTCTTTTCAAACCTCCACAGAGCCCAATGTACAGGGTAAGTAGGTATATTTTTGTGTTATAGCAAGGTGTAGACCTTGGGAAAGCTTAATCAGGCTCACCTGGGGGATTGTTACAAATGCAGAACCAGCCCAAAGTTACTTAATCAGAGTCGTATTGTAATAAGATTTCCAGGTGATCTCCATGCATATTAGAACTTGAGACATAGTACTAGATACCATGATTCTTAACTATTGTTCTAATTAGCTGACATTTTTTTTCAACTGAAGAGCAAATTTATCTTAGAGGAGAAAATCTAATCTTCAAAAAGTTGACCTCTCTCACCAAGACATTGGCATACATCCTGGAAAGTGCTTTGATCAGTTCAGATTGGCTCAGGTGCTCCTTGGAGGAATAAAAAAAATTACTGATGGGTGCTGAGGTAAAAAGGAGCAAGGTATACACTATCTCCAGTAGAGCAGTGGTATGGGCTGAATTGTGTCTCTCCAAAATTACAGTCTTAATATCCAAAACCTCAGAATGTGACTACATTTGGAGATGGGACCTTTAAAAAGCAGGTATCAAGGTAAAATGAGGTCACTAGAGTGGGCCCTAATCTAAAATGACTGGTGTCCTAATAAGAGGCAATTAAGACACAGACAAACACAGAGGGATGACCACATGAGAACATGGGGAGAAGGCTGTGTCTACAAACCAAGGAGAGAGAACTCGGGAAGAATCAGTTTTGCCCACAACTTGATCTCAGACTTCCAGCCTCCTTAATCATGAGAAAATAAATTTCTGTTTTTAAAGCCACACAGTGTGTGATCTGTTATGGCAGTCCTAGCAAACTCACAACAAATAATAAAAAGAAAACAAACAAAGAAAATTTTTATTTTTATAATTTTATATCACATTATTTATTATGGCAGTGATAACTCAGCATCAGGTGTCTTTAGCATTATTAAGATTCTTTTTTTTTTTTTTAAGTTGGAGTCTCACTCTGTCGCTCAGACTGGAGTGCAGTAGCCGTTCCCGGTCACCGCAGCCTCGACCTGCTGGGCTCCGGCAATCCTTCCGCCTCAGCTTTCCGAGTAGCTGGAATTACAGGCATGCGCTACCACGCCCGGCTGATTTTTTGATTTATTGTAGAGATGAGGTCTCGCCAAGTTGCCCAGGCGAGTCTCGAACCCACGGGCTCAGGCAATCCACTCACCTCGGCCTCCCAAAGTGTGGGAGTACAGGCTGAGCCACCAAGCCCGGCTAAGATTCTAATATATATTTATTCATGAGAACTCAGGTGTCATCATAGAAAATTACATATTAGAAGAAGAATATTTTGAACTTATTAGGCATCTTTTGTTTAGCACCCGAAAGGGAAAATAAAATAGCCTCATGATATTCATAATATTGATGGAAGGCAATTTATCTTACGTTTCACCAAAAGAGCTTCATATTCTATTTTCTGGATATTGAACCTCATTTAAGGAAAGCTAACATCTGAAATGATACTCATTAGTTGTGCACAAGATAATCCCTAGCCCTGCTTTCCAATTTGCTTCCATAGAAGACCACAGGCATATAAAATTCTAGGTTATAGGTCGTCTTTGAGAAAATGATCTAATATACATTTTAACATTTTAAAGTTTTCAGGCCATAAGCAAGCTGTTTCATTGTTTGGAAACATTATAATGCATTGTATATTCTTGTTTGAATAAATGGCAGAACATCTGGTATTTGAAAACATAAGAACAAATTAGGATTTGCCCTCTTCACAGCAAGTAGTATGCACAGAGCAGAGGTGGGAATTTTGGTGGTAGGTACAAATGTTGTGGTACAAAACTTCCACCTTTAGATCTTGAATTAGAAATGTACTGGTATAGATGAACAACTAATGTCCTCATTGTTTAGAATCATACCAGAGATATACAGCCTCCAAAAATGTGTTGGTCATAATGAAGAAGATTTTAGAATATCTATTTAGCAATTGTAAATTGTAGTCTTTGTAACCAAATGCATCAAATGAGTATCACATATGTATTTCCTTTCTAGTTGATCTATAGATATACGACAGGAGATTCCCCCCCCAAAAAAACCTGGAATTATCTTTTGAAGGATGAGCCCCTTGTAGTACAGACTTCCCCCATTAGGAAAGTGTCCTAGGAACATATCAGCATCTGTGTACCAGCTAGCATTGTTGTGAGGCTGCATTCAGCTTCAGTGAATTTTTTTGTCAACGATTCTTTCAACACATTTACCCATTTCATGATGAGTGATTTATGAGTGCAGCTGCCCAAACCTTGCTGAATGTTCAGCAGTTTTTGACCCAAAGCAGCATGATCCCCATACCCTACCCGCCCTATTCACCAGATCTTGTCCCAACAACGTTTTTTTTTTTGTTTGTTTCCCTGAATGAAAAACAGTCCTGAAAGGGAAACAGTTTGCCAATGTGGAAGAGGTGAAACAAAAAATGGCAGACGTAATAAAAGACATCAAAATTAATGCGCTCAAAAACTGGGGCAGTGCAAAAAGCTTCTCAATAGGTGTATTGCATCAAATGGAGAGTACTTTGAAGGTGACTGAAGTTTAAGTATGTAAGAATAAATACAACATTTTTTATAAAAAAAGTTTGTGTTTTGGGGGGCTCTCATACACACACACACACACACACACACACACACACACGCTTATATACATATCTCAAGTGAATTACCTACACAAGGTGAAGTATTTATTAATGATGACAGGGCTCACTCTTTAAATAATTATTGTGGAGACAATAAATGATATGTTAGTAGTATACTCATGGTGTAGTAGTCTCTGATTATCCGTGGGGGATATATTCTTAGACACCCAGTGGATACCAGAAATCACAGATAGCACCAAACTCTGAATGTACAATGTTTTTTTTTCACTGTACCTGCATACCGACAAAAACAGTTAATTTATAAATTAGGCACAGTAGGAGATTAACAACCATAGCTCATAATAAGGTAGAACAATTATAAAAATATACTCTAAAAATTATGCAAGTGTGTTGTCTTTCTCTTGCTCTTTTCTCTCTCCTTCAAAATATTTTATTATTCCAAACCACTGGTAACTGAAACTGCAGAAAGAACAAATACTGATGAGGGGAGTCTAATGTAATTCTCTTGCTGTTAAGTGTTGAAAGCAAATCATGTTTCTGCTTAATGGCTTAATAGTTTCTTTACATACATATTAGGTGACTAGAAAGGACCAATGTTTCTGGTATTTCACCGGGAAATTTTATTTTTCCCAACCAATGAAAATAATGAGGTCAAATTTTGTTAACTTGCCAGGAGAAACAGGAACAATTCCTCAATCCCCAGTCAGTGGGACCACTGGGATGGTTAAAATTGAACTTCATCTTTCCATGCCTTGAGAACATAATTCTCTTGAGATGCATCCAAGTTGGTGCATGTATCAATAATTTGTTCTTTTATTTAATTGCTGAGTAGATTCCATGGTCTAGATCTATACGGTTTGCTCAACCACTAAAACAACTTTTACAAAATGCTTAAAACTACAAATGTAGCATAGAATGTTCAGTTTTCCTCTCTCCATGCCTCTCCACACCTTGAAAGTTTAAAAATCCTTTTGCAGTCTGGTTTCCTATCTGGAAAGTGGGCACTCCCCTGCACTACTCCCCTTTCTGAAGCAAACCACTGCTAAGTGCAGGAATAGGAATCAGTGTTAGAAGCAGAGAAATTCAGAGAGGAGGAAGTGTGAGTGGTATCATTGTGGAAGTTGAGTACTCGAATGTTGGGCAGAAGAAGGGAGTGGACTGGGAACCTCAAACTTTTTTCAACTTTACAATTGATTGTAGCCCAAAAGATGCTCCTCAATTTTTTTTCTCTGTAACACTTTCCTCCTCCTTGAGACAAGGGATTGGAGAGCCCTTGTGGAGAGCTCTAAGAATGGAAAATGAGTGCTAATTCCTGCCAATTTAGCACAAGAATATAGGCAAGCACTTTACAATGTGGTTTCTTTATTTCTCTTTCAGATTCAAAGAGAAACATATTCAAATTTCAGAAGCTTTTCAAGACTCAATTCTATTCAGTATCTCCTACTCTATATACTATATAATTCAACAGTCAAAATAACAAGATTGAATTTATATATGCAATGTGACCAGAGAGATGAGAAGAGCTATTTCTCATTATTCAATGTCTGCAAACAATTACATTGTCTGAATTTTTAGCTACTATTCAAGTAAGTCTTGATGGATTCAGAGAGAAAGGCTATTTCGAAATAAATGTAATTATTACCATTATATTATCATTTCTTATAGTTACTATTCTTTTTAACATGTCATTTTTATGTTATCTTACCACATAACATATTAACACAGTTACATATTTTGACAAATTGAAAAAAGCTTGAGATATTTGGTTATAGATATACAGGTTTAATTTATGCCATTTTCTGAAATACTCAATTAACTATGGTCAGGTTTTTATTTCTCCCTTTCTACCCTCATTCCACATAAATTTGTTTATTTTTCATCTTATTTTACAGAGAGCATTTAAATTGTATTCAAGTAACACTATTTGAATGCTTATTCTCTGACATCATGACTACTAAATGTAATGAACTTTCTAGATCTGTTTATGACACAAATTAAAAAACAATTCTATGAATTATGTTACTAGTTCAGGCATCTAAGTATATTTAATATGAGATATGCATTGCATAGCCAATAGTAAATATCAATGCTATTATTTAAAAACATCCTGGTCAGGTGAGGTGGGCCAGGTCTGCAATCCTAGTGCTTTGGGAGGCCAAGGCTGGAAGATCTCTTGAGGCCAGGAGTTCCAGACCAGGTTAGGCAACGCAGTGAGACCCTATCTCTATATAAATAAAATAGCCAAGCATGATGGCAAGCACTTGTAGTCCCAGCTACTTGGAAGGCTGAGGTGGGAAGATCACTTGAGCCCAGGAGTTTGAGGCTGCAGTGAGCAGTACACTGCCCTCCAGCTTGGGCAACAGAGTGAGACTGTCTTTTAAGAAAATTAAAAGAAAATAAACACATCCTATCCGGCTTTGCTTTACACAAAAAAGGCTAAAATAAGGACATTCAATGACTTTCATGAAGGTTAAATTTTAACTCCTTAGAGTTTCAGTGTTTAGTGTGCACAAAAGTTAAATTATGCTTTAGCATGATTTTGTCGTGTGCCAATTATATCTACTCTTTACCGAAATTTTATTATTTTTCCCAGGAATTCAGATGTATACCAGAATGTGTTAAAATTTAGATTGCCAAAATCTTACTAATTCAAAATAACTGCAATATAATTGCAATATATAATAAATGTATTATACATTGTCACAACATTTTTTTCTTCACAGATTAGCAAACCTTACAAGTACAATATTTATATAGTTTTGAAGGAGCGTGAAGGAGTTGTCGCATTATTAGCTTCTGCCTTTTTGATGATTATGCAAATCAAAAATAAGCTATGTATTCTTCTCCATATATGGATTCAAAATTCTTTATAGCAAATATTTTTCACACATGCAGCATGCTAAGCTATAGTGAGGTGGCTTAAAAATAAAGTTAGGTTAAAGAGCAAGCTATTATTCATATGGTTTAGGTAAGAATTTCTGTAATGTCTTTTAAGTACTAGAGAAAAAAATATGTACATAGTATCAAATGAAAATATGTGGACTCCTATAATGCATACTGCAAGATCTTCAGCTTCCTATAAAATGTAAAAGCTTGATAAAACATTGAGGGTATGCTCGTTTCAAATAAACAAATAAACTACACTCTTCCACTGCCTCTTGAGCAAAGCACCATTCAAAGGTGAAATGTTTGCATGTTTTTAACAATTGAGGAAGGGTTATTTTTTCACCTCCTCTGAAAAAGCTCTTGCAATGCACTTTGCCTCTTCTTTTTAGCCACCACTGCCCCACTTGCAGACAAAAGACTAGAAAATTTAGCTTTTCTGCTAATATGATCAACTTGGTCTTAATTCTGAAATTTAAGGAAACTTTTTTGGCATTGTTAGCCAGACATCATAAGGTATCACTGCTTTTTTTCAACCCATTCATGAACATAGATAATCACAGATACTTGAGAAAATGATCAGGGATTCAATAAAACAATAACAAAATAAACCGTCAACAGCTGTCTCACTAAGAGTAGGCAAACTGTTTGGAGGCTAGCCAGGCTTTGGATATTAACAGAAGACTTTTGGAAAAGGCATGCTAATATTACAATAACAAATAGTACCAGGAAATACATGGATGAGCATGATATGTGTTGAAAAGTCAGTAAAAGAATAAATAATATTTCAGCAAGGAAGAATTGAGCAGCCTAACCTGATCTTTGGGAAATCGTGACAATTTTAATAGCAAGAGCTGAGGCGGCATTCGCCCAGGTAAACTTAATCATAGGAGCCAATTTTGTCGTTTTTGCAGCACATGAAAGATGAACTTTTATAATATTGTATTGTAAAGGAAGTGGAAGATTTTGTTTATTGGAGGTCAGAAAGAAGATTTTAACTAAACCAGGTATAAGAGAAAAGACATTTCAAAAATTATAGGAAGCGTAATAAAGTGAATGAATTTTGTGTTAAAAATAAAATAATAGCCAAGTTTAAATAGATATCTAAAATTCTGACCTGTTTTTTGTGGGTTATTACAATAGAATTTTGATGTAAAAAAAACAAAAGTGCTTTGCATTGGGAAGTATCACTATTCCATTTTATTCAAGATTTTGCATCTATAAACATACTGATTTTTCTCTGCATATCAAACTTCGGTTCTGTTTCATTTAGGAGTTTGAACACTTTATTGTTGACCTAGCCTTCTTTCTAGTAAAACTTTTACTTTCAAACTCCTGTAAACAAAGAGACTGAATTCCGCAATAACAGAGATGTTTATGACAACCCACGAATGAGTATCAGAGATGGCAGACCTATTAGAATGGAAGAAGTTAACATAAACATGTTTCAGTGAAGAAAACTGTAATAATGGTGTTTTATTAGATACAGGAATAAAAGTCTCTCCGACAACTGAATATTTCCTCAGACTTCTATAGTCTTCCTTTAGTATTTAGAAGGGATTGGTACCGAAAATCCCCACATATAACTAAATCTGTGATACTCAAGTTTCTGCTATGATATGGTGTAGTATTTACAAATAACTTACATGCAGCCTCTTGCATAATTTAAATTATTTCTAGATAAAATACCTAATACAACATAAATGCTGTGTAAACAGTTGTACTGTATTTTTATTTGTATTTTTATTGTCTTATTTTCCATTTTTTCCTAATATTTTCCATCAGCAGTTGGTAGAATCCATAGATACAGGAGACAAAGATACAGAGAGATGGCAGTACTCCCATTTTTTTCATAAATAGAAATTATAGTCAATGTTGAAATTCACAGAATTTCTAAAGTGCTCCATGATTATTCTTGAGTCGAGAAGATTAAGGGTGAAAATAGAATCAATACTGCAGAGACAGCTGTAACTTTTCTTCAAGCACATCAGTAATGGAAAGCTTGTAAAGCCTGATAATTGAAAATATTTATATTGAATAACTAATGTTCAATATAAGTATTGAAGTGAAATTGCACACATTTAAACTCTGATTTTTCTTTTGAGGTGTTTTATCGGTTTATCTGTTTTGCTGCTCCCTTGGGAAATATCAGGTAATAAACATTAACTATAGCCTATGGAACAGACAACACGTGAGGAGCACATAAATGTTAAATGCCATCTCTAGAGAGAAAGGGACTTTTCTCTGAGTCATTTGTGGCAGTGCAAAAGCAAATAAGGTAGCTTTCTAAAGACTACCACATCAGTTCTATGAAAAATTGTTTTGTGAGTTAAATCTAAATCTAGTAATCCTATTTTTCAGAAGGTCAATGAATAAAAATAAAACAACTTAACATATAAAAAGTTTGCCATGGGTTAGTTCAGCTTATTATTAACAATAAGAACACTTGTGGAGAATAATACTAGGTATTTAGTCTTCAGAATGGAAGACTAGGAGTTTAAGATCAAGATGTCAGCAGGATTGTTTCCTCCTAAGGACTTTCTCCTTGACTTGTAGGCAGTCATCTTCTCCCTATGTCCTCAGATGGTCTTGCCTCTGTGTGTGTCTGGGGTCTAATCTCCCCTTATAAGGACACAAACCAGATTGGATTAGGGCTCAAACTAAGAGCCTCGTTTTAGTCTAAATACCTCTTGAAAAGTTTTATCTCCAAATAAAGTCACATTCTGAGGTCCTGGGACTTAGAACTTCAACACAGAAATTTTGGAGGGACACAGTTTAGTCCACATCTCTTTCACCAATTACTCGGTCCCTTTCTTTCTAGAGTTGACATTGAAAATTTATATGCTTCTCACATGTAAGTTCCATAGTCTATATTTGAAGTTTATTTTCTGGTGTTTTCCAAGGGGAATAGCAAGACAGAACAAGAAATACTTGGCTCCATTTTGTCTATAAGAAACTGACTTTTAGCCGGGTTCCGTGCTCAACCTGTAATCCCGCGCCTTTGGGAGGCTAAGATGAGTGGATTGCCCGAGCCCTTGGGTTCGAGACCCGCCTGGGCAACTTGGCGAGACCTCATCTCTACAATAAATCAAAAATGAGCCAGGCGTGGTAGCGTACACCCGTAGTTCCAGCTACTCGGAAGGCTGAGGTGGAAGGATCGCCGGAGCCCAGCAGGTCGAGGCTGCGGTGGCCGGGAGCGGCCACTGCACTCCAGTCTGGGCGACAGAGTGAGACTCCAACTCAAAAAAAAAAAGAAACTGATTTTTAAAATTTAGATGACTTTTTCCAGGATTACGCAAAAGAAAAAGTAACCAATATAGAATTATCAAATGCAAGTCTGTCTAAATTTCAAAGTCCCTATTGTTTCCATTTTATTTTCTTAGTCATTGAGACAATTCATAAATGTTACAAGATCGTTAACATCAAAGAGAAAGTTAATAATTTGAAGACAAAACAAAATAAAGGATGATGTATTTAAACTAAATTAGGAGAAAATATAATCACTTAAATACAAATTTGTTTACCAAAAAATACAGTTTTAAAGCTGTCTAAACACAGATGGACTTTGTTTATTCAATCTCCAAAGAAAGGATCTCTTGATAAATGTTAAGGCTTTAAAAGTAACCATGTAATTTTGCAAACATAAACATCTATTTTCCCTTGTGAATTATTATATTGTATTTATAAAATAAACAGATAACTCCCTTGTGGATAGTACTTTAAGAAAATCTGGCACTCTGTAGAAATGCACAAATCATTTTTAAACAGACATATACACACATCAGATGAAATTTTACCCCAGAAAAATAAGCAAATAACTAGAACAACCTATTACTTGTCATTGAAAACATTTGTGGATAATATGTGAATGTTAAGAAACATTTTTGATATGGAAACATAGTACTTTTTGTAGTTTTAACTCTATATACATATAAATTAATTTTATATTGTTCTATACTGCACATTTTATAAAATGTCACTTTTATGAAAAAACTTTGAGATCTTTTATGTCAAATGATATAAATCTACCCCATTCTTTTACATTTCAATTGTATTTTCCTGTACTGATACAATCTATTTTAATTGAGCAATCTTATATTTATATATTGTGAAATAGTTTCCAGTCTTCAGCCCAATTTTTAAAAATCTGTATTTTAATAGCTGTCTACAAATCCTTTAATGTCCATATAATCATTTATATACTCAATCCTAGTATTGTAACTGCTGGATAAGAGAGTATATAAAACTAAATTACCAGTTTTTTTCTAGAGGTTTTTCCAACTGAAATTCCTTCCAAGTCTACATGAGACTCCTTAAATGCCCATCTTCTTTAAACCCTTCTTGAAGAATTATTAAGCTGTTAAAAGTTTAGCAAAATAAAAGATTAAAAATTATGATTTTATTTTGATAAGAATTTAATTAGGAGAAAGTTTGATCACTTTTGCATGTGTGGTTAAACTACTTATTTACTTTCTGTCACTTGTTTCATAAAAGTATTGTCAATAATATACACAAGTGCGCCCAAATAAAATAAACAATGACATACATAAATATTTTTTATTTTATTTTATTTTATTATAAGGATGTGGAGTACAAGTGCAGATTAACTACATAAGTAGGCTATGTGCAGGTGAAGTTTGGGCCTTCAACTGGTCCTCACTTCACCTGGTAATAACTAAGCGCCCTGTGTGTTCTCACGTGCCCTCCACCCTCCCTCCCCTAGACATAGCCCAGTGAGTGCTGATCCCTTTCTTGTACTAATGTGACTAATGATCAGGGCTCACTTATGAGTGAGAAAATGTGGTTTTCAGATATTTTTTCTTTGATAGTTCACTTAGTATGATGGTCTCCAGCTTCATCCAATTTCCTATGAACTCCAAGATTTTGTTCCTTTTTATGGTTGCATAATACTCCGTGGTATATTTATACCTCATTTTCTTTACCCAGTTCATTTTGATGGGCAGTAGGAATGGTTCCATATTTTTGCTGTTGTGGACAGTGTGGCAATAAACATGCATGTGCAGTGTCTGTTTTGTGGAATAATGTGTGTTCCTCTGGGTATATTCCCAGAAGAAATATTGCTGGATGGTGTGGAGGTCGATTTTTAGTTCTTTTAGAAATTGCCACATTTCTTTCCATTGAATTAGCTTTCACTCCCACTAATAGTATAGAAATGTTCCCTTTGCTCTGCACCATTGCCAGCATCTGTTGTTTTTTGACTTTGTCATGAGAGCCATCCTTGCTGGAGTTAGATGGTATCTCACTGTAGATTTGATTTGCATTTCTCTGATAATTAGTGAGGCTGAGCATTTTTTAATGTGTCTGTTGACTGCTTGTATGTCATCATTTGAGAAGTGTCTGTTCTTGTTCTTTGCCCACTTTTTGATGGAGTTGTTTGTTTTTTCCTTTTCACTTCATTTGAGATCTTTGTAGACCTTGGATGTTAGGCCTTTGTCCGATGCATAATTTGCACATATTTTTCCTATTCTGTGGGCTGTCTCTTTACTCTCTTGATGATTTCTTTTGCTGTGCAAAAACTCTTCAATTTGAGGAGGTTCCACTTGTCTATTTTAGCTTTTATGACATTCATTCCTTGGGACTTTGTCAAGAATTCGTTGTCTTCTCCGAGGTGCATAAGAGTGTTTCCTGTATTTTCTTCTAGGATTCTAATCATTGGAGGTTTTACGTTTAGGTCTTTGATCCATTTTGAATCGTTTTGTACATATGGTGACAGGTAGTTTCATTTTTCTGCATGTGTTTAGCCGGTTTTCCTGGCACCATTTGCTAATTATGGTCTCCTTTTTCCAGTTACTGTTATTGGTGGCTTTGTTGCAGATGTGATGGTTGAGAGACTGTGTTTTTGCTTCTAAAATCTTTGTCCTGTTCCATTGGTCTATGTGCCTATTCTTGTACCAATACCAGGCTGTTTTGGTTACTGTAACCTTGTAATAAAGATTGAAGTCTGGAAGTTTAATACCTCCTGCTTTGTTCTTTTTGATGAGGGTTATTTTCACCATTAATAATTTTTTTTCCTGTTTCCATATGAATTTCTGTATTGCTATTTCCAGGTCTGAGAAAAATGATGTTGGTAATTGAACAGGTATTGCATTGAATCTGTAGATTGCCTTGAGTTGAATGGACATCTTGACAATATTGATTCTCCCAGTCCATGAGCATGGAAAATGTTTCCATTTGTTTGTGTCATCCTTGATTTCTTTGAGCAGCTTTATGTAGTTCTCATTGTAAAGGTCTTTCACTTCTCCGGTTAGGTGGATGTCAAGGTATTTCATGTGTGTGTATGGGTTGCTATTATAAATGGAATTATGCTTTTTATTTTGTTCTTGGCCAGCTTGTTGCTGGTGTATAGAAATGCAACTGTCTTTTGCATATTGATTTTGCATCCCCAAGACTTTACTAAAGTGGTTTATCAGTGCGAGGATGCTTTTGACAGACTCTTTTGGGTTTTCAAGGTGTAAAATAACAACATCCTAGAAGAAGGCTAACTTACCTTCCTCTTTTCCTATTTGAATCCCCTTGATTCCTTTCTCTTTCCTGATTCCTCTGGCTAGGACTTCTAGCACTATGTTGAACACAAGGAGTAAGAGTAGGCATCCTTGTCTTGTTCCTGTTCTTAGGGGGAGTCCTTCCAACTTCTGCCCATTGAGCAAAATGTTGGCTATGGGTTTATCATAGATGGCTCTTATTCTTTGAGCGAGGATCTTTGTATGCCTAGGTGCTCAAAGATTCTTATCAAGAAGAGATGCTATATTTTATCGAATGGTGTTCTGCATTTAATGATATAATCACATGGCACTTGAATTTGCATGTGTTAATGTTTACTAGGCAAGGTTTCAGTTCCTGTGGGAGCCTGGCACACAGTGCACAGTGGCCATCTTGGGGAAAAAAAAAAAAACACGTTTTTCTTTCCATACAAAAATATTTAAACATTAGGCTAAAGAAACTTCTCAGAAATAAGTCATATCCCTATAAGTTGACATATCATATTATTACCCCCAAAATGTAAACCTGAAGTATTTCCTAAAAGGTCCAGATATTCCAGAGAAGAATAAATATATGGGACTGCATGTGGGGTTGGGGTACAATCAGACAGGTTTTAGTGTTCAACTCAGGAATGTTTATTGTTTGAAGACAGTGTAGCAATGTATACAAAGCACTGGAAGAAGAAATATGCGACTAGTCAATTTATATCACCTTGCTGTCATTCAAACAGGGTCTACAGGGGGAAATGCACACTTAGGAATTATAGTTTCTATAAATTTTAATAGAAAAAAATCCAAAACACTACATTATTTTCTATTTCTGCCTTCAAAAATTATCAAAATTTTAACAACCGTAAACACATTCATCTGTTATTTTGCAGTTTTCGTGAGTTAGACATCTAGGCACAGCATGGCTCAGCTACTTTTCTTCCTAAAGTCTCACAGGAACAAACTCAAGGTTTAAATTGGGCTACATTTTTTCCCCTAGAGTCTTCAGAACATAATTCATTTCCCGCTTTTGTCAGGATTTAGTTGTATGCACAGATGTGCCTTGACTTACAATGCAGTTGCATCCCTGTAAACCATAAGTCAAAAATATTAAATCAAAATTGCACTGACTACACCTAACCTACCGAATATCATAGCTTAACCTAGCCTACTTGAAACATGCTCAGAACACTTATATGAGCCTACAGTTGCGCAAAATCATCTAACACAAAGTCTATTTTATAATAATGTATTGAATATCTCATGCAATTTATTGATTAACCTGTATCTTCTCACCATCATCAAGTCTAAACATCACTAAGGACTATTTGTAATTGTAGGACTGACAATTCCATTTCCTTCCTGGTTGTTTTTCTGGAACTTGTCTCTGTTTCCAAAAACTGTCTATGTTTCTTTGCCCATATCTCTTTCTTTCATATCCAAAGCCATCAACAGGGGCTGCAATCCTTCTCACACTTTAAATTTCTTCTGAATTTTCTTTCACTTCATTTCTGAGCAGCTGTTCTGTCTTTTGCTTCCATTTATGTACCCTGATTCTATTAGATAAAACAGGGTAGTCTCCCTATCATAAAACAAATTAATGAGTAACCTTAGTTTAAAATTTATTTTCTTGTGTATCCCAGACTTGCAGTAAAAGAAGGTGGCAACCCAGAAATGCCAGCAGGAGCCTTTTTAAAATGTTTACCCAAATGCTTTCTCTTACTAGTAAAAAGACTAAGAAATGAGGAACTGATCAAAACAAAATCATTCTACTTAAACCAAACACCATATAAAACAAACTGTGGCTTCACCCCACTCATACAAGCAGAGTAAATGTGGAATTTCAAAGTCCATCATACTAGTCAATGACAAAGCATCCCAAAGTCCCAGTGGAGTGGGATCAGTGATGGCTGAGTAGGGATCCAGGACTTTGACTCCATCAAGTAGCAAAGATGAACTTTACAATGAAGAGTCATTGGAAACCTCATGGAGAGACTGGACTTTTAATCCCTCCAGAGGATAATGAGGCACCCTATCCCCTCTTCACTGAATTGGTTTCAGAGGTGTTCATGTCTTAGTGGAATCAGCACTTTCATCACTACCCAGTGGTAACAGGACAAGGCCATGTGGGAAGTTTGATCACCCATGATCACCCAGAAGTAACAAGACAACCCTCCGCTATGACTCCATAGGTGCCAACAGAGGCTGAGTAGGGAACATGAACTTCTATACAGGCAGTAGAAAGGCAGTATCTCTTTGTCCTCTTTCAAAATGGAGCCAAGAAAGCCAGCTAGATCAGATCCAAAGATTCATAGCATAATACAGTGTCAAGATGTCCATAGAAAATCACTCATCATCCCAAGAACCAGAAAGTTCCAAAGTGAACGAAATAGAAACAATAAATAGTGTCAACCCTGAGAAGACAGAAAAGTTAGAATGATTTGACAAAAATTTTGGAGCAGCCCTCATCAACAAGCAATTATAAACCTGATTAACACAAAGAAATGACGTAAAAAGACTCAACAAAAAAATAGATTTAAAGGAGAATCCCATAGAAATACTAGAACTTAAAATTTTAATAGTGAAAAATAAATAAATTAATTAGTTAATTAATTAATTAAATAAAACCCTCAATGGTTGGGTTTAAGGGAAGACAGAAGGGGATACAGGACATAATCACTGAACTGAGAGTTGCAATACACACAGAGATAAGAGATAAAGTAAGCTGAAAAAACAAACTGACCAGGCGCGGTGGCTCAAGCCTATAATCCCAGCACTTTGGGAGGCCGAGGTGAGAGGATTGCCTGAGCCCATGGGTTCAAGAACAGCCTGGGCAACTTGGCAAGACCTCACATC
Source organism: Cephalopachus bancanus (assembly GCA_027257055.1). Taxonomy (NCBI): domain Eukaryota; kingdom Metazoa; phylum Chordata; class Mammalia; order Primates; family Tarsiidae; genus Cephalopachus; species Cephalopachus bancanus. The sequence continues at coordinate 788,448 of JAPVLO010000667.1, read as the reverse complement.
TACATTAAAAAATTTTTAAAATATAGCTGGATGTGGTAGCGGGTGCCTGTAGTTCCAGGTACTTGGAAGGCTGAGCTGGAAGGATCACCTGAGCCCAGCAGGTTGACGCTAGGGTGACTGTGAGCATGCCACTGCACTCTAATCTGGGTGACAGAGACTCCAACTCCAACTTCAAAAAACAAAACAAAACAAAATGAAACAAAAAACAAAAAACGAGTGGAGACTTAGAGACCTATGAGCCTATAACAGAAAATCTAAAATTTGTCTCATCAGAGTTCTAGAATGAGACAAGAAATATAGCAGGCTGAAAAAGTACTCAAAGAAATAATAGCTGAAACTTTCCCAAATTAGCTAATGCATAGTTCTGGAGAAATTGATTAGCCACAGGAAAAGCAAACAAATACATAGAACCTTGGTTTAAGACCAAAAACTTATTTTTAAAACTAGCCTGATATGGATGATGCCCTCAAATATAAAGCATAAAATGGAAAAATATTTAGAAAACAAATAAACAACAGCAGAGAAAAACATTTAGCACTAAATCTGAGCAAAGAATTCTTACAGTTGACACAAAAAGCATGTTTCATAAAAGAGAAAAAGAATAAATTTGACTTTTTCAAAATTAGAAACATTTCATATCCAACCTTATTAACAAGACAAAACAATTAACTACAGATTGACAGACATAAATTCAAACTTACTAGTAAAATAAAAAGGAAACTCAAAACTCAGCAATAAAAAACATACACAAAAATCTTTTCAAAAACTGGCAATTGACAAAAAATGTATTTCACTGAAGAGAATCTGAAAATATCAGATAAGCGTGTGAAAAGATAATAATATTCATCATTAGAAAAATGTTATTTAGAAACAATCTAATATCTATACATTTTAATTCAGAATGACTAAAATAAAAGAAAGTGACATTAAATGTTGTCAGGGATGTGGAAAAACTGGTTCACTCACACATTGCTGGGAGGTATGTAAAACAATAAAGGCACAGGAAGCTTATGAAAAAGAAAACAAAAACAAAACTAAACATATCCTTACCATGGAAACAAAATTGCACATTTTTCCCAAAGAAACATGTAACTCTTTTACTTTTATTCAATGTTCATATGCATACCTATACAATATTTTATTTGTAATAGCTAAAAACAGGAAACAACCCAGATGTACTTTAATGGGTAAATGATTAATCAAACTCTGGTACATCTCTGCCATGAAATACTACATAGCAATAAAAAAGAATGAAATATTGACATTGCACTATAGTTTTGCAAGATGTTATTGTTGGGAGAAATTGAGTAAAGAGTACAATAAATCTATTATTTCTTACATTTGCGAGTAACTCTACATTTAAATAAAAATAAAATATCTATTGAACAACAAAAAATTCCCCTTAAGGCTGTTACTACAGTTCTTTGTTCTTATTACTTTCCTCGTGCACAAAGAACACAATATGAGATAATTATCTAAGAATTAGTTATTCATTATCTTTGACTATTTTTATCACTGATTTGAGCTGGATTTTTGGAGGAGTGGGTTATCACAGTTTTGTCTTTTATATTCTTAGTTTTCTAAAAGAATAATTAATTTTTATTTAAAAGAAAAAGATAGATGTCTAAAAAGATAATTTTAGCAAACATTCAGCATTATATTCATTTTTAATCTTGCTGTTCTTTTGTTGTTTTGTGATAATAGTTAAGACTTTTCATTTTCCCATTTCAAATGCTGTCGTTCATTCAGTGTAGGTAAAGGATAGAGAAAGAAAAATGTTTTTGTTATAATTTTTATTTCTTCAATGCTTTCACCAGAGGTTACTATTTAATTGGCATGGTAATCTTTTAATTTTGATGGTATCTTCCTTTTATGGATGTAGGCACTCTGGCTGAAAATTATTAATCTGGTTGCCCTATTGCACATGATTGGAGCCTGTGTGCAAACCCAAGCTGCTCAGACACCAAGTTTATAGACACGTTACATATTTGACAAAATGTATTTGGTTTCTTCTTGTCCTGGAAGGTGTGAAAATCATTCCAGAAAAACTTGAAAAAAATACTTTCAAAAGACCTGAGGCATCACTGCAGCAGAAAACTAAACAAAAATTTCCTAAGTATTTCTCTAGGTGACAAAGCACAAACCTTTCTTGCAGATCTCAGAAATAGTTTTGAAAATGTAGAGAGCTGGAAACAATTCTTAATGTTTTTGGCAAAGGATCTTGTTTTCTACCTTTTTATTCATTGTTTTATTGATGAACTTATTATCATAGGTTTTAAGAACATACATTTAGAGGTCTGGACTGATTATCTACAGCTGAGTAGACAGTAAATGATGATAAATTGAAAGGTTTATAGCAACACCAATCAGCAGAACATAATAGTTACTTTGGTTTGACATAAAGTGGTTAGTGGAAATCAGTAAAATGAAAATAAATGTGGAAGTATACCAAATATAAAAGGATGTATTACAGACCCATACAAGACATCTAACTGTGAAATTTAGTCCTGAAAGAGATTGTGGAAATCTTGATTTCAAGACACTTTCCTTATTTTATGAAAGAGAAAGTACTTAGGAGCATTATTAACTGTTTTACATCACTACACAGTTTACCTACAAAAGTTGAAGCAGAATGAGGGGTTATACACCTAGATATATATAAACTTTTCTAAAAGATATATGGGAATTTAAAAAAAAAACCCACCTTAGTGATGGGAAACTGCAGTTACCACTGTCAAGAATTTATTTTAATTAATTATGTCAATTCTCGGGGTGACCAGCTAATGACAAGGATAAAATCCTTTACCCTGGGACCTATTAAGAAGCTGTATGATGCCAGGCATTCATCCTTCATCTAGCAATTTTCCACAGTTGCTGAGCACGCTACTTGTCTAAAGTGTCATTTAAACCCAAACACATCTGAGCCCAGGTCCAGATGGATGAGAATCTACAGGCAACTACTGGCTGCCCCTTTGAACTGATATCCTGACATCTTTGATCAAATTTCTCTAGAGACCAGGCTGAGGATCACCTTGGGAAAAAAGAGCAAAATTGAATCTTACTATTTATTTTCTCCTTCAATTTCTTGAGCCATTCAGATCCAGCCTTTGTCTTGCATATCTCCATAGAGAACAAAGTCTCCTGGGAAAGCAGACTCGCTTTGCCTTTGTTGCAGATGGTAGCCTGCATTAGTCAGGGTTCTCCAGAGCAACAGAGCCAATTGGATGGAGATAGATCAATAGATAGATAGATAGACAGACAGATATATAGATATGATAGGTAGATGATAGGGAGATAGATAGATGTATGCGACAGATAGATGGGATTCTGCCCTCCCCGGGGCGGGGGCAGGCACACCTCATCAACAAGGGTAACTGCATAATGAATATTTGTATACTTAACCCGGAATTGTACTCTCCCCAAAAAAAAGAAAGAGAAAAAAAGATTTTATATATAATTAATCACATTCTTGTTAATTCCCAAATTTGTATGCTTGAATTCTGTGTCACTGATATTTTTATTCTTGTTTCTTCCTTTATTCTACATTCTGGATATTAGCCTGTTAATGTAAACCTATTTTCCAGCATGATTATTTTTGACTCTGGTTTTTCCACTAATGGCTATTTCACCTAGGCATTTTTATATACATTTAAATTGATTAAAAGTATTTTTTATGAAAAATTTCAATACACTAATGTCTATATAATGTATTGTATATATGTCTGTAGGAGAAACGTTTGCCAACTAATATTTTTGGTCCAGTGAAAAAGTGAATGACTGCCTGTTTAGCTAATGCTACAGCATCAATGGAAATGCAAGTTTACATAAAGACCAGTCAGGGCATTATAATAATGCATACAGAGTATTTTTCTCCCCTAATCAGAAACTTTAACAGTTAGAGATTTTAATGGTTAAAAAAAAACTTTGATATGTTTTTAACTTGCTTTCGTGTATGCATGATGTCACTCCTTTTATTATTTAGGAAATAGTGCGTTTTCTTATTAAATCTGTTCAAACCATTAGTTTTGACTCGTTTATCTTTCCAAGGTTAGCTTTGATTCTTCTATGTACTGATATGGTATTCATCTTTTATTGAGGAGGAACATTTCAAAGCCTATGGGTAGATTTGTTGTGCACACCCACACCTACACATACATACATGTATATATGGGATCAATGGAGGCAGAGTTTTAAAAACAAAGAAATGTTCGACGCTCTTGGTGCTTCCACTCCAAGGGCTTTTGGAATGATTAAGGGACAGTCATGTTTTCTTTTCTCTTTTTTTTGTGCGTGTTCTTACATATAATTGATTGCTAAATATTTGGTACACACAGACATCAAGATGAGAATGACAAATACTGGGGACTGGTGGAGGGGAATGGAGGGAGCCAAGAGTTGAAAAACTGCTTATTGAGCACCATCTTTGCAGTTTGGTGATGGGTTTTCTTTTTGAGTCGGAGTCTCACTCTTGCCCGGGCTGGAGTGCAGGAGCATGCCCACAACCACTGCAGCCTCGATCTGCAGGACTCAGGCGATCCTTCCACCTCAGCCCTCCAAGCAGCCGGAACCACAGGCACAAACCATCACGCCCAGCCAATTTTTTGATTTATTGCAGAGCTGAGGTGTCACCAAGTTGCTTTGTTGCTCAGGCTGGTCTCCAACTCCTGGCCTCAACTGATCCTCATGTCTTGGCCTCTCATACTGCTGAGATTACAGGCATATGCAACCTTGCACACAGCAAAATTTATTCTTCACTGGCTGAGTGGATCATACTTCATCCTCTTTCTTCAAAGTTAAACAATATATTAGAGAGGTCGGGCTCGTTGGCTCAGCCTCTAATCCCAGCACTTTGGGAGGCCGAGGCGAGTGGATTGCCTGAGCCCGCGGGTTCGAGACCCGCCTGGGCAACTTGGCGAGACCACATCTCTACAATAAAGCAAAAAATAAGCCGGGCGTGTTAGCGCTTGTCTGTAGTTCCAGCTACTTGGAAGGCTGAGGCGGAAGGATCGCCGGAGCCCAGCAGGTCGAGGCTGCGGTGGCCAGGATCATGCCACTGCACACCAGTCTGGGCGACAAAGCGAAACTCCAGCTCTGGGGGTTTGACTAATGTGCTGTGTCTCTTCACATTCCAGGGATCTTTCCTTTCCTCCAGTCTAGTGATCACGCCCCCTTAGAAAGCCAAACAAAACCTTATAGCCTCCTCTTGATTGTAGTTGTGGGCAATGATGTCCGATGCCACTAAATTTCTGGACTTAACTACCAGAAAAAAACTGGTTTCTGTGGTTCTCTGGTTCTCTAACATCACTTTCCTGTGCAATATCTGCTGAGGGGGGTCCAGGCATTCCCACTCCTCTGGAGAGAATTCTATGGGCACATTCTTGAATATCAACAGCCCCCAGATAACAGAATTCTTCACTCTTCCAACAAAAAGTCGTGGGGCCAGGCTCAGTGGGTCAGCCTGCAATCCCAATACTTTGGGAGGCCGAGAGGAGGAAATTGCCTGCGCTTGTGGTTTTCAGACCAGCCAGGGCAACTTGGCGACACCGTGTCTCATCTCCCGGCTTCCAGATGTACTGGCATCCTCCCCCACGGACTCTCAGGACCTGCAGGTCACAAGGCGACAGAGGCTGAAGGGAAGTCACACGCCACGCGTTGGTCCCGGAGTGTAGGACAAAGCTGAGAGGACGACCCTGCTGTGTCAATCATGTTTTCAAATAGCTCAACTCTAACTGATTCAAAGTGATTACTCCGTGATCTTAGCTTTCCAACAGAGGGCAACGTGTTCTTTGGGTCCTTCTCAATTTCACACACACACACACACACACACACACACACACACACACACACACACACACACACACTGTATCTTTTATCATTGCTTTAAACAAAATATTAGGCCAAAACATGATTGCATGTTAACAATTAAATACTCTTAAGTGGCCTGAAGGAAAATCAGTCACTATAAGCAGATTTAGAGAAGATTAATATTTTGGAGTATGTGATAAACAGTTTAAAACAAATATTTATAAATACAGTCATGGTCCACATAACGATGTCGTTGTCAACAATGAGTTATATATACAGCATTGGTCCAAACACCTAGTGACATCTTGATGATCCCAATACTGTGTGTTTGTGTCTTAGTTTTGAACAAAATAGTTTCAAAAGTAAAATAATAATAATAAATATAGAAAACTGCTTATACAATAAGGATATGAAGAAATAAAATATTTTTGTATGGCTGTACAATGTGATTGTGTTTTAAGTATAATTACAAGAATCAAAAAGTTTAAAAAATTAAACATTTTATAAAGCAGAAAAGTTACAGTAAACTAAGGTTAACTTATTATAGAAAAACAATTTTTAATATAAATTTAATAGATTAAATATACACTGTCTATGAAGTTTATGGTGTTGTACAGTAATGTCCTAGGCCTTCACATTCACTCACCACTCACTCACTAACTCACCCAGAGCAGCTTCTAGCACTGCTAGCCCCATTCATGGTAAGTGCGCTGTACAGATGTACCACTTAAAAAAACTTTTTTATAGAGTGATTTGAGTTCTTCTGGGTATATTCCCAGTAGGGGGATTGCAGGGTCGTATGGAAGATCGATTTTTAGATCTTTTAGGAATAGCCACACTGTTTTACACAGAGGCTGTTCTAGTTTATACTCCCATCAACAGTGTAGAAGGGATCCCTTTTCACCACATTCTCTCCAGCATATGTTGTTTTTTGAGTTATTGATGATAGCCATCCTGACTGGAGTTGGGTGGTATCTCAGTGTAGTTTTAATTTGCATTTCTTTGATGACTAGTGAGACTAAGTATTTTTTCATGTATCTGTTGACTGCTCTGTCTTCTTTTGAGAACTGTCTATTCTTTTGCACACTTTGTAATGGTGCTGTTTTGATTTTTTTTTTTCTTTTTGGTACCTTTGAGCTCCTTGTAGATACTAGACGTTAGGCCTTTGCCAGACATACCATTGGCAAATATTTTTTTTTCCCTCTCTGTGGGCTCTCTTCCCACTCTTTTGATGGTTTCTTTGGCTTTGCAGAAGTTTGTCACTTTGATGAGGTCCCACTTGTCTATCTTATCTCTTATGGCATGGGCACTTGGGGTTTTGATCAAGAATTGGTTGCCAGTTCCATTTTCCATAAGGGTGTTTCCTGAGATACCTGCACACATATGTTTATTGCAGCATTGTTCACAGTATCAAGAGCATGAAACCAATTGTGCTTACCATCAAAAGAGGACTGGATAAAAAAAAAGTGGTACATATACATGATGGAATATTATGCAGCCATAAAGAAGAACAAAATCATGAACTTCACAGCAACTTGAATGGACTTAAAGTCTATAATACTGAGTGATCTTTCACAGAAACAAAGAACTGAGTATCACATGTTCTTACTCGTAAGCAGGCCTTGAACAATTATCGTAATACTATAAGAAAAGGATTGGCAGTAGTGGGAAACTGCCGGGAAGGGGGCGGGAAGTGGGATTGGCAGTAGTGGGAGTCTACCTGGGGAAGGGAGGACACATCTCATCAAAAAGGGTACCTGCATAATGATAATTTGTATACCTAACCCTGAATTGTATCCTACTTCTTTAAAATAAAAAAATTAAAGGTCAAAAAAAGAAAACTTTCACACAAAAAAAGAAATAACTCTGCCATTGTAGTATAAAAGCAGTCATAGACAATACATAAATGAGTAGGTGTGACTACGCTTCAATAAAACTTCATTTCTGGAAAAAAATATTTTATAGTGTATTTATATTGTATCTTTCTATGGTTAGATATACAAGTAACACTAAGTTACAACTGCCTACAGTACTCAGTGTGGTAACATGCTGCACAGATTTGTAATTTAGAAGCAATAAGCTATACCATAAATCTGGGTGTGTAGAGGACTATACCTCCCAGGTGTGTGTAAATACACTCTCTGATGTGTGCACAATGGCAACATCACCCAATGATACATTTTTCAAGATGTATTACCATTATTGACACGTAACCATAATAGAAATACAACAGGAAGTGGATAATACAATGAGTTAATATCGGAGAATTTTAGAAGCGATATGAATGGTTGCAAAAAATTCCAGAACTGAATAATGTCTGAAATCAATTCGGTCAATGGAAATCACAGTAGATTGTACACAATGGAAGAATCAATGAACTTGAAAACTGGCTAATAGAAATGTCATTCAAATGGAAGCATAAAATTTAGCAAAAATTTAAAAAGTTTTCATGACTTGTGAAACAGTAATAGATGGTCCAATATGTAAAATTGGAGCCTTAAAAAGAGAAGCAACGTAAAACACACACAAGTATACATGTACACACTCACACATGCACACATGTATAAAAAATTTCAAAGTTCATCCAAAAGTCCCCATATTTTCAGAATCTCAGTGACTCCCTGCACCTTAAGCCAAATAAAAACAAATAAAGCCACATAATAGACACATCACATCAAACTGCTGAATACCAAAAGGAAAAGAAAAAAGCTAAAAGCCTCCAGAGGAAAAGCGTATATTAGGTGCTGGTTAAAATCAATAAGAATGACTGATTATTTCTTATAATAAAAGGAGCCCAGAAGATAATAGAATAACTAAGATGTTTAAAATATCAAAAGTTATTAAACTGCAATTCTGTATCCAAATTACTTTTGTAAATAAAGTGAAACAAAGCCATCTTCTAATATATGATGAATTTGTCTACAGACTTATCTGAAGAAATTTGAAAGGCTGAAGAGAAATAATATGAGATTGAAGTTGAGATCTACAAAATGGAATAAGAATCACCAGAAATGTAGCTAGGTAAGCACATGCACACATGAGTCAAATAAACACAGACTTTCTTTAAAACCATGACTAAACACAGCCAAAAAAGTTGTAGAGTCTGTGACATTTACAGAAGTATATTTTAAAAAATTATCAAGCAGGTAACTGAAATAGGTAACTGAAGTAGGGGACTGAAATTGTATTCTGGTCATTTTCCCATCATACTCATATGCATTAAATTGCATAGTGTTTTTGAAGATTAACTCACAGTCTAATATGAATATTAAAATCCCTCCACTAAAAGAAAGAAATCAGACATAGCTAAAAAAATTAAAACAATTAAAACAAAATCCTAAAAGTATGCTCAAGCACAGAAGAATATGGAAGAACAGATGAACAAAGAACCGATGAGAAAAATTGAAAATACATGTCAAGCTGACATATTTAAAACCTACCATATCACACATTACATTATATGAAAATGGAATCAACACTCCAATTAAAAGACAGGTTACCAGACTGTTTTTAGAAAGAAAGACTTCATTGTATGTTGTTTCTCTTAACTACATATTTAAATAAAAAATACACAGCTTGCAATGTAGTAAGGTAGAAAAATCATCATGCAGACACGGAAGAGAAGTAGGCTGAGGTGACTCTACTAATGCCATAAAGAGTAGATATAAAGAGGACTATTAGCCGGGCTCGGTGGCTCAGCCTGTAATCCCGCGCCTTTGGGAGGCTGAGGTGAGTGGATTGCCTGAGCCCGGCGGGTTCAAGACCCGCCTGGGCAGCGAGACCTCATCTCTACAATAAATCAAAAAATCAGCCAGGCGTGGTAGCGCGCGCCTGTAATTCCGGCTGCTTGGAAGGCTGAGGCGGAAGGATCGCCGGAGCCCAGCGGGTGAGGCTGCGGTGGCCGGGAGCGGCCACTGCACTCCAGTCTAGGTGACAGAGTGAGACTCCAACTCCAAAAAAAAAAAAAAGAGGACTATTAATATAAATGAAAAGCATTTCTTATTGGCAAAAAAGGTAAAATGAGAAAGACATATGCCTTTGTATTTATATGGAACTAATTACAGAGCTTGAAATATATATAAAGCATACGATACAAATGTGATAGAATGAGAGGAGGGGGAAATGGGGAGAGAGGGAGAGGGATAGAGGGGGAGGGAGGGAAGGAGGGAGAGAGAGATTTGGTTTCAAGTAAGTTCTATTATTGATGTAGGAGATAGGCAGAATGTAAAGCTTTACAAGGAAAAACATTTATTTTTTTTTAATGCCATTTTCGAGTTATCAGTTCAGGATTGTTTTGTTGCCAAGAAACTCAATATGGTGCTGAGTCTGTTCCCATCAGTTTGTGCTTTGTTTTTTCTCTTTTTTAGCATTGTGGCCCATGAAATCTGAGATGGCAAAAGAAAGTTACAGCCTGATCAGCCAATCCTTCTACGCCATGGGACTGTGTGTGGCAGTTTTCCAAGCAACGTCTTTGCCCAGGTGATTGCCCTTTCCCTGTGTATCTGGGCATGTAATACCTTGCAATTTCTCTTACTTTTGTAGCAGGCCTAGATTTTATCAGTAATAAACACAGCTGGAGATTATCTCTCAGTATCCTATTTTACTTAAGTTTGCAAGAGATAAAAATCATTCAGAAACACTTTAACACATGAGAAAAATGAAAGCCACAGCAATCTAGCTTAATGTCCTCAAAGCTAGGTATGGTGGCAGATCCAACAAGTACACCACAGTGTAATACACAATGCATGAACTTCAAATCCTTGGTGACCTCCTAGATACAGGATATGGCAGAAATCTCAGAAAGTAAACAACCTTATGATTCAGATAGATAAGTGTATCCAGTTAATATTTTTGTTATAAATGGAAAACAAAGGGCACCTCAGAAAGAAACCACTACTTTCAAAATATAGCAGATATGGAAGTCACAGAAAGTTAGATGTCACCAATTCCTCAGGTCAACAGGAAACTCAGAAAGGGGTTCCCAAACTAGAGAACAATGAATCCTTCTAAGTCTCGCAAAAAAGAGGATAGACATCATTCAGTATGATACTCCAAATGCACCCCAATCAATACTTCCCCTTCATCAGATCTGAGGGATATTGCAACATACTAGAGGTGCTACTGTTTGTGGAACAATTGGCTTTTCAGACAACAGAATTTAACTATTCAAAAACAAAACAAAAACAGAGAGACATTGAATGTTTCCAAGAAGAATTGAGTCTAAGTCAGTTTCATAAAACATCCTTTTAAAATATTTTCATAGAATTCACCTGTTATGAAAAGTGTTTCTGGAAATAGAAATACAATACCTCACTCACAATCAGAAAGTTGCATAAGAAATTAACTTTAGGGCAACCCCTTTGGGTCCCCTCCCACTGTGAGAGCTTTTCTGTCCTCTCAATAAATTCTGCTTTTGAAAAAAAAGAAGGTAACTTTAGGTGATGACACCATAGAAAACTCAGAGCCTTTACAGAAGCTTGCTGAAACATTTTAGTTCTTCTCTTGACTTCTAACTCTTGTGTTGGGTGATGTATTTGATAGAACCTCAGTCGGATGCAGAATTCAGCTGCATGAGAGTCTGGGGTAAACTTTTATATCTCCACTTTTCCTGCTTGTCTTAACCTGATCTTTAATCACAGCTCCACTGCTCAGGGAAGACAAGGAGAATGAGGAGGAGTTGAATGGTGACAGTGGGGCAAGGGTAGGAGAGAAGAGAAGGGAAAAAACAGGGAAATATTTTCCAGGATTCCTAATGCAAATCAGAGTTGTCTGATGCCTGGAAGGATGAAAGTGGAGAGGAGCCTTGAAGATAAAAAAATCAGGGTTAGCAACAGGATGCAGCCTGAGTAGATGGAAAGAAGGCTCTGGATTTGGTGGAGAGGAAGGCCAAGACTTCGTGTCCTGCTCCTGTCTGCTTCTTCCTCCACCTGCAGGCTGTTGGAGCCACTGGTATTCCCCGCTCCTTTTATGACCTACGTAATAGGCATATAGGACTGGATCTGGGCATCATTAGGGCAGGAAATTATCGTGTCTCTGTTGCATCGTGTGCAATGCTATTTACTCCAGGTAGGAATGAACAAGATATTCAAAATCATTCACATGAACTATCACATACAAACTCACACATTTTCACTTCCCACTCCATCGTAGTGGAAAACCAACAACACTTAGATCATTATGTAGAATGGCCTAGAAGGGAACAAAAAGTGTAATCAGGAGGCAAAATGGACAATAAATTAAAGGCAAGGAATTTGTGCTTCTCACATTTTATTTTATTTGTATTTATTTAGTTTTGAGTTGGAGTTTCACTCTGTCGCCCAGGCTGGAGTGCCATGGCTCATTCATGTTCACTGCAGCCTCAACCTACTGGGCTCAGGCGATGCTTCCACCTCACCCTCCAAGTAGCTGGAATTACAGGCACATGCCACCATGCCCAGCTAATTTTTTAATTTACTTATTGTAGAGATGATGTTTCACCAAGTTGCCCAGGCTGGTCTCGAACCCCTGGGATCAGGCAATCTTCTTGTGTTGGCCTCCCAAAGTGCTGAGATTACAGGCTTGAGCCACAGTGCCCAGCCTGCCTCTCACATTTTAATGTGCATGCTCCTGGAATTCTTGATGAAGTGCAAATTCTAATTCGGAGTGTCTAGGATGAGTTCTCAGACACTGTAACTTAATCAACTCCCATTTGAGGCTGAAGTTCTTTGAAGCACACTTTGAGATGTAAAGAGATAAATCAGCAGTTCTCAATTTCCTCTGGCATCAGAATTGCCTAGATGGTATATTCAAATAGCTCCAGAAATTTTGTTTTATCAGTTTCACTGGGGCCCAAAATGGTGTTTCTAACAAGCTGCTGGGTGACATCGATGCTGCTGTTTCCTCATCCATACTTTGAGGACCCTTGAGTCAGAGGACTAAATTAGTGGTTTTCAATCCTGACTACCAAACACAATTTCTGAGAAAATGCCATGGATGGAGTTTCATCTACGGAGAGTCTGTTTAATGGAACCTATACATCGTAATGCTCTCCCTGTGATTCAAATGTGTAGTCAGTATTGTGAACTGTTTCTTTGGGCTTCTTTATGACTTAAGGTTCATCTGTGTCAGCCTCCAGACCAGCTGGGTGGGAGATTAGAAGCAGGGTATATTTGTAAGGATAGTTCTCAGGTGACACCTGTGGAATTGCTCTATGTAGCCCTCCAGGTACGTGCTTTTTTTGTGACTGAGCCACCAGCCTTCTCGAGGACACCTTTCCTTGTATCTTTAGTCAAATGCCAATCTGTCCATCCTATGGCAATTTTATATCTAAATGTTCTCTTCCATTTGGTGGTTTGAACTACAGAGAAAGTATATGCCCAATTTCTAATTTCAGTTCTCTGTTCCCTCTCTAAATTTGCTGCCTGCAAATTAATTGCTGGTAAGATTAACTTATGTATTATTATTATTATTTATTTTTTTTTTTTACAATTTGCTCACTAATATGGTGGCCTCATCATGAATGAAGAGTTCTGCAATTTAAAACCAGAATCTAGGAAATCTTTTCTGTTTAAAAGTTTTGTGACTCTGGTTGACCTTTTCAACTTTCTGAATCTCTGTTTTGTTTCTTTTGTTTTTTTCCTTTTTCTCCTCCTCCTTCTCCTTTTCCTCCCCCCCCACCCCCATCCACACCACCACCACCTCTTTCTCCTCTCCCTCTTCCTCTTTTTCTCCTTCTCCTCCTCTTGCTCCTTTTCCTCCTCTTCTTCTTCCTCCTCCTCCTCCTTCTTTTCTCTTCTTCCTCCTCCTCCCCCTTCTCTTTTCTTCCTCTTTGTCTTCTTCATCTTCCCCCCCTCCTCCCCACTCCTTCTTTGTCTTTTTTCTTCTTTTGTGAAACAGGAATAACAGTACTCACTTCACATGGTTGTAAGTTAAAGTGAGCTTACGTACTCCAAGTCTTTTAATCTATTGCAGGTGGTCAATAAGTGAGACTCAGTGTTATGCACTCCTGTACTAGTTTAAAACACAGGAGACAATGATGTTCTTCTCACAAGGGTAATTAATTTCTTTATATATAACAAAGGTAAATTTGTTTGGCATTAGGAGTTTGAGCCAGCTGTTTCCACTTCCTGACCCCAGCTTTATTTTTTCAGTTCAAAGAGATCAGATTTTTACCTTTATTCCTTCACAAATATTGCACAGACCATCACTTTGACAATCCCTTCTTAGCCCTCATTTTGTTTATTGATTTCTTTCCTTAAAACCTTCTACTGTAGCTGGGCTCAGTGGCTCAGCCTCGTAATCCCGCGCCTTTGGGAGGCTGAGGTGAGTGGATTGCCTGAGCCCGCGGGTTCGAGACCCGCCTGGGCAGTGAGACCTCATGTCTACAAAAAATCAGCCGGGCGTGGTAGCACATGCCTGTAATTCCGGCTACTCGGAAGGTGGAGGTGGAAGGATCGCCAGAGCCCAGCAGGTGAGGCTGCAGTGGCCGGAAGCGGCCACTGCACTCCAGTCTGGGTGACAAAGTGAGACTCCAACTCAAAAAAAAAAAAAAACCTTCTACTGGGACTATACTTCCCTTGGATTTTGTGTATAATGCACAATTAACATTCTTCTCAGTTTTGGAGTTACCACCGCACATTTTTGTGGGCTGTCTCTCCTTCCTTTCATGAAGCATTCCTTGCTCCTTCATCCTTGGGACCAAAAAAGAAGGGAAAAGGGTTACATGTATGTGATGGGAAAAATTTTGACAATGGAAGTCATGATGAGCACCTGAGTCCCATCCTAGCCTGAGACACTGACACTAAGCCCAATGTCAAAAGGGCCAAAGTGAAGAGTAGTCTGGAACTCAGACTCATCGTGCTGCTTTAACACCCCAGAATTGAGTTCAGCTTAGTTTGCTGGACATCAATCACTCCTCATCTTAACAATACAACAATGACAACCCTGAGTGCTGTAGAAAATCATAAAACATTCCAAAGGACCTGTGTCCAGTAGAGTAGCAAGGAAAAAGGTTTAATTCCTGACATAACATTTTGAGCAGAAATAAGCATTCCATTTCAATGGGTATTTGGATGTGGGCCAAAATTCTTACATTCCATTATACAGCCTTCAGTAGTTTCATAAATTAAATTCAAATTTATAATCTTAAAATGACTTTCAATTTCAGTGTAGTCATAGCACAGACCTTTTAACAAGCTAAGATTTCTCCAATTTCATCATTGTTGTTAATCATACTCATCATGTTTCTGATTGTTCATTTCCATAAGTGAAGGTCATCTTCATGTGATCACTTGATGGTAATCCCTAAGTTGGCACCTCCCCCCAAGACAGTAAAGTTAGTTTTGATTCCCAATACCAAATACATGAAACTGCACGCCTGATTTGATTTTAAATTTAAAGCATTACTGGGTTTTTTCCAAGGAGCCTTGTTTTTTTCCTCCTGGGTACAGAAAAATGCCAGTCTGTGTAATCTTTCATATTTTCTGTCATGAAACAGGGGGACTCTAGAAAAGCTTCAATATCTTCAGGACAAAAAGTAAAACTCTTTATCACCTTTAATTTGACCTGAGATCTACTAAATTTTCCTCTTTCTCCTCCTCCCTCTCCTGCTCCTTTTCTTCTTCTACTCTTTGCCCTTCCTCTCTCTTTCTTCCTTCTCTTTACCTCCTCTAAATCAAAAGCTTCTTAGTTAATTTTTTTCACTTGTTCTCAAACTTTAGTATGCATCCACATCACAATTAAGGTTCATTAAATTATAAAGAGCTAGGTTCTACTGTCAGGATCTGGGATGGAGTCTGAAGATATGCGTTTTTAGCAAGTTCCCAAGTGATGCTGACATTACTGGTCTATGGACAGCATTTGAAAACCACTGACCTGCTACTTTCATGAGCTGTCCCTGTTTCTCCTTTTTCTTGTATGAAATGATGCACCATGATCTGCATGCCACATGTAGTTGGCAGTTTACTTGTCGATGCTTTTCTTTTTTAAAATTTTTATTTTAAAGATGTGGGATACAGTTCAGAGTTAAGTATACAAAAAGATTACCTGATCTCACACCAGGTGAAGTGGGGTCCAAAGTGTTGCCCAAACTTTACCTATACAATGACCATTTGTAAGTGCTTTTCAAAGCATTAGAAACATTCAGAACTCAGGATACATCTGCTTCATGGTGCTGGCTTTTTTCTGAGTGACACTGTACATCCTATAACTGTGACTGTGCATTTGGCAAGTGAACTTGTCTTTTCAGTGTTTCTGGATTTGACTTATTTATGTTGAATAGCAATATCTACACCTAAAAGACTGAACATATGTGCTTCAGTGACTATATCATCAGTGTTTTATGACTTTCTTTGCCAGACAAAACTTAGGTCATCTTAATTAGGTAATTAAGTAAATTCCTAAATGAAGACCATACACAAAATGTTTGTATGTTAAAAAGTAACTTGCCGGTCTAGGTGACTCAGCCTATAATCCCAGTATTTTGGGAGGCTGAGATGAGTGGATTGCCTTAGCCTGCAGGTTCGAGACCTACCTGGGCAACTTAGCAAGACCTCGTTTCTACAATAAGTCAAAAATTAGCCAGGCATGGTAGCGCATGCCTGTAGTTCCAGATACTTGGAAGACTGAGGCAAAAGGATCGCCAGAGCCCAGCACATTGAGGCTGCAGTGGCCGGAAGCATTCCACTGTACTCCAGCCTGGGCGACAGAGTGAAACTCCAACTCAAAAAAAAAGTAACTTATGAAATACTTAATTTTTATCTTTCGAGTCTATAGATGTTAAAGAACAAGAAAAATGGCATTGGCTCCTTTCTCACAAACTGTGCCTCCATGACTGATTGTCTAAATTCTTACCAGAATTACATCATGGAATATCATCTGTGCACAATGAGGTTCTGCTAATTGATTACAGGGCTCTTCTCCCCTCTGACTTGTCTTAATGCTACTCAGGCAGCCAATATCCATCAATGACATTTGGAAGGCAGCTATACTTACCACTATACCACCAACACTCAATTTCTTTTGGCACTTAAAATGAAACCTAATTCCTGACATTGAGGTCTTTTTTAAGATGATCAAAAACTGTTTATAAGGCTGACAGAATCATAGTAGGAGGTCCCTCAACAAAAGCGCTGTTGTTAAGGGTTATTGTAAGTTCAGCCTGTGGGAAATGGACTTTGGGATTAGCCACCACTATCTACATGTAAAGATAAGTCCATGAACTCGTCCTAAACCATAAAACTATTTCTACTTAGTTTGAAATAACAAAGCATAAAAATATCATTTAATTGTGATCATACATTATTCATGGTTAACCAAAAACAAAGTCAATTTTCAGACCACAGCTGAGTATATCATGAGAACTTTACCCTGTGTGGGCTCTAACTAATGCAAATAGTCCATCACTGCAATTTTACATCTCAGAATTATCTACAATGCCCTACTTTTCTAGAAATATACCATCCTTTGACCTTCTATAGATTCATGGTTAATACAGTTTGAACAGGCTCATTGGCCAGTGCTTAGCTGAAGGTAGTCTTTCCTCACAGGTGTGAAAAAGAAAAAAAAAGGCATTCTTCTTTGGTGGTTTAAACTGAGAGTTTTAAGCTCCAGGGTCTACTAACTGGAATAAATTTTCCCATGTATCCTTGATGAAATCAAGAGTTTGACCTGGAAAGTGAGAGACAGACAGAGGAAAGAAGAATTGGTGGCTGAGAAGGAGGAAGAAGAAGGAGAAGAAGGAGGAGGAAAAAAGGAGGAGAAAAAGGTAAAGAATGAAAAAGGAGGAGAGAAGAGGAAAGTGCTAAGAGAGGGAGAAAGAGAAGGAGAAAGGTAGAAGAGGAGGAGAAAGAGAAGGAGGAGGGGAAAAGGATTAAGAGGAGAAGTGAAGAGAAGCGTATGGAGGAAGAAACAAGGCAAGCAGAGAGGCACAACCATGTGTGAGAAGCAGCAAACAAATACCAATGATACTCAATCTCTAGTTAATACTAGGACCCAGAAACTTTTTCTTGATTGCTACCAGACATTCCTTTTCAACACTTAGTTTCAATTTTTAGATAATATAGTTTGACTACTTTAAAAAATGTGTCCTAGCCGGGCTCAGTGGCTCAGCCTGTAATCCTGCGCCTTTGGGAAGCTGAGGTGAGTGGATTGCCTGAGCCCGCGGGTTCGAGACCCGCCTGGGCAGCGAGACCTCATCTCTACAATAAATCAAAAAATCAGCTGGGTGTGGTAGCGCATGCCTGTAATTCCGGCTACTTGGAAGGCTGAGACGGAAGGATCGCTGGAGTCCAGCAGGTTGAGGCTGCAGTGCCCGGGAGCAGCCACTGCACTCCAGTCTGGGTAACAGAGTGAGACTCCAACTCAAAAAAAAAAGATGAGTCCTAGCTAATGCTGAGTCTAAAGAATATGTGACTGTGAATGACAGCTAAGTTAAGCATTTTCTATCTTACTCCCAGGAACACAGTTCTCCCCTAAGACATATGCAAATCTTGGGTGATGGGGAAGTTTTGTGTTAGGAGTGGAGTAGCAGAGATACTGCACTGTGAACCCCAAATACTTCCCCTTTCTTCCTGAAGCATGTTTCCCAGTCCCCTTGGCAGCTGATTTGGGACCACAGGACTGTATTGGACAATGGGACATGGATGGATGCAAATGTGCTATATTTAAAACTGCTGGTCTCTAAACCTTCCACATGCAAGGTCTTCCACACTTGCCTTTGTCCTTTGGCTGGGATATTGGCGACCATATGCTGTGGAAGCAGGTACCAAGATGAAAAAAGCCTGATATCTAAGCATTGCTGAGAAGTGAGTTTCTGACAAAATCTTCCACCTTGAAATTTGGTGAGAGCAAAAGACATCTGATTGGATGAAGCCAGAGTGATTCTTGGTAATGCTACAGCAGCTAACGTTACCAATGGTGGCAAAGACAATGGTGAAATAGAGCTTCTTTTTATATGTCTCTGAGTATGTATGTCAGCAACAAAGAAGAAATAGAACTGAATATTTTTGAATATGGTTAAATAAAACAGCAGCACAGTTCTGCTTTCACAGAAGATTTTAACAACTTTGGAGGCCAAGCATTCCAAAATTCCCTCATCTCCTGGTACCCTAAGTACATGTTCTTTTCCCCAGTGGAAATTTGGCAAGGAATTAGAACTATGAAATGACACTCATATCCCTACTGCCACACCCCATTGTAGGGGCAAATTTAAAAGATAAAAGGTCACATTTAAACATTAGTGTTAGGAGTTGATAGGAAACCACTCCAGTGCATATTCTTTTTTTTTCACCTTATGTTTTGACATGAAGCCTCAATCATGACTATCAAAAGGAGGCTCTCTCTGCCCTTCAGTTGTTTATTTATTATCAACTTCCTTTCACTGTGTTGTAATAATTGCAATTATGCTATAGTAATGCTATTGATTGTAATGAGAATTTTATTACCTGGAGCTGGAACCAACTGTGAAGCAAATATATACTGTCAGCCTATCACATTCTATGTTAAAATGTGTCTTAAGCTGTAATTTCTTTATTTAAGCAATCAAAAGTGGATTAAAATATATGTGATCACAACAAATAAATATTATATTGCACTAATATACATATAAAATTACAGTCTATTTACAAATTGTTGATAAAAAATACAGTTACAACCACCTCTGTCTGCTTGAAGTTTCTATAGGTCATCTGCCTTGAAGTCAGAAGGTGGTCTGTTTTTGGCCAATAACTCATAAATTATGATTATTTTTAACTTGTTAGGGGCTAAGGTAAGTTTAGAATATAAATATCCTGCCCCAGGCTTTGTCCACATGAGAACAGTTGGAAGCCTTTCTAATCTCTTCTAATAAGATTGGCCAACCTGCAATCAATGCACCTTCAAGAATGTCATATGAAATATTGGACCTCCACAGGATGCAAGCCAGCTCTCCTTGTCTTGTTTCAGTAATGGAGTTTCTGTCTAATGAAGAACTTAATGTTAAATTTTACTTTATATTCCAATATGATTACGATTAGGCAGAACTATCCTCCATACACAATAATATGGATGAAATCATTCTCTCTAATTTTACTTTGAGATAATTCATAAGCCCTGGCCTGGCAAACCATAAAACTTAAATTTTTGTGAGCTAAAACAAATACAGTTAAAAAGTATGTTGATATTGGTTGTTTAGAATTTTGCAGAGCATAAATTTCGGATAGGTCACAATTCAATAACGAGCAGGTATACTTGAATGAGATACATAGAATAAGAAGGTAAGTATCACAGTGATATCTAAATAATCAGACTACATCACACTTTTCACAGAGGCATACTGCAATAAAATTAATCCATCATCAGGGTTATTCACTCTACATTTAAAGCAGTAATTTTTAAAAAACTTCTGGTAAAATAAGATTAGGCATAGGACTAGAGAATTCTTTAGCCTACTCACAGTGTACTCTACCTTGCTGGAACCATTAAAGTTTAAGTCCACACAGAGGGGGAAACATTGCTACTCAAGCAGTATTGTATGATTGTTCTTTGTACTCTCTATTTTCCCTCCATCATGCATTTCCAACTGGGAAAATATTGTCCATAAGGAGATAGTAGTGGGAATTTTGGGGAGGGAGGATAAACATCTTACTCATTGTTATATAATAACAGACATGCATACAGTACACAAAGAGGCATAGAGAATGTACATGGTATGAACACTTTATGGGAGCTGGGCAAATTAAGAAAAAATATAGGAAAAAACCTCCTGAAGGTGTTGATACCAAAAATGAGGTAGGGATGGGTAATGCTTGGAAGGACAGCACCAAATGAACTGCCCACTTGAAATAGAAGCTCTGCCTTGATTTCCTTCTCTGTAACCTGAGGATAAATATTCTCCTTTCCAAGGAAATGTAATGCCTAAATGACCAGACGTCAGTAAGAAACCTAGTGAAATTCTTCGTATGCTGTGGGAAACAGATGAAGTCCCACAGATACATATACTTACAAGACATAGTCCTTCCTTACACTCCTAACACTCAGAGAGTAGGGAAGCCAGACTGTAAACTCCATGGGGCAAACTCTAATTTTATTTTTATTTTGCATATATATATGTATAGATCTATGTACATATTTATGTAAATGCATATATTTGTATTTTGAGGACTCCTATATCCTTCCTGACACAGGAATTCTGTCTATCTATTGAGAGAGTGGCTGAGGAAAGCATTGTTCCAGAAGTTAAATAGGCTTTGCTGCAATGCAAAATGTAGATCTGAAACTTTCCTCACAGGGATAATAAGAATTCTGGGCAGAAATAGAGTTATAATTAACCATTAATTAGAATGCACTTTAACTCACTCCCTTGTAACTAAAAGTCATGTAGCACTAGATACTTATCATTTTCATCCCCACTGTTTTTATAGACAGGATCTCTGACATTAGAATCATAAGACTTTGTTTAAGAATTGTTTATGCAGATCATAAATTTCAGCAAAATACCTGAGGCCAAAGAGTTTGGAGACCTCCACAGAGGAATGGGAGTAGCACAAAAATATAGCTTTACTCTCTGCCCATGTCTTCACCCTGCACTCTTCAACCAATCTCCACCCATAAAATCTGTAACCCTTACTTGGCCATAAATCAAGCATAAGCAAATTTGAAAGGACTAAAATTTTACCATGCACCTTTTTGAACCACAGTGGAATAAAAATAAACATTAACACCAACAAGGCCCCCCCAAAACCCACAAAGACATGGACACTAAACAGCATGATGCTAAACAACTACTGGGTCAATGATGAAATCAAAACAGAGCTCAAAAGTTACCTGGAAACAAATGAAAATGAAGAAACATCTTACCAAAATCTCTGGGACGTCATGAAAGCTGTAGTAAGAGGGGAATTTATATCCCTACAAACGCACATGAAGAAAATGGAAGGATCACAAATTGACAGCCTAACAAGCCACCTGAGGAAGCTGGAAAAGCAAGACCACAAAAACCTTAATTTCAGCAGAAGAATCCAGATCACCAAAATAAAAGACCAATCCAGGACATAGAAGACAAAAAGATAATACAAAAAAAAATCAACAAAATAAAAAGCTGGTTCTTCGAAAGGATAAACAAGATCGATGGTCCCCTAGCTAGACTGACCAAGAAAAAGAGAGAAAAAGCCCAAATAAACACAATCAGAAACAGAAAAGATGAAGTCACATGTGATCCTGAAGAAGTACAAAAGATCACTAGAAACTACTATGTACACTTGTATGGAAACAAACTTGAAAACCTTTTGGAAATGGAGGACTTTCTGTCATCACACAACCTGCCTAGGTTGACACAAGAAGAAATTCAGACCCTAAATATACCAATAACAATCAAGGAAATTGACTACATAATAAGAAAACTACCTACAAAAAAAGCCCTGGACCAGATGGCTTTCCAGCAGAATTCTACAAGACATTTAAGGAGGAGCTGATACCAATCCTACTGAAGGTATTCCAGGCAATTGAGAAAGACAGAACTCTCCCTAAATCATTTTACGAAGCTAATATCACATTGATACCCAAGCTAGGTAAAGACCCAACAAAGAAAGAGAACTACAGGCAAATATCTTTGATGAACATAGATGCTAAAATTCTCAACAAGATCCTAGCAAACCGGATTCAACAACGCATCTCAAAAATCATCCATCATGACCAAGTAGGCTTCATCCCTGGGATGCAAGGCTGGTTCAACATTCGTAAAACCATAAATGTAATTAAATACATCAACAGATGTCAAAACAAAAAACCACATGATCATATCATTAGATGCAGAAAAAGCTTTTGATAAAATCCAGCACCCCTTCTTGATAAAAACCCTCGAACATCTCGGCATACGGGGAGCATACCTCAAAATAGTAAAAGCCATCTACGAGAAACCCACAGCCAGCATACTCCTAAATGGACAAAAACTGGAACCATTTCCCCTGAAAACTAGAACAAGACAAGGATGCCCACTCTCACCCATCCTGTTCAATATAGTATTGGAAGTCCTGGCTAAAGCAATCAGAGAAGAGAAGTCAATCAGGGGTATTCAAATAGGAAAAGAGGAAGTCAAGCTATCTCTCTTTGCAGATGACATGATAGTGTACCTTGAAAACCCAAGAGAATCTGTCAAAAACCTCCTTTCACTGATAAAGTACTTTGGCAAAGTCTAAGGATATAAAATAAATATGCAAAAGACAATTGCATTTCTTTACACCAGTAATAAACAAACAGAAATCCAAATAAAAAGCACAATTCCATTCACAATAGCCACAGAAAAAATGAAATACCTTGGCATCTTCCTAACCAGAGACGTGAAAGACCTTTACAATGAAAACTACAAAACACTGCTCAAAGAAATCAAACATGACACAAACAAGTGGAAAAATATACCATGCTTATGGATTGGAAGAATCAACATTGTGAAGATGTCCATCTTACCTAAGGCAATCTACAGATTTAATGAAATACCCCTCAAATTACCAGCAATATTCTTCTCAGACCTAGAAAAAACAACACAGGAATTCATATGGAAACACAAACGACCAAAATAGCCAGAACAATCCTCAGCAAAAAAAAAAAAAAAAAAAGCAGGTGCTATCACATTACCAGACTTTAAACTTTACTATAAAGCTACAGTAATCAAAACAGCTTGGTATTGGTACAGGAACAGGCATATAGACTAATGGAATAGAATTGAGATTCCAGAAGCAAAACCTCAATTTCTCAACCAACTCATCTTTGACAAAGCCTCCACCACCTACCACTGGGGAGAGGAGAACCTATTCAGTAAATGGTGCTGGGAAAACTGGCTGACCACATGCAGAAGATTGAAACAGGGTCCCTATCTATCCCCATTCACAAAAATTAACTCTAAATGGATCACAGACCTAAATGTAAAACCTCAAACCATAAGAACTTTAGAAAATGAAGGACATACCCTCATGGAAATTGGAACTGGCATCCAATTCCTGAACAAAACCCAAAACCCACAGGCCATAAGAGATAAGATAGACAAGTGGGACCTCATTAAACTGACAAGCTTCTGCAAAGCCAAAGAAACCATCAAGAGAGCAGGGAGACAGCCCAAAGACTGGGAAAAGTATTAGCCAACTCCAGGTCTGACAAAGGCTTAACATCTTGGATCTACAAGGAACTCAAACATGCGGAAAAGAAAAAAAACAAACAACTCCATTATAAAATGGGCAAAAGATAGGAACAGACACTTCTCAAAGGAAGACATCTGATCAACCAACAGACACATGAAGAAATGTTCAACCTCACTAATCATCAGGGCATTGTAAATCAAAACCACACTGAGATACCACCTAACTCCAGTCAGAATGGCAATTATCAATAACTCAAAAAATAACAGTTGCTGGAGAGGGTGCGGTGAAAAGGGAACACTTCTACACTGTTGGTGGGAGTGCGAACTAGTGCAACCTCTGTGGAAAACAGTATTCGGATTCCTAAAAGCTCTAAATATCAACCTCCCATATGACCCCGCAATCCCCCTACTGGGAATATACCCTGAAGAACTCAAATCACTCCATAGAAAAGATACTTGCACACATATGTTTATTGCAGTATTGTTCACAATAGCAAGAACCATGCTGTCCATCAAAAGAGTACTAGATTTTAAAAATGTGATACATATACACGATGGAATACTACACGGCCATAACAAAGAACAAAATCACGAATTATGCAGCAACCTGGATGGAACTAGAGTCTGTAATACTGAGTGATCTCTCACAGAAACAAAGATCTGAGGATCACATGTTCTCACTCATATAGTGGACCTTGAACATCCAATGTAATACTATAAGAAAATGACTGACAGCGGTGGGAAACTATGGGTGGGAGGTGAAGGGAGATGCGATTAATGGTAGTAAATATCTGTTTGGGGACAGAGAGTCACCTCTTATCAACAAGGGTGCCTGAACGAAGCATATTTGTATACCTAACCCTTAACTGTACCCCACAATATCATAATAAAAAAATATATTGATTAAAGAAAAGAAAAAAAATCTGTAACCCTAAACTCCTTTGGGAGACCTATTTGAGGTTTTATCGTCTCCTCATTTGGTGACCCTACAATTATACCTCTTTCTATGATGCAGCCCAGTGTCTTGGAGTGTTGACTTGCTGGGCTCATCAGGCAATAAACCTTTGACAGTTAGAGATCTAAAAATAATCTTTTTCTATATTTTCAGAATATGCATACTCAGAGAAAATGTTAGCATCATGAGGAAAACAAATATGAACAGCACAGGAGCTCAGTGGAGAGAGTTAGCTAAGCAGGAATGTGCACAGCTGAGCAAGCATCTCCTCCATTGCTGTTCTCAGCATGTTGACCTCATTGCAAATCAAAATGTCTTAAGACATTTGGTGTGTTTTTTTACTGAGTAATTAGACTGACCAGTGCAACTTTAGTTAGAGAGGGAATATTTGATCATTTGGAGAACTAGTTCTTCTACAGGACAGTCACACTAGATATTCAAGCTTGGCAACTTATTGACATGAGAAAATGATCTTTTTGTGCTGGAAGTAGAAATATACTTTTTAGATTTAGGAAAATCCTACCATAGATTATCACAGTCAAAAACAGCTGTGGCTACATCCAAACATTTTATCTTTAATGTTTATTATTTATCATTTCTAATTATTTATATCCTTTTAAATCTCTGTTCACTTGTTTTTCATCCACTCACATCACCACTGACAGAATTTGAAGCCTGGCATTTACTTTTTCCCTTCTGCAATTTTAGAAGGTTCCTGAAAAGTCCTTGCACCTTTGGATTAATTTATTCCCTTACATCCAACTTATTTTTCACACTGCTGTCATAGTGATCTCTGTGGACCAAAGTGTAGTCCCATTTATTAAGACCTATCAATATTTCATCAATGACAGAGATTGGTTATTGTCTACCAGTTTTCATTTTCCCTGTCTTTTAAAAGATAATCAGCTTCTTTCTTTGTTTTGTAGAACACATGTCAGTCCAGCACATACCAGTCCAGCTACAGAATATGTTTCTAGTTTCCCTGGAGTCTAGGTGTGAACATACACATAGGTTGTGGCATAGATGTGGCATGTATATGCCAAAGTGAAAGGCATACATTTTGCATCAAGTACTTGAACATATTTTTGCTCCCCTTTCACTCTCCTTTTTCCCTTTCCATGTGGTTGACCTGCTGCTCATTCTTGAAAAGGATATTGATCTATTGGGCAACAGCAGAGCTGTAATATGAAAAGATGAGCTTGAGTAGTAGACCGTGTCTACTCTTCCTGGACTTTTATGGAAAAGATAAAGGCCTTTCACATTTGAACCACTCTAGTAGTGTGCCTTGCTCTGGAATAATAGTATAACTCTCTTCTTAATAATACTTTAAGTGTCCATTGTCTAGAGAATATATTTTTATATCCTTATCCTGGCATGCTAAGGTATTCATCATCAATAGTATGCCACAGCATTAGTGTTGTGACCTGTGTATCTATCTTTGGTCAATAATGTAGGAGCAGAAGTTGCTCCCATGAGAGCCAACCAGAAGCTTTTGAGTTGTTGTATGTCTTTGCCAGTTTCCTGCACTTCATCTCTGCCATAAGAAAGGGCTATTCCACACAGGTTCGAGACCTGCCTAGGCAGCGAGACCTCATCTCTACAATAAATGAAAAAATCAGCCGGGCGTGGTAGCGCATGCCTGTAATCCCGGCTGCTCGGAAGGCTGAGGTGGAAGGATCGCTGGAGCCCAGCAGGCGAGGCTGCGGTGGCCA
Source organism: Cephalopachus bancanus (assembly GCA_027257055.1). NCBI lineage: Eukaryota > Metazoa > Chordata > Mammalia > Primates > Tarsiidae > Cephalopachus > Cephalopachus bancanus. The sequence goes on along the minus strand of JAPVLO010000667.1, from coordinate 761,891 downwards.
GAAGGGGCCGCTGCACTCCAGTGTGGGTGACCGAGTGAGACTCTAACTCAAAAAGAAAAAAAAAGAAAGGGCTATCCCAGACTGAGGTTGTTCCACACATCTTACCGTGTAACATGAGTAAGACATAAACTATCGTGGAATAAGACCCTAAATTTTGAGGATTATTTGTTACCACACCATTATCTAGCAGAGGTGATTACTAATTAGTTACTAATATAATTACTGAAGACAAAGCAAAATGAAATAACATCAAAAATAATATTGCAAGTAGTCAAGCAGGAAGACAATATTTTTCTTTTGAATAATATTTATCTTCATGGTAAGCAGATATTTAAAAGAATTTACTTATGCTTGGAAAATGATTTTTTTTTTTAATTTGAAAACAATTAGCCAAAAATTTAGGTGGCACACACCTGTAGTCCCAGCTACTTGGGAGGCTGAAGCAGAAGGATCACTTGAGCCTAGCAGTTTGGGGCTGGAGCGAGATATAATCACATGATTACAGTCCAGTCTGGGAAACAGATCAAGACCCTGAATCAGGAAAGAAAGCAAAAAAAGAAAATTATTTTTTTAGTTCAAATTCCCTGAAGCACATCCTGAGGCAAGGATTCTTGTGCAAATGGTGGTTAGGGAAGTACACCATGGAGAAACAGGAAGTGGGCTGAGGAAGAAGATGAAAGAGGAAGAAACTAAGGGAGGATAGAATTTTAGAAAATGCCTTATAGAATCTTTGGACATATTTAGTTATCCCTCATGTGATTAACTGCTGTATAAATATGAAAATATGTACAGGAAGAACCTGCAAAAATGGGAATACAAATTAACCCCTGGACTTTATTTTCTGGTTGGAGTTCATTGGCCAGTTGATTCATCCAAAGTCAAGACATTATGTGAGATGGTATCTCTCCAGGCTTTGACTAACTCTTACCTCCTCCCATATCTAATATTGGTGCTCCTGGAAGGCTTTGCAGAATTTTAAAAGATCATTCCCAATGTCTTTATTTCCATACCAGTTTTTTAAAGTTATATATCTTTTATTTTAAAATTGTGGGGTACAGTTAAGGGTTAGGTATACAAATATTCATTGTGCAGGTACCCTTGTTGACGAGGTGTGCCTCCCTTCCCCAGACAGATATTGACTACCGTAATCCCACCTCCCTGCCCCTCCCTGCCCCCCCCATAGTTTCCCACCACTGTCAATCCTTTTCTTATAGTATTACAGTAGTTGTTCAAGGTCCACTTATGAGTAAGGACATGTGATACTCAGATCTTTGTTTCTGTGACAGATCACTCAGCATTATAAACTCTAATTCCATCCAGGTTGCTGTGAAATCCATGATTTTGTTCTTTTTTATGTCTGTGTAATATTCCGTCATGTACATGTACCACATTTTTTAAATCCAGTCCTCTTTTGATGGACAACACAGTTGGTTCCATGATCTTGCTATTGTGAGCAATGCTGTGATAAACATATATGTGCAAGTATCTTTTTTATAGAGTGCTTTGAGTTCTTCAGGGTATATTCCCAGTAGTGGGATTGTGGGGTCATATGGAAGGTCGATTTTTAGAACTTTTAGTGGGTCCTCACTAAACTGACAAGCTTCTGCAAAGCCAAAAAACCATCAAGAGAACAGGAAGACAGCCCACAGACTGATAAACAATATTTGCCAACCCCATGTCTGACAAAGGCCTAACATTAAGGATTTACAAGGAACTCAAATGTGCAGAAAATAAAAAAACAAACAACCCCTTTACAAAATGGGCAAAAGATTTTAATAGACACTTCTCAAAAGAAGACATATGAGCAGCCAACAGATACATGAAAAAATGTTCAGCCTCACTAGTCATCAAGGAGATGCAAACTAAAACTACACTGAGATACCACCTAAGTCCAGTCATAATGGCCATCATCAATAACTCAAAAAATAACAGATACTGGAGAGGATGTGGTGAAAAGGGAACACTCCTACACTATTGGTGCGAATGTAAACCAGTACAACCTCTGTGAAAATCAGTGTGGCAATTTTTTATGTTTAATAAGAATTCACAAAATTTCCATTGGAAGTTGTAAGAGGCTGAGTTAGGGTTGCTGGCCAGATGTTTATTTAAATCAGAAAATGCAGAGAGTATTTTCGAGCACATTATGGGTTTCAATGCCTTGGACTTTTTTCTTCTAAATATGGTGTTATACTTTCTTTCAAATATGATATTATTTTCATTTCATGAAGAAATATTTAGCCTCTAGTGATCATAGCACCCTATGAAATTTTCACTGATGGATTCTAAAGTTCTGTCTCAGTTAATGAAGATTGAATGAATGCAGTAAACAGTCATATTTTAACAAGGCACTCTTCCTCAGAGCTGCTAGTAATTCATGAGATTGATGTCTGCAGAATTTTGGAAGGTGCCACCTTGCACAACTAAAAACTGAGAATCATTTTTCTTTTATTAATTTGATGTCAGTTTATTAAAAAAAGAATCATTCTGGTTATCAAAATTCATTAATATTAATACTGTAAAAAGCAACAGAAACAGCTGGGTGGAAATTTGGTGTAGACTCACTCAGAACTGAAATTACTGCATCTGCTCAAGTTATAAATAGAAAAAAACATATAATTGCTACAAATGAACACATTTCCAATTACCACTGCTTCATAGAAATATATGACTAACAGGTCTGTACTCGACTTTTTACATCTGAAGATTTGGAAAGATAGAAAATGGAAACACTTTCTACTCTCTATTTCTGATTATAATCAAATTACCTAAATAATTTATATATAATAATTCAGAGTCATCCAATTAATAACATAAATATTCCAAATTTTTGAGATCATCAGGGCAATTTCAAAACAATAAGAGAAAACAACAGCAGCAACAAAAATTATGTATTCTTAGGACAATCAAATGATGAATGCAATGGAGAACAAACATACATGTTTTATGGGTCAATATTAATCAATACATCTGTCTTTCTAACTAGAAGGATACACATTCACGCAGTAACTGACCAATGCATATTACCAAGCTGTATGTGTGGATCTGTGTGTGTTTTTATGAGCTGAGTATCTATATAATTCTTGGGGAGAAGGGACGCATAAAATCATAGAAATTAAAATCACTATTTAAATAATTCCATTTCATTGTAGCATCTAAACAAGCCCTTAATTAATCTAACCCAAATAAAATGTACTTTCTATTGTGATTGTTTCTTATAAATATTTTATGAAATCATCTAGAATTATAGAAATTAATTTTAAAGGAAGGAATAGTAACTTACACGTGTGAATAAACAGCCATAAGTATGTGGTTTTGCCTTCTTAGTTACGCTCCTTTCTGTAGTTTGTTTATTCTGAATGTTAGATCTCCACAGGGAATAAAGTGACCCCCGGATGTGTCAAGCACAGAAAGAGATAGATTGTAATTCACTTAACTGTGGAATGTTTCTGAAGTTTGCCTTCAATACCTTTTTACAGGAATTCAATTCTGAATGAAGAGTTTTTTACGCAAATTCAAATTCACGAATATATATTATTAGCATATATTTATTCAGACTCTTGGTTCAAAACCAGGACAAGGTTTAAAAAAAAAGTCTATGTACTTGGTGAACCTCCACAAATAGGCTGAAATAAAGCACCATCATTTGCTTTTGGCATCTCAAGAAGACTTCGTTGTTGTTGTTGTTGTTGTTGTTTTGTTTTTGAGTTAGAGTCTCACTCTGTCGCCCAGACTGGAGTGCAGTGGCATGCTCCCGGACACTGCAGCCTTGACCTGCTGGGCTCCAGCGATCCTTCTGCGAGATCCTTCAGCCTTCCAAGTAGCTGGAATTACAGGCATGCGTTACCATGCCCGGTTAATTTTTTTGATTTATTGTAGAGATGAGGTCTCGCCAAGTTGCCCAAGTGGGTCTCGAACCTGCAGGATCAGTCAATTCACTCACCTCAGCCTCCCAAAGCACAGGATTACAGGCTGAGCCACCAAGCCCAGCTTCAAGAAGACTTCTAAATGCCACAGTCCTTTATATAGTTCATATTGGAAATGCAATACGTCTTCTGCAGGTGAACATTGGTTTGTTTTCTCCAGTGTTTTGTGAGAGTGAATCTGGAAATGATTTGCATTAAATAATTTTAGTTTATTTTTCAAATTCCAGAAAGTTTTATGTGAATGTATTTTATTTTGCATATGTATGTATGTGTCTGTATAGATGTAAAATGCATAAACATATATACCTATGTATATATGTGTCCCAGACAAGGTCTGACAATTAAGTTCCCGAACTCATCCTAGAAAAAGTGCTACATATTTCATTGCTGATTATCACTATGGTCACCTTCAAAATACACCCATTGGGAATCTATGCACCAATGCCAGCATCTAGTCCACCCCTCAAAGCAATTTTGGAACTCTTTCTGAAGTGGACATTAGAGTTGTCATTATATTACCCTAGATATTCTAAATGTCATCAAAATGCCTTTCTTTCAATATTTCCTTTATCTTCTGGTAAGGAAAAAAGTCCTTGGAAGACAGATCAGGTGAGTAGGGAGTGTGTTCCAATACAGTTATTTATTTGCTGGCTAAAAACTTCCTCATAGACAGTGCTGTGTGAGCTGGTGCATGAGCTTCTTTGGGACCACTTTTGCACACAACTTTCTCATGCCACGATTATCAGTTAAGATTTTCCTGTTTCTCTATTGATGTTTATTTGGTCTGCTATGCTTCTCACAGTCAACCAATAATTTTGATGTACAATTTGATGAAATTTTACAATATTTTTGTCAGTTCTGCTCATTACTGGCTGTCCCGAACTTTCTTCATCGTTGATACTTTCTCTTCTCTCAGAAATGTTTAATTCATTTGTACACTGCCATTTTCTTCATGGTATTATCCCCATAAACTTGGACTAACATGTTCCTGATTTTACTTCCATACTTGCCACATTTAACAAGAAATGTAATGTTTGTTCTTTGCTCTAGTTCAAACTCCGATACTCTCATGATGACAGCTCTGATGGCCATTCCAGAAAAAGAATTCCAAAATTACTTAGACAGGTGGACTAGGTACTGGTGTCGGTGCATAGTTTCCCAAGGGGAGTACTTCAAAAGTGACCATAGTGGTATTCAACAATAAGATAAGTAGCACTTTCTCTAGGATGAGTTTGCAAACTTAATACATACCTCGTATTTCTATACATATGTGCCCATATATGTGTGTATATATGCATGTGCATAAATACTTGATGATAAGCATACACACGATAGTATGCAAAAGGCATTTTATCACTTGAGTATATATAATGAGGGTATTTTCATGTCTGAACATAGGCCTATGGAAGTAGCATTTTATTTTTCTGACTATAACAAATTCTACTTCCTTCAAAATTTCTTTATAGAAGATGATGCTTTCACTTTCTATCCCCCAGGTGTCAATTCTCTCAATGAAGACATTTTTTGAAGTTTAATATTTGCAATATCAGTGTATTTAGATTCTGTAAAGCTATTTGTATAATCTGATGGATTTGACATAAAAGTGTGTTGAGGTTTGGAAATGTTGGTTTAGTGGCACTGGGTGAATATAGAAGCAACTTGGGGAGGTGCCGAAGTCCAGCTCCAGCCGGGTTCAGGGTACCCCAAAGGTGGAGACGGCATCCATGATTGGGGGGAGGAAGAGAGAGAGAGAGAGAGAGAGAGAGAGAGAGAGAGAGAGAGAGACTGGACTCCGGTCTAGTGCAGAAGTGATGTGTGAAAGCCAAAACTGCAGTTTGTGGAAGAATGGGAGCAATGAGCTTCTAAAGTTAGTTTGTGTTCATCCCAGTCTCAGAGTTTTTATGTTTTGAACTCACAGGAGCTTAATCTGGTTAGTGCTGAGTAGAAAGGGGGAGAAAATAGGGTCAATAGCTCCCGAACGCATCCTAGTGGTCTCGGGGTCAACAGCCCTTCCTGATCCCTAACGCTCAGTGAGACTCCGTGGCCAGCTCCCAACATCTCCCCCTTTTTTATTTTTTAGCACGAAACCATGAAACTCCACATTGAGGTGACTCTGAAGACTCCACATTGAGGTGACTCTGTAGACACAGCAATGAAAGAATCACTGCTCTGCAAATGCCCACATTGATGAGTATAGACATTAATGATTTTGATTAGCAAATGATGCCTGAATTTCTTGATGTAATTTAGTAAGGTCTATACTCAGGTCTGAATGGCTCCAAATTCCAAGTTACTTTGTCCCAAGTATGGACAGATTTAAACTCAGCGTGACATTAGAGAGCCAATTTCTTTTTTAAGGTCACAAGTTCTTGCCCTACTGCTAAAACTCCTTCCTCCAAAGCACTAACCTTACTTTCCAACTTCTGGTCTATGATTTCCTGAATAGCTATGGCAATAGAAACGTTTTTAGACAGCAGATCAGCAAACGTAGTTGTATGAACTTCCCTAGATAATGCTACAGCTCAAAAGTAGCTATTAAAGCTGTAACTCCTAAAATTAAAAGTAGCCAAAAAATCTTTTCTGTCTTTCTAAAAGAGCATTAGCCTCATATAATATCTGTAAACCATATGCATCATACCAACGAGATGACAATTATACAAAAATCATCAAATAAGATGGCTGCTCAAGAATAACAAAACCTTCGTAAAAGGCATTAGTTAAACAATTAGTTAAAAAATACACCCAGTACAAGACACCTTATAAACATTGTGTAGAGCCATTAAAATCCCAGTCACTAATATATAGTCTTTCACCAGGTACAGTATAGTCCACCTTAGAGTTATAAGCACAGTATCTCCATTTCAGGAAGCCAGTATCTCGCTGGATGAGTAACCAATCCTTTTCCATATCATTAAAGGGGCAAGCAGGTACGCTGAGAGGTGGTGTCCATTAAACACAATTGAACAGTTAGGGTCACAGCTGTGATTGAGCAAAGACATACTAGGATACAGGCCAACACCGACTTCCTGCATCTCTGCAGTACAGATGGTGAAAGAGTTGCAGATCACCTTGTCCTGGATTTGAAATCGGATACAGTCACACTTAAAGCAGTATTGGTCCCTCAGCTGCTTCCGGTGCTCCTCACTGGTCATCAGCATATCCAGGTAGCAGATGGTGAACTCTTCTCCCACCTCGATGTCTTGGACTGCACGCAATAAGTTTATCTTATGTTTTTGGTCCTGCATTCTTTTCTCCTCCCAGTTGTTAAAGACTTTAAAGGCTGTGTCCAATAGTTATAGTTGAGGGGTTTGTGGGCCCTTTTCTAATTTTTGGAGTTTGTACCAGTGCTGACTGAGAGATAAAATACATCCAAAAGAACTTGTCCTTCCAGTCTAGTCTGTTTATTAACACCTATTTTGTAGTTAGCTAACAGGATTCACTTATATGATTCCTTTGCTTCCATCTGGGAAAGTTGAACTTGAGAGAAATTTATCATAAGAAGACAACAAAGAAGAATTTTTAACACCTTTTGTCTGAGCCACCCCCTTGACAAGAGATATGTGGGGGGGGTGAGAAGTCTGGAGGTTGGGGTTAGGTGCCGTGGCCTTTGGCAAGGAGGGTGCTTAGTAAAGTCAAAAAGAAAGAAGGATATAAACAAGGAACTAAAAGCATCTTCTGTTTTTAGGCACCAGAATCTAAACTATGCTAAATTAAATGAAAATGAAGCAGTCCAAACCTGTGGCGAGTGTAATGAGTCTTTGTGAGATGAGTATGAGTAAAATACATTAATAACATTGCCATGACATCTTTTCTTTTAGCTATCTTTGACTCTGGCTGACCTACTTACTCTTCTTTTCCTCACTCTATCATACCAGTCTTCTAACTCTTTCAGATGAATTTGCCTTCCTACACTGCAAGTGCAACTCAACCCAGCTCTTTGTCTTCCACAATGATAAAAGCAAATTTAAACTTGACCCCAATGCTCATTCAATCAATAACATCTATTGATTGTCCAAGTTTTCTATATTCTTATGTGGAACAGCCATATGCTGCACACTTACCATTTGCCAGTTTATTATACAATAAAAAATAAAAAGATACATGAATGTCACCTTTTCTTCCTAAAAGTTACAGAATAAAAATTGATAAGGCATGTAAAGTGATAATTAATTCACATTCATGGTAATTGAAACAGGGTGACAGTCCTAGGTCTCTATAGAGTATCAGTTAAGCCATCCATTTAGGATTTGGCTGCACTAATGAAAGAAACCTTATCTTTCAGATATCATGGAGACCCTTCATTTTGATTTGATAGTAAATTCTCCTCTGTGCTTTTCTTATTTGATCTGTCAGAATTTTCTGAGAGATTGGGTGTGCTGCTTCCGTGGACAGCTTTCATTTGTTTCTAGGATACCACACATTTTTACTTTACTCGACTCTCCTTTGTTTTCCCCTTTTCTCTCTGATCCCCTTTCCCTGATCCCATGCAGTTGGACCATCCCAGAGTAATTTGTCTTCTCTACCATTAACTTGGTGACATCATCCCGTCTCAAGACTAAAAATACCTAGAATTTCATTTCATTTAAATTTTCCATTTGTATTGTAATTTGAAAACGTAAATTATATTGCCAAATCTGCCCCAAGTCTGACTTCTTTCCCAAACACTGTATTTTTATGTCCAATTATTTGTCACTCTTTCTTGGAAATCAAAGAGACACCTCAGTAACAGGCCTACTACTAAATTTTTGCAGTTATTTTTTTTTCTCTCTCACACACATACAGATACACACACATTAAACAAATTAAAAAATGCAAAAACAAAAACCACTGTAATTCCCCTGGAAACTCCCATTCCTTCATAGATGAGAATTCCAACAATATAGATAGAATGAAAAGCTCAGTCATCACTGACATTTTTCATTCCATTGCACAAAATGCTCAAAAATATAAATATTCTATTTACATTGCCTTCACAATTTCCATTGTGTTAACATCATCTGACCCACCACCTTTGCTGACATAAATTCTCACAATCATTTCATAAGTGAGTTTTGCATTTTTGCTCTTAGTTGCTTAGACTCTGATCTTAATAGTAGGAAACAAAGATTATTTTTAAAACAAGAGTCTGACAATATCAATACTATTTCCAAAATTATTTTATTTCATTTTATTTTAAAGATGTGGAGTACAATTCAGGATTAGGTATACAAGTGATCATCATACATGTAAAGTTTTGGCTTTCATTTTACTTAGAGAAAAAGTTAATAGTCCCTGCCAGAATCTGCAAGGAGTCACATGGCATGGTCAAAGCTATGTCTGTGATCTCATATTCTACTGTCTTCTCTTTTGTGGGTCCTATTTCCATTTGCTGATCCACATCCCTTCCTGGGTAGACCTAGTTCAGTTTTCTTTCTGGATCACTTGTCTTCCATCAGGAGGCAAGGTCATACCATCATTTCCCTCAGATCTGCTGGAAAATGAACTTTTCAGAGAAGGTTACCCTCACCTTTCAATTTAAACCTACAAATTGTTCAAACCTTACAAACTCCTGACACTCCCTGTATCAGAAAAATAGATCCACATTTCTTTTTCCCAGAGCATACAATCTCTGCAAGCACAGAACTTACTACATTTACATACTGTGTCTCTTTCTTGTTTTATTTTTTATTTATACCTTTGCATAATAATAAGGTATAAATTCCTTGCAGGCAGAAATCTATTTGTTATATTTACTGATTTATCTCAAGCACCAAAAAAGGAATATTTACCACACATAGAGAAATGAAAGGTGTACAATGAAAAATAAAAATACACTAATTTTTATGTATATGATATACCTGAATAATATCTTTGTGTGTGTGTGTGTGTGTGTGTGTGTGTGTGTGTGAGAGAGAGAGAGAGAGAGAGAGAGAGAGAGAGAGAGACAAAATGTCTGATTTTTGTTGTAATAAGGGAATAAAAACATAATGTTGAAAACTTATAAATAAATCATTTAATAAAAAGAACAAGAAGAACATTTGTTCCCAACTTATCCATAATACATCTTGCCACACACAGTATCGCTGTTTAATAAATACTTGAAAAATGTCATTTGAATACGTTTTAAATTACTATATTTATTTCTGAATGATTATCAGAATCATATAATAAGCGTATGTGCTTAGTTAGTGCTTTAAGAGCTTCTGCTAATTTGATTTTGCCCTCAAGGAAGACATTGTGTTCATATCTATGAATTGTCTTCAAATGATTTCTTCTTTATTTTTTTGAGTTGGAGTCTCATTCTGTCACCCAGACTGGAGTGCAGTGGCATGCTCCCAGCCACCGCAACCTCGACCTGCTGGGCTCCGGTGATCCTTCCGCCTCAGCCTTCCAAGTAGCTGGAACTACAGGTGCACGCTACCATGCCCTGCTATTTTTGATTTATTGTAGAGATGAGGTCTCTCCAAGCTGCCCGGGTGGGTCTCGAACCCGTGGGCTCAGGCAATCCACTCACTTCAGCCTCCCAAAGCGCAGGATTACAGGCTGAGCCACCGAGCCCGGTTCAAATGATTTCAATGTATAATTTTATTATTTAAATTTTAAAAAGATGAAGCCATAAGAAACTCCTACTTTGAAATACAGAAAGTGCCAAAAAAAGTATACACATTTTAAGAAAGGAAAATCTATATTAAAATTGTAATATTCAATATATACCGATAGCAAAAGACGAAAACAAGTCACGTTTGATTTCTACAATTATGAGGGGTGACCAAAGTGATTACTATCAGCGAACAGACACTTCTTATGGTGGAGAACTAAAAGTAATGCATAGATAACATCTCTTAAAATGTGTATACACTTTTTGGCACTTCCAATATGTAATTAGATAAGGCTGTTCATAAAATGAGAAAACAATTAGAAGCTATCAAAGAAAAAGTACATTTTTAAATGTCTACAGGTTCTTAAACTGGATTTTAAAAACTGTTGAAAAACTAGAGAGCATTTTTTGGAACATATGGTTGAACAAGTTAACTTCCTTACTAAAGAAAAAAGAGCTTCTAAAATTAGTAAGTAAAAGATGAACTATTATCTGATAATTTAAAGTTCACTCAAAAGAAAACACAAGTTCCTTATATGTATCTATCAGAATGATCACAGCTTCTCTCAAAATTAAGAAAATACAAAATAAAACTGTAGTGAAGTAGCTTATTATAAGTTAATTCACATTGCATGGGTGTTCATATAGAGAATGGGGTAAACTGGTGGTGGAAGTTTAATTTTGTTAAAACTTCTTGGCAGTTGGCTTAGTAATATATGTAAAATTTTAAGCTCCACATCTGCCTTTTTTATTATTTTGTATTGAGATAGTTTTCCAGTATATTTTCACATGAAGACAAAGAATATTCAAAAGTATGTAACCATTGATGTATTTTTTTGTAATACAAAGTTTAGCAAAACAGTCAATGTCATTAGTAGATGAGTGGTTAGATAAAGCATCATACATGCATACAATCCAATATTATACAGATACTTAAAGGCATGAGGCCAATGACAATCATGGAAACATATACAGTATGTATATAACATGTCAGAAATCATCCTATCGAATTTGCACCTATTTACTTACTTCATAATAAACCTTAGAATCAAGTACTCAGTTTTTACTTCTTTAACAAATAAAAACAAGAATATCCAATCAAGAAAAAAATCCTCCAAGATCAAGCAGCTAGTATGTGGAGTAGCTGAAATGTTAATCCAAGTGGCCTAATTCCAGTGTCCAATTTCTGTCTCATAGACATACAAATGAAATATATGTCAGTAAATATATATAATATATGTAGAGTGAGGTGAATATATATACAAACATGTATATTAAGCATATATAGACATATGTACATGTGGCATACATGTATACATATATACTCAATGTATACATATATGTACTCTATGAAATCCATATATGTACACATACTCATCCACATGCATTGCATATATATTATACATACATACATACACACTATGTATCCAAATATTCAAATTTATATGCATATTTATATGGGGAAATTGTCAAGTATACATTTTAAATAAAAAAGGTAATGTTCAGATGTACTTATAGTTACTCCTTCTATGTTCAACCCACATGTATGAGGTTTGACAATTAAGTTCATGAACTCATCCTAGAAAAAGTGCTACATATGGCATTGCTGAATATCACTACAGTCACCTTCAAAGTACTCCCTTTTAAAGGCTATGCACTGATGCCAATGCCTAGTCTACCCATAAAAGCAATTTTAAACTTCTTTCTGGAATGGCCACCAGAACTGTCATTATGTTACCCATGATGTCCTTAATGTCACCAAAATGTCTCCTTTTCAAAAATCTCCTTGATTTGGGGGTAAATAAAAAATTCACTTGGGGCCAGATCAGGTGAGTAGGAAGGGTGTTCTAATACAGTTATTTGTTTACTGGCTGAAAACTCCTTCACAGACAGTGCTGTGTGAGCTTGTTTATCATCATAATGTAAGAGTTCTTTTGGGATCATTTTTTCACACACCTTTCTCATATCAAAATCTTAAGTAAAGATTTTCCTAATTATTTCTCTTTTTATGTTTATGTGGTCTGCTATCCTTCTCACAGTTAACCAATGAGTTTGATGCTCAATTCAATAAATTTTTGCAATGGTTTCATCATTTCTGCTCTTACTGGCCATCATGACCTCTCTTCATCAGTGATGCTTTCTCTCCCCTTAGAAACATTTAATCCATTTGTGCACTGCCATTTTCTACATGGCCTTATCCCCATACATTTGGACTAACAGGTCCCTGATTTTATTTCCACTCTTGCTAAGTTTAACAAGAATTTAATTTAATTTAATGTTTATTCATTTATCTAATTCAAACTCCAACACTCTTGCGATGACAGCTCTGATGACCATTCCAGATAAAGAGATTCAAAATTACTTTGACCAGTGGGCTAGACACTTTCCAAATGAGAATAACTTCCAAGGCAATTGTAGTAATATTCAGCAGTGAAGTATGTAGCACTTTTACTAGCAGGAGTTCGTGAATTTAATTGTCAGAGTCATTTATACACACATACTTTCATTTTATTATAGTATTGATAAGATTCACAACAGATGAAAATATATATTGTTTCTGGAACCAAATGAATGGCAGTGACCTTCAGTGAGCGGTTTAATTATTTTTCTATGGTGCATATTCAATATAAGAATGCAATTTTTAAAAGAAATCATTATTTGTTTTAACTGGAAACTGAACCAAATTTTCATTTATAGCTATAGATTCAGCTTCAGTATTTTGTAGACACCTTTCAAAAAACTTAACACCTTATTTTAATTCAGTGTTACCTAAAATGTTAATCACATTTTTTGTGCCATGCATTTTTTTGAAATATAGATTTTAATATATTTCTATAAATATGATGCATACTCAGATTGTGTTACATTCATCGTTATTTTAATACTGACCTCCTAAACTCTACTTGATACTCAATTCTTATTTTTAGTAGTATTTAATGAGGCATTCCTGATTGGAATTCTAACTTTGATTCACAAACTTGACAAGGCTTTTTGGAAATCAAGACTCATTACATCAACTTACTTAGTGTTTCACCCTCTGAGAAAATAAAAATATTTTTAAAGCTCTCTCTTTCATACTTCCCTTAAAAAATAGATGAAAAACAACAAATATACAGGAAAATTTCTAAAAACAATAGAAAATAAAACATTCTTCAGGGTGAACCCAATGTTGGCAGGGTCAATATTGCCTCCTTCCAATGTATTGATGTAGTGATTGGAAGTTATGCTTGTGTCCTCAGAAAATATACTTTGCAACTTTATTTGTTATTGTCTAAAGTCCATGAGATTTAAAATGTAACATGAATTAACTGGTAACAACCAGAGCAAAAACACAGCCAAAGGCTATTTTTTCCTTCAAGAAAAAAGAGTTAATTGGTTATGACTTTATTAAACAGCCTCTAGTGTTCAGTCAAGTACTTTCTTGTTGAAATTTTTTCTTGTTGGAATTTATAGATAATAAAAACTTGTGGAGGAAAGCAATGGCTCCTTGTTGCTTCTTAAAACAACCTAGGGAGAGCGGAGCCCTCATGAATGGGGTTAATGCCCTTATAAAATAGGCCCCAGAGAACTCCTTTTCCTCATTTTTCACATGAGGATAAAGCAAGAATGTGCCATGTATGAACTGGGAAGCAGGCCCTCCCTAGACACTGAATCTGCTAGTGCCTTGATCTTGGACTTCCAAACTCCAGAACTGTAAGAAATAAATTTTGGCAGAGCTTAAGATGGCGACTGGATAGGTTGGACTGTGAGAGTCTCCACAAAGGCAAGTGGCCATAAAGACTCTGTGTGAATAGGCCTGCACTGGTGGGAGAGTGAAAGTCCATCTGAGGGGAAACTCGGGTTCATGCATCCATGGCCCCCCTCTGAGGGTGACTGTAAGCCCCCACCACCCTGAGATAGAAGTGCTGGCACACTTGCAAGATTGTCTGCTGCTCACAGGACTCTCCTGCCGAATCCAGCTGATTCTCATTGCCTAATGCATGGCCCACACCATCACCTATTATAGCGGATCAGCTGGAGCTCTAGATGTGATCAGTAGAGAGAGAGGATCAGGGAGAGCTGGAGAGGTGCTCCATGCCTGGTGAGGAGACATGGACCACAGCTATTTTCTCTGTCCCAGGACCAGGCAGAGATTTGCATTGCCCCACCCAGCTCCACCCAGCCTCCAACTTGGGACCTAAAGTAATCTCATCAAACTGGGAGCGACAGTTGTACCTCCCCAGTGCTGGATCAGACACAGACAGGTCAGATTTGAGTGGCAGACTTGACAGGTAGCAAGTCGGCTGAGTCCAGATCTGATTTACCCTCCTTCCAAAGTATGCCTGGGGAATCTGACCCAAGCTGTGAGCAACCCTATCTGCCTGCTCTAAGAGGAGAGGGGAGGGACTAGGAACCAGAGCTGAGAGGATGTTGGATTTACAGGAATGCCCTCAGAGTAAGTTTGATTCCTTGCTTTTATTTTTGTCTATTTGTTTTGCTCATTTTTGTTTGTTTTTTGTTTTAGTTTTTTTCTCTTTCTGTTTTTGATAATGTTTTCATACTTGTTTTATTTCTGCTATTTTACTGATTTTTTTCTCTATTCTCTAGACTTCTTGTTTATGTATGGGAAGAGTGCATCAATAGGCAGAATTTTGTTGGACTGTGTGTTTGTATGATTATCCGTATGTTTTAGTTTAGTTTTTTTTTTCCTACTCTTAACTGTCTGTGTCTCTTTTCATTTGTTAGTTGGTATGTCTGTCTGTTTGGCTCTTACTCTTCTCTCTCTTCACCTTCCTCTTGCCCCTCTTCATTCCTTTTTCCATTATTTTCCTTTTTCTTACCTCATTTTGCTTCCAGGCAGCAAACCTATACACCCACTGCATGAACACATTGTAAGGCAGTAGGAAGTGGGTTCCAGGGTACCCATACACCTGTCAGTGGATACTAGGATCTGCAGATAGATTTTGAATGACAGCTATTCCCTCAATTGAAATTCTAAACTGCAAAAAGTATAGCCCCCAACCTACAGTCCAGCTTCAGAAATGAACAAAGCCAGAGGATCCACATAAGGCAGAATAGGAGACTGAGCAAACAGAAGTAAAAGCAACCCCACCATCCCTGAATAACAGAATTAAAGAGGGGAGGAAAGTGGGAGTGAAGAAAATGAAGAAAAACCAAAAGAAGTATATGAGTTTCACACAGACCCCTGGGAGGTCACATATTGAGAAAACTGACTTTGGAACACAAACATTGAAGAGTCCCCAGAATGTCTGGTCTCGAACTATAAAACCAGATATCAAGACATTAATAGAGAGAACAAGAAGAATTCAGGAGAGATAAGAGGAAAATAGGAAGGAGTTGATAACTGAGATAACAGCAGTAAGGATACTGTGAATGCAATAAATAACAAACTAATAAACATGGAAAGCAGAATTAGCAAAGCAGAAGAAAGAATCTCAGAGATTGAGGACCAGAATATAGAACTAACCCAAAGTGTCAAAAACATAGAAAAGAAGCTTAAAATGACAGAACCAAACATTCAAGAGATGAGTGATTATTTCAAGAGGCCGAACCTAAGAGTAACTGGACATCCTGAGGCAGAAAGAAGGACAGAGACCACCCTGGAACAAACATTTCATGAAATTATTCAAGAAAATTTCCCTCTTCTCAGGAGTGATGTGACCATTCAAACACAAGAGATTCAGAGATCCCCTGTGAGACAACAAATGAGAAGACTAACACCTAGACACTAGAGACTACTATGTATACTTGTATGGAAACAAACTTGAAAACCTAAAGGAAATGGAGGACTTTCTGACATCACACAACCTCCCTAAGTTGAAACAAGAAGAAATCGAAACCCTAAATAGACCAACAATCCAGGAAATTGACTATGTCATAAGAAAACTACCTACACACAAACAAAGCCCTGGATCATATGGCTCTCCAGCAGAATTCTACAAAACATACAAGGAAAGACTGATACCAATTCTACTGAAAGTATTTTAGGTTACTGAGAAATATGTAACTCTTCCCAAATCATTTTATGAAGTTAATATCACATTGATACCCAAGCCAGGTAAAGATTCAACTAAGAAAGAGAACCACAGGCCAATATCCTTGAACATAGATGCTAAAATTCTCAACAAGATCCTACCAAACCGGATTCAACAACACGTCTCAAAAATCACCCGCTATGACATAGTAGGCTTCATCCCCTGGATGAAAGTCTGGTTCAACATTCATAAGACCATAAACGTAATTAAATACATCAGCAGATGTAAAAACAAAAACCACATGATTATATCATTATATGCAGAAAAAAATTGATAACATACAACACCTCTTATTGATAAAAACACTCGAATGAACATCTAGGCATAGATAGAAGATACCTCAAAATAGTAAGAGCCATCTACGTAAAACCCACAGCTAGCATATTGCCAAACAGACAGAAATTAGAACCATTTCCCCTGAAAACTGGAGCAACACAAGGATGCCCACTCTCACCCCTCCCGTTCAACATAGTTTTAGAAGTTCTAGCTAGAGCAATAAGAGAAGAGAAGGCAATAGGGGTATCCAAATAAGAAAAGAGGAAATCAATTTATCCCTCTTTGCAGATGATATAATTCTATATCTCAAAAACCCAAGAGACTCAGTCAAAAAACCTCCTTGCACTGTTAAAGGACTTTGGCAAAGTCTCAGGGTATAAAATAAATGTACAAAAGACAATCGCATTTCTATACACCTATAACAAACAAACAGAATCCCAAATAAAAAGCATGATTCCATTCAAAATAGCCACACAAAAAAGGAAATACACTGGCATCTTCCTAACCAGAGACGTAAAAGATCTTTACAATGAAAACTACAAAATACTGCTCAAAGAAATCAAAGATGACACAAACAAGTGAAAAAATATTCCATGCTCGTGGATTAGAAGAATCAACATTGTTAAGATGTTCATTCTACCTAAGGTAATCTACAGATTTAACACAATACCCGTCAAATTACCAGAAACATTCTTATCAGACTTAGAAACAATACAGGAATTCAAATGGAAACATAAATGACCACAAATAGTCAAAACAATTCTCAGCAAAATCATAAAAAAAGCAGAAGTTATCACACTACCAGACTTTAAATTTTATTATAAAGCTACAATAATCAAAACAGCCTGATACTGGTACAAGAACAGGCATATAAACCAATGGAATAGAATTGAGATTCCAGAATCAAAACCTCAATTTCTCAACCAACTCATCTTTGACAAAGCCTCCACTACCAACCATGGGGAGAGGAGAATATATTCAGTAAATGGTGCTGGGAAAACTCGCTGACCACATGCAGAAGATTGAAACAGGACCCCTACCTTTCCCCATTCACAAAAATTAACTCTAAATGGATCAGAGACCTAAACATAAAACCTCAAACTATAAGAACCTTAGAAAATGCAGAAGACACTTTTATGGAAATTGGAACTGGCAACCACGTCCTGATCAAAACCGCAAGTACCCATGCCATAAGTGATATGACAGACAAATAGGACCTTATCAAACTGACAAGCTTCTGCAAAGCCAAAGAAACCATCAAGGGAGCAGGAAGACAGCACACAGACTGGGAAAACATATTTGCCAACTCTATGTCTGACAAAGACCTAACATCTAGGATCTACAAGGAACTCAAATGTGCTGAAAAGAAAAAAGCAAACAGCCCCATTACAAAGTGGGCAAAAGATATGAATAGACAGTTCTCAAAAGAAGACATACAAGCAGCCAACAGATACATCAAAAAATATTCAGCCTCACTAGTCATCAAGGAGATGCAAATTAAAACTACACTGAGATACCACCTAACTCCGGTCAGAATGGCCATCATCAATAACTAAAAAAATAACACATGCTAGAGAGGATGTGTTGAAAAGGAAACACTTATACACTGCTTGTAGGAATGTAAACTAGAATAGCATCTGTGGAAAACAGTGTGGTGATTCTTAAAAGTTCTAAAAATCGACCTTCCATATGACCCCACAATCCCCCTACTGGGAATATACCCAGAAGAACTCAAATCACTCTACAAAAAACATACCTCCACACATATGTTTATTGCAGCATTGTTCACAATAGCAAATACAAGGAACCAACCGTGCTGCCCATCAAAAGAAGACTGAATAAAAAAATGTGGTACATATACACAATGCAATATTATGCAGCCATAAAGAAGAACAAAATCACGAACCTTGGATGGACTTAGAGTCTATAATACTGAGTGATCTTTCACAGAAACAAAGAACTGAGTATCACATGTTCTCACTCATAAGTGAACCTTGAACAACTATCGTAATACTATAAGAAAAAGATTGACAGTAGCTGGAAACTGTGGAGTCATGGGGGTTTTGGGAGGTGAGATTGGCAGTAGTAGAAAACTGCCTGGGGAAGGGGGTGCATACCTCATCAACAAGGGTACCTACACAATGAATATATTTGTATACCTAACCTTGAATTTGTATACCTAACCCACAATTTTAAAATTAAAATAAATTTGTAACATTATCGCTTACACAAATATTGAAGAAAAGTTTTTACAATACCTTCATTTTACAGAATAGGAAACTTCCTAAATAGAGATCCAAAATAGCTAAACAATTGGTTCAGGGTCACATAGCAAATAATTAGTCAGCAACTGAAAAATAACCAGGATCATTAATCTTGGTGTAACTCCCTTCTTCTGCATTGTGTTTCTTTTGACACAATATTGGGACAGATTGAATCAACTGTAATAATGATAGTAATAATAGATTCAACTATAATCATAATAATTTTTATCAATCATTGTATGCTGTTTTATATATTTAACTTTATTTACATTGTTTCAACAATTCTATGAGGGAGGTGTAGTTATTCCCACTTGACCTGTGCAAATACTGAATTGTCAATGACTTATTTTAAAACTGAGAACTAGAACTTTTACATAATGGAAAAAGCAGAAGTCATTTTATTTTCAAGCCCAATATGTAATTTTTATAAATACTATCAAAAGAGTCAATAAAAAATATTCTACAGCTTTTATAGAAGCAAATTTTGTTAGTGATCTCTACCATGTTTGTGAGTTCTGACTTCCGTCATCTTGCTATTATTTTTATCCCATGCACCAAGAATGTATATCCTTTTATTCTCTCCCTCAAGCTATTAATTAAACTATAATGGGATTATTTTGCTTCCAACTAATTTGCAATCTTCATGTAACAAATATTTTAAGGTCACAGAGGTATTGACAAATTATGCTCCTTACGTCTGGAAATGTATCATCTCTGGAAGGGTCAAATATACTGATTGAAATACCTGACATATATTCATTTATCCATTTATCCAGAAATATCCAGAGCAACTATTCTCTTCCAGCTCTGAGCCCTAGTGTGGAAGGAAGGTCAGCTATGGCATAATCTATAATGATCTGCACAATGCTATTCATAATACTCTTAATTACCTGAATCTCATTTATAAAAATATGAACTTTACATCTTTATTTTAGATATTTATCTTTACAGCACATTTTATATAGTCCAATAACAATCCTTTTATCCCATGTGGTTTTACAAATAAGAATAAGGTGAGTGAGGTCATCTCCAAAATAAAGTCCATCCAAGCAGAAATTTTCTGAAGGAGTGACATTGCCCATAGATGTGAATTGTGTCAGGGTTTTCAGCATGCCATTTGGTGGTAAAAAAACGATTCAATTTGTGTATATACATGTTGAGGTTTCATCCTGTCATTTGCCATTAGGGGATATGACAAACTTTTTGCAAATCCTGCTTGGGGCATGATGGCAATTTCAGAAAGATAGATGGTTTCATTCACTGTTATTTCATGCTGCCCTGGGGGTACTTGGCAAAGGAATTTGCCTTTTTATAGTACTGCAAAATGTTGCTGGAAAATGTGCCCTTACAGGATTCATGCTGCCCGCAAGATCAATGCATTAAAGAAATATTCATCTTTTGATTTTGCTGGTATTTCCCCTGGAAGGTGATAACATAGTTTAAAAACTCAAGCTAGCCACAACTTACCCTATGTTCTCAAGGATTTCCATAATGTATATTCCAGTGCTTCTTAATTTAAGGTAAATAAGTAATATGAATTGTTACTTATATTCACATACCTAAATTCTTAAATTATTGATTTATTTATTTCATTTAGAGATAGAGTCTCGCTCTGTTGCCCAGGATGGAGTGCAGTGGCATAATCATAGCTTACTGCATGCAGCCCTGAACTACATCAAGTGATCCTTCTGCCTCTGTCTCCCAAAGTGCTGAAATTACAGGCATTCACCATGATGCCCGGAGCATTACCTGGAATTTTATGCATACAAATCTGTGATAACCATCAAAAAAGTCTTCTGAATATTACATCTACATCTTATTGACACATGAAGGGGGCTCTAAAAAAACACTCAACATCATTCAAAGTTTTACGATGAGTCATAGACAAATTAGTAAATACTGTAATGCTTGCAGTTTAATCTGAATTATTCATGTAGTTACCGTCAAAGAGATCAACATGGACTTTGATAATATAATGGAATTGGGCAAGATGTGAAATACAATATAGGAAAAAATGAGAAGCTCCTAAACTGAAAGAAGATAAAGAGGGCTTATAGTAAATAGGGGAATAAAATTAGTTTAGCCTGAGCTTGTGTTAGTGAAATGCTTTGCTTTAGCTGTACACTTAACAGCATTGGGAATATTCTGTGCACAGTCAAGGACTTCATTGGCAAGACAGGACTCAAAGCTGTCACTATATTCAGATGTTCTAGTGGCACAATATCAAAAATGAATTATTATTGCTGTTGAAAAAATTTGTTTTTTACTGTCTTATTGCGAACCTTTTTCTTTATAAATTTGATAATTATAAAGTGATACATGCATTTTTGAAAACTTAGAAAATTAAAAGACAAAAAAGTACATGTATAATTCCAGAGATAGCATTGATAACATTTTGGTGACTCTATATCTATTTTGTTCATATGTGCAAACAAATACATACACACATATTTGTTGTTGCTTTTACATAATTGAAATTGTATATAATGCTAAATATTTTTGAAATCTTCATATGGAAGTATATAAACACATTAAGTGAATTGCATAAACCTTACATTTTCAGTGGAATTATAGATATAAATATCACCTATATAAAGGAATAAGTGTAACAACTAATTTAGACTCTTCAAGGGTTCTCCTACCATCTTCTTCAAAGAAACCACCATTCTAACATTTCACAGCAATGTGTACTCCTGCCTGGTTTTGAATGTTATACTAATACAGTTATATTATATTCCCTTTATCCCTGGCTTCCTATTTTCAATATCATGTTGGTGACATTAATCTGTGATGTAGAGTATAGGTTATTCACTTGTATTTGTTTAGATATTTTCTTATATGAATAGCCACACTTTATCTATTCCACTTTTAACAGATAGAATTTTTCTAGTTTTCAGCAATCAATTCCATATAGAGATGCTATAAAGATTATTAAAGTAATTATGTGTGTCTGATTGCATTCATGCATGTGTGCACATATGAGCATACACTTTGTGGTTCATGCTGGGTGAATGCATCTATTCAGCTTTGGTTGATACAACCAGATCATTTTCCAAAGGTATACCACCAGGGTATTTTACGAGACTGAGTTGCTCTGATTCCCTCCAGCCCTCAATGATACTTTCTGAATTTCTTTCATTCTACACATTTTAGTGGCTTGCAAAGTTACTTCATTCTTGGTTAACTTAGAATTTTCATAATGATTAATAAACTTGGACTGTCTTTACACTTTTTTGCTGAATTATTTCTGCCTTCTTCATATTGATTTGTAAAAATTCTTAAAGTGTCTGAATATGAGTCCTCCTATTGCAAACTTAGAGCAATTTATGTATTTTGAAAACATTACATAGATGATACATATATACTCCAATTTCATGACTTGTATCTCACTCAATGTTGTCTTGATGGATAGTTATTAGTTGTAATATGATCTGATGTATCTATCTTTCTTTATGTTTCTTTGATGTACATTTTAAGAAATTTTTCCTAACACAAGATCATAAAGATATACTTCTGTGTTGATTTTTAGTTTTATTTATTTATTTGTATTTATGAAATTTAGACCTGGAATAGACTTTGTATATGGTATGAGGCAGAAGACCATTCCAACACCACCACCACCACACATACACACACAGTTATTCAATTGAGAAGAACTGTATATTGAAAAAATCATCTTTCTTCTACAGGTCTGTAAGCAATCATGTCAAAAATAATATTGCTGTATAAGTAGGTATATATCGGTTTCCATTCTTTTCTATTAGATTATTTATTTAATGTTTATCTAATAGTACTTAATTATTACAGCAATAATTATTACAGTTGTCTTCATTATTACAACCACATACAAATATTAATATCTGGAAATGTAAGTTGTCTCTCCCCAAGTATCCTCTTTAGAAGTGTCCTCTTTTAGAATATTTCGATTTTCCTTGGTCTTTTATTTTCATATACATCTTAGAATCTAGGTGTTAACTTCTACATAAAACATACTACAATTTTGAGTAGGACTGTAATTAATCTACAGATCATTTTTTAAATATTTTAATACTGTCACAGCATTTTGTCTTCCATTCCATAAATGTGTTACTTCCCTCATTTATTTAGTTTTTAACATACTTGACAATATCATTTAAAAATATTTATTACAGATATTGTAACTTTTGCTCAATATATCACAAATTCATTGAGGGTTTTAAATAATACCTTTTTCTATATTACCCTTATGCTTTTCTTATTTCTAGTTGTTGATATATTTATATACAAT
Organism: Cephalopachus bancanus; assembly: GCA_027257055.1. Lineage (NCBI taxonomy): Eukaryota > Metazoa > Chordata > Mammalia > Primates > Tarsiidae > Cephalopachus > Cephalopachus bancanus. The sequence continues at coordinate 738,549 of JAPVLO010000667.1, read as the reverse complement.
TTATTTTTTAAACATTGAGCTCATATCTAATGACTTCGTATATATTAAATATTATTTCGAAATTTCTAATTTTTGCTAGTGTAATGTACATTGATTCTCAGTACTTAGCTAGTCTCACATATGAGCAATGAAGGTAGCTTGATTTTCTTTTCTATATCTCTGAATTCAGTTTGCTATTATTATTCTTTTTTTTAGGATTTTGTGTCTGAGTTTACAAATGTGATTGTCCAGTAACTTACCTTTCTTTTTTTTGTCTTCAACAGTGTCTTGATATCAAAATGGGACCTGGCAGGCTGCACTTCTAATGAACTCCCATATGACCACAATGTTGTTTTCCCATGGGCCACTTAGAAAAATGCAGAGAGCCGGGCTCGGTGGCTCAGCCTGTAATCCCGAGCCTTGGGAGGCTGAGGTGAGTGGATTGCCTGAGCCTGTGTGTGAGACCTCATCTCTACAATAAATCAAGAAGTAGCCAGGCGTGGTAGCGCACACCTGTAGTTTCAGCTACTTGGAAGGCTGAGGTGGAAGGATCACCGGAGCCCAGCAGGTTGAGGCTGCGGTGTCTGGGAGCGGCCACTGCACTCCAGTCTGGGCGACTGAGTGAGACTCCAACTCAAAAAAAGAAAAAAACAAAGGAAAGAAAAATGCAGAGAAATCCAGCTTGCAATTCAACAAAGATTGTAGTTTTTCTAATGACACCTTCCTCAAGGTTGCAGAAAACAACTTACATATATGAATGTCTTAATATTTTACTATAATGACCCCATGAACTCCTGCTTCAATAAAGAAATGATGGGAATATGATCTGAATCCCAAGGTATTACAGATAAATTGTGGCTAATGGCATGCTGCAGCAATACCTGCTCTCAATTTAACCTGGAATCTTAGGAAACTTACTGTTCTTCATCCTACCTTGGATCAGTCAGTTCATAGTTTTGAGCCTGCCCTGTGAAGTCACTGAATTGTTGAAACCATGTCTTACTCATTAGTTATTTTGGTTGCAGATAACAGAAACTTATAATTGATAACTTGGACAAAAAACGGGCAGCTCATGAGAAGGATATTGATGGGATCATCCAGAATCAAACATGCTTAACCACAAAGACTCTCAGAATAATGGACCAAGATCTAGCTCTTGTGACTTTCCACTGGGAGTTGTTGTACTTCTGTATTAGAAGTACAAAATGTCATTTTCTTCTAAAGATGCTCATTCGTTTTAAAATTTTAGTTAATGTTGGGTCATATGGAAGGTCAATTTCTAGTTCTTTCAGAAATCACGACACTGTGTTCCAAACAGATTGCACTAGTTTGAATTCCCACCAGCAGTGTAGAAGCGTTCCTTTTGCTCCACATCCTCAACAGCATCTGTTGTTATTTGTTTTATTTATTTATTTATTTATTTATTTATTTTGAGTTGGAGTCTTACTCAGTCACCCAGACTGGAGTGCACTGGCCGATCCCAGCCACTGCAGCTTCGACCTGCTGGGTTCCAGTGATCCTTCCGCCTCAGCCTTCCAAGTAGCTGGAACTACAGATGCACGCTACCACGCCCGGCTAGTTTTTGATTTATTGTGGAGATGAGGTCTCACCAAGTTGCCCAGGCAGGTCTTGAACCTACGGGCTCAGGCAATCCACTCACCTCGGCCTCCCAAAGCACTGGGATTACAGGCTGAGCTACTGAGCCCAGCTATGTTGTTTGTTTTATTAATGATGGCCATTCTTACTGGGGTAGGTGTTATCTCATTGTGGTTTTGATTTGCATTTCTCTGATGATGAGTGAGAATGAGGACTTGTTCATGTGTCTGTTGGCTGCCCATGTATCTTCTTTTGAGAAGTGTCTATTCATGTCTTTTGCCCACTTTTTAAAGGGGCTGTTTGTTTTTTTCCTTTCAGCGTGTTTGAGTTCCTTGTAGATTTTAGATGTTAGGTCTTTGTCAGATATATAGTTGGCAAATATTTTTTCCCATACTGTGGGCTGTTTCCCTGCTCTCTTAACAGTTTCTTTTGCTTTGCAGAAGCTCTTCAGTTTCATGAGGTCCCAGTTGTGTATCTTATTTCTTATGGTATGCGTACTTAGGGTTCTGATCAGGAACTGGTCGCCAGCTCCAATTTCCATAGGGATGTCTCCTGCATTTTCTAAGATTCTTGTAGTTTGAGGTTTTATGTTTAGGCCTTTGACCCATTTAGAGCTAGTTTTTGTGTATGGTAATAGGTAGGGGTCCTGTTTCAATCTTCTGCATGTGGTCAGCCAGTTTTCCCAGCACCATTTGCTGAATAGGTTCTCCTCTCCCCAGTGGTTGTTGTTGGAGGCTTTGGCAAAGATTAGTTGTTTGAGAAATTGAGACTTTGCTTCCGGAATCTCTATCCTGTTTCATTGGTCTATATACCTGTTCTTGTACCAATCCCAAGCTGCTTTGATTACTGTAGCCTTATAGTAAAGTTTGAAGTCAGGAAGTGTGATACCTCCTGCTTTGCTTCTTTTGTTAAGGATTAGTTACCTGGAGGAACTCAAATCATTCTACAAAAATGATATCTACACATGTATATTTGCTGCAGTGCTATTCACAATAGCAGAAACATGGAACCAACCGTGCTGCCCATTGGAAGAGGACTGAATTTTAAAAAGTAGTACATATATACAATGGAATATTACACAGCTATCAAGGACAAAATTATGATATTTGCAGCAACTTGGATGGACTTAGAGTCTATAATATTGAGTGATCTATCACAGAAACAATGAACTGAGTATTATATGTTCTCACTCATAAGCAGGCCTTGAATAATTATTGTAATACTGTAAGAAAAGAATTGGCAGTAGTGGTAAACTGCTAGGGGTGGGACGGGGAGCACACATCATCGATAAGGGTACCTGCAAAATGAACATTTGTGTACCTAATCCTGAATTGTACCCCATGTCTTTTTTTTTAAAATAATCTAAAGAAGATTTAGTATTGCATCATTATTTGACAATGCTTCCTATAAAATTTAACACATCAAACATGCCTAATTTTTTAAGATCTCTACAAAATGAGAGAGAGATACAGTACATTCTTTTAGACTCTCTAGGGACACAATTAGAAAATTCCAAATTCCATTCTAAATATTTAATTTAGAATTTAATTTTGTTAAATTTTGCCCCAAATGTCAAGAGATTTAGAACATTTTATCACAACAGATCACAAATCACTGTGAAATAATGCTTAGTTATTTGCTTAAGCAAAGTGACAAAAGATTTTAAAGCAAAATACAAAAAATTACATGCATGAAAGGACTTTTAGTAGCCTTAATTTCTAACAAATACCTATGAAAGAGGAAATTTTTCACTTGTACATATAACCATTGTATGGGTACATTTTACCATAGTGTGGGAGACACTCTTATGGAAGTTGGAACTGGCAACCAATTCCTGATCAAAACCCGAAGTGCCCAGGCCATAAGAGATAAGATAAACAAGTGGGACCTCATCAAACTGACAAACTTCTGCAAAGCTAAAGAAACATCAAGAGAACAGGGAGACAGCCCACAGACTGGGAAAAAAAATCTGCAACATCTTTAAAATTAAAATAAAATAAAATACTTTTAGTTATGTATTTATTGTCTGATTATCCAGCAAATTCCTAGGAAATAGAATCCAATTGGCCCACTCTGGTTCAGATGTTCAACTGAAGCTAAGCCTTGGAATCTTACTGGAAAAGACATGAATACACAAGAGATTTTCCTAGGTGGAAGGTAGGGCATAGCAATTTCTAGAAAATGTGGTGGGTGCTGAAACAAGCAAAGATATACCAATTCATCATATAAGCAAGGTACCAGGAGAATCAAATCACATCAATTTATTCCAAATAGAAGGGAAAAATTAGAGGCAATGTTATTTATTGCCTACATACTATTTATACTTTTATCTTTTTTAGCATTTGTTTTTGCAAACACACACACACAACAGAGTTATTCTCATGCTATCTGTGGACAGATAGAAGCTGTGGTCATAACAGGAGAAATTTGGGTTGCTAAAATGTAAACCTTATTGCTGGACATTCCATTGAGTAACATAAACATCCCAGAAAGGCTTACATAAGGTCATGTAGCATACTTCCTTAATGATGAGAGTCAAGCAGTAGAACTCTGTCTGCACTGTCCATAAAACATAACAATGCAATCTGGCTAAAATGGCCATGAGAGAGTAGCAAACAGCAGTTGCTGGAACAGCATTAGATGTGACATTTGCTGGTACCTCTGAGCACTGGGATTAAAGTGCTATTTTCCAAGAGCATTAATTCTGAGGTCTCAAGCCTATTTTCTTATTCTGTTCACTAGGACATATGGCCTAGTCAGGTCAAGAAGGAAAGAAGAGTGATATTTCTACACTAAAATCTTCTAAAGATGAAGAAGAAGTCACAGAGATTGTTTTATACAGATAAAGAGAGCACCCACTTTTATATTTTTATGATGCATTCCTTGATTTGTTATCTTGATGTGTGTGTACATCATGAGTCAATATATTGCTGCATAATTAATTTTGTAGTTAGCATATTCCTAATTATCTTCCTATCAAACATTTCATGTATATCTTAATATGTGTCTGCCAACATAAACACTAGTTAGACATTTCAAAATACATTTTGAATATCTCAACATAGATAAGACAGTGTGGCATCTTTTTCTTTTCTCAATCAAGTAATGCAGGATAAAAATTTAACTTTTTACAAGGATTTATATAAGCTAGAAGTCCTTGTGCCCCAAACAATATTGTTTATCACATACTAGATGATGTGTATAAAGATATAGTGAGTTTAACTAAAAGATAAGTGAAGCTTTCTAACCATCTGTATTTATTTGGTAGATATAATCATTCATAATTCATTTCAAAACCAAATTTGCATAATACTGTAATATACATATTTTAAATGCACTGACCCATCAAATTGCAAGTTCTCAGTCATAAACTGACAGCGGTTCTTGGTGGAGCTAAAAATAAACCCTGAATTTTTGCAAAACAGCTCAATATAAGCATATTTTCTTTTACAAAACACATTTTTGAAATAAATGTTTTGATAACATTCTCATTATCAAAATGCTAAAAATTTGTCATCTCATATATTGACATCAAGTAATTTTATGATATTAGAAAGTAACTACATTTTAAGGAGATTTTGTTGCTCTAATTTTAATATAAACCAACATAAATTTCCATTTTCTGGAGTTATTGGGGTCAGTTTTGGATAAATTACAATGCTATTCATATTTGTCCTTTTGCTCCCTCCTTTTTGAATGTTCCGGCTCTATTTAATCAGTGTTCTCTGGTTATGTCATTGCCTTTGTTTTTCTCATAAATTGAGGATTGGAAAAAAAAAAGTTCTGGCAAAGTTCAACAATCTAATAGCTTCTTTATTTGTAGTCTAGAAAGTTTTTGAATATAACTGAACATTTAGGGTTTTCTGAACGGATGTTGATTACACTCCATGAAAGTACAACCTAAGCCAGAATAGCTCTTCCATGTCTCGTGCAAAGTGAGTTAAAATCAAATAGGTAAAGTCATATGAAAGAGCACATAGTAGAGGTTTGTTGGGCTTTTGTGATCACCTAAAATCTCCTTCAGGTATGAATTTTCCAATTACAGAATATGTGGGGACTTCTGGCAAGATGGCGGTGGGCAACCTGGTCTATAAAACCCTCTGCAAAGGAGAATGCAGAGTGTCTCTGGCTCTCTCCCCGGGAGCTGTGGACCCCAACATCGGCAGCCTGCTCTTCACATGGAGCTTGGCCATCCCACCGCTGGGGCATTGCAGTGGTCTGCCACTGCAGCCTCAGACACAGCAGCTGCCGGCGCCGCCATGGCCTCCATGGTGGCCATAGCGCATTGCACCACCTGTGCCTAAGGCAATCCACGACTTCAGTCCTTGAAGCCCCTGCGGGCAAGATCTGCGGGGATCGCTGCCACCTCTGCTGCCACCATGACGTCCTGCCAGCTGTGGGTCTCCTCCCATGTGCCCTGAGGCAGGCTCCCATCTCCAACCTCTGCCCAACTCCTGTCCGGCTCCACCCCCACTGGGGTGAGCAGCTGAGATAGTGTCACCTGCTGGCAATTCAAGGTAACAACACCGAAACAGGAGAAACAAGCTAGAAAAACAGTCACAGGCCAGATTTGAGTGGTGAATGGAGGGTGATCTGAACTGTCCTTCACAGCAGGACAGGGGCAACTGACCCTAACTGCAAACTAATTTACCAGCTTGAAAAGGCAGCTAGAAATCAGAGCTGAAAGGGCAATGGGCTTAAACAAAAAATCTCAGAGTGTGCTCGATTGGTTCTGTTAGTTTAATGACTTGATTCTATTCCTACTGTTTTGTTCCTTTTTTTCTTTTCCTCTTCCTTTTCTTCTCTTTCCTCCTCTCTGTAAACCATATCTTTGTATAGAAGAACAGCACACTAATAAGGTGGTTGGTTAGCTTGTATGTTAGCATCATTGTATGTTTTATTTTTTTTTTTTGTATGGGAGTTGGTTGGTCTGTAGCTGTGGTCTATTGTTTTCATCTGTTTCAGTTTAGGTCTCTCTCTCCATTTGTTGGTACCTCGTCTTTTTCCCCCCCTTACTCCTTTCTCTCTCTCCACCCCCATTTCCCCCCACTGTCTGCTCCATTCTTTTCCCCTCTGCTAACCACATTTTATTTCAAGGAGTAAATCTACAGCCCCACTGCACAGACAGATTTCAAAGCAGTGGGAAGTGGGTTTCAGATTATCCATACACCTGTCGGTGAATATCAGGACCTGCAGATAGATTTTGAATCACAGCTCCCCCCTTAAATAAATCTCAAAACTGCAAAAAGGACCACCCCCAACCTACAGTGCAACTCCAGAATTGAACAAAGTAAGAGGACATACATAAAGAATAGGAGATTGAACAAACAGAAGTAAAACTAATCCCTCTACCCCCGAATAACAGAATTAAAGAAGACGGTGATGTGGATGGAAGGAAAAAGTAGGGAGGGGGAAAAAAACCACACAAAAGAATAAAAACCAAAAGAAGAATATAGGTCTCGCACAGACCCCCTGGGAAATCAGACACTGAGAAAACAGATTCTGGAACACAAACAATGAAGAGCCCCCAGAATGACTGGTCCCATGCAACAAACCCAGATATGAAGACATTAATAGAGAGAATTAAAAAGATTGAGGAGAGACAAGAGGAAAGTAGGAAGGAGCTGATGTCAGAAATAACAGCAGTACAGAATACTGTGACGGAAATAAGTAACAAACTAATAAGCATGGAAAGCAGAATTAGCCAAGCAGAAGAAAGAATTTCAGAGCTTGAAGACCAAAATATAGAGCTAATCCAAACTGTCAAAAGAAGCTCAAAAAGACAGAACAAAACCTTCAAGAGATGAATGATCATTTCAAGAGACCGAACCTAAGAGTAATTGGCCTTCCTGAGGCAGAGAGAGAAACAGAGGTCACACTGGAACAAACATTTCATGAAATCATTCAAGAAAACTTCCCTCATCTCATTAAGGATGAAAAAATTCAAACACAAGAGATTCAGAGAACCCCTGCAAGACAACAAATGAGAAAACCAACTCCCAGACACATAATAATTTGCCTAAACAAAGTAGGTATAAAAGAAAAAACTCCTAAAGTCTGCAAGAAAAAAGGTCAGGCTACAAACCAGGGAAGACCAATTAGAATAGCAGCAGATTTATCTACAGAAATCCTCCAGGCTAGGAGAAAACTTGGAGCCCTATCTTCAAAGTTCTAAAAGATAAACAATTTCAACAAAGAATAGCCTACCCAGCCAAGCTAAACTTCATCAGTGAGGGAGAATTAAAATCATTCCCAGGTATCCAATCCCTAAGAACCTACACTGCCACCAGACCATCTCTACAAGAAACACTTAAGAAAGTATTGAACACAGAAGAAAAGGAAAAAAGAACAACAATGTTCTTCACAAGAGTACAGGCAAAAGATTAAAAACACACATAATCCAGTTCTAAAAGCAAAAGAAAGACAACACACAAACAGGAAGAACAACAGCTCTGTAAAAACATTATGACAGGAATCAACTCTCACATTTCAATAATTAGTTTGAATGTGAATGCAATAAATGCACCACTGAAAAGACATAGAATGGCAAAATGGATAAAATATCACCAGGCAACAATCTATTGCCTTCAAGAGACTGACCTCACTAGAAAGAACACTCACAGACTCAAAGTAAGAGTATGGGAAATAAATTTTCAGGTGAATGGAACACAAAAGAAAGGAGGAGTTGCGATCTTAATCTCAGACAAAATACCCTTTAAGCTATCAAATATTTTAAAAGATACAGAAGGCCACTACATAATGATAAAAGGTTCAATCCATCAACAAGAAATATCCATCCTAAACATATATGCACCGAACATAGGAGCACCAACTTTCATAAAGCAGCTCCTAGGTAAATTATAAAAAGATATCAACTCCAATATCATCATAGCGGGGGACTTTAATACCCCACACACAAATCTAGACAGATCATCAGGACAAAAAAATCAGCAACAAGATCCAAAAACTCAATGTGACTCTTAATCAAATGGACTTAATTGATACCTACAGAGTCCTCCATCCAAAGACCAGAGGATACACATTCTACTTATCACCACATGGAACGTACTCTAAGATTGACCACATACTTGGCCATAAATCAAGCATAAGCAAATTTAAAAGGACTGAAATTTTACCATGCACCTTCTTAGACCACAGTGGAATAAAAATAATCATTAACACCAACAAAGTCCACAAAACCCACAAAGACATGGACACTAAACCGCATGATGCTAAACAACTTCTGGGTCAATGATGAAATCAAAACAGAGATTAAAAGATACCCGGAAACAAATGAAAATGAAGAAACATCTTACCAAAATCTGTGGGACGCCATGAAAGCTGTAGTAAGAGGGGAATTTATATTCCTACAAATGCACATGAAGAAAATGGAAGGGTCACAAATTCACAGTCTAAGAAGTCACCTAAAAAAGCTGGAAAAGCAAGACCACAAAAACACTAATTTCAGCAGAAGAATCCAGATCACCAAAATAAAAGCCCAAATCCAGGACATAGAAGACAAAAAGATAAAACAAAAATCAATGAAACAAAAAGCTGGTTCTTCGAAAAGATAAACAAGATCGATGGTCCCCTAGCCAGACTGACCAAGAAAAAGAGAGAAAAAGCCCAAATAAACACAATCAGAAACAGAAAAGATGAAGTCACATCTGATTCTGAAGAAATACAAAAGATCATTAGAGACTACTATGTACACTTGTATGGAAACAAACGTGAAAACCTTTCGGAAATGGAGGACTTTCTGTCATCACAAACCTGCCTAGGTTGAAACAAGAAGAAACTGAGACCCTAAATAAACCAGTAACAATCAAGGAAATTGACTACGTAATAAGAAAACTACCTACCAAAAAAAAAAAAAAAAAACAAACCCTGGACCAAATGGTTTTCCAGCAGAATTCCACAAGACATTTAAGGAGGAGCTTATATCAATCCTACTGAAGGTATTCCAGGTGATTGAGAAAGACGGAACTCTCCCCAAATCATTTTACAAAACTAACATCACATCGATACCCAAGCCAGGTAGAGAACCATCAAAGAAAGAGAACTACAGGCAAATATCTTTGATGAACATAGATGCTAAAATTCTCAACAAGATCCTAGTGAACTGGATTCAACAACAGATCTCAAAAGTCATCCATCATGACTAAGTAGGCTTCATCCCTGGGATGCAAGGCTGGTTCAACATTCGTGAAACCATAAATGTAATTAAATACATCCACAGATGTCAAAACAAAAAGCACATGATTATATCATTAGATGCAGAAAAAGCTTTTGATAAAATCTAGCACCCCTTCTTGATTAAAACCCTCAAACAGCTAGGCATACGGGGAACATACCTCAAAATAGTAAAAGCCATCTATGAGAAACCCACAGCCAGCATACTCCTAAATGGACAAAAATTGGAACCATTTCCCCTGAAAACTTGGACAAGACAAGGATGCCCACTCTCACCCTCCTGTTCAACATAGTATTGGAAGTCCTGGCTCGAGCAATCAGAGAAGAGAAGGCAATGAAGGGTATCCAAATAGGAAAAGAGGAAGTCAACCTATCTCTCTTTGCAGACAATATGATTGTGTACGTTGAAAACCCAAGATAATCTGTCAAATGCCTCCTTACACTGATAAAGGACTTTGGCAAAGTCTCAGGATATAAAATAAATGTGCAAAAGACAACCGCATTTCTTTACACCAATAATAAACAAACAGAAACTCAAATAAAAAGCACAATTCCATTCACAATAACCACACACACAAAATATCAAATACCTTGGCGTCTTCCTAACCAGAAACGTGAAAGACCTTTAAATGAAAACTACAAAACACTGCTCAAAGAAATCAAAGATGACACAAACAAGTGGAAAAATATCCCATGCTCACCGATTGGAAGAATCAACGTTGTGAAGATGTCCATCTTACATAACGCAATCTACAGATTTAATGCAATACCCATCAAATTACCAACAACATTCTTCTCAGACCATTTCTTCTCAGAAAAAACAACACAGGAATTCATATGGAAACACAAACGACCAAAAATAGCCAGAGCAATCCTCAGCAAAAAAAACAAAGCAGGTTGTATCACATTACCAGACTTCAAACTTTACTATAAAGCTACAATCATCAAAACAGCTTGGTATTGGTACAGGAACAGGCATATAGATCATGGAATAGAATTGAGATTTCAGAAGCAAAACCTCAATTTCTCAACCAACTCATCTTTGACAAAGGCTCCACCACCTACCACTGGGAGAGAAGAACCTATTCAGTAAATGGTGCTGGGAAAACTGGCTGACCACATGCAGAAGATTGAAACAGGACCCCTATCTACCCCATACACAAAAAATAACTCTAAATGGATCACAGACATAAATGTAAAACCTCAAACCATAAGAACCTTAGAAAATGAAGGACATACCATCATGAAAATTGGAACTGGCATTCAATTCCTGAACAAAACCTGAAACCCACAGACCATAAGAGATAAGATAGACAAGTGGGACCTCATTAAACTGACAAGCTTCTGGAAATCCAAAGAAACCATCAAGAGAGTAGGGAGAGAGCCTACAGACTGGGAAAAAGTATTTGCCAACTCCAGGTCTGACAAAGGCTTAACATCTTGGATCTACAAGGAACTCAAACATGCACAAAAGAAAAAAAACAAACAACCCCATTACAAAATGGGCAAAAGATATGAACAGACACTTCTCAAAGGAAGACATCCGAGCAGCCAACAGACACATGAAAAAATGTTCAACCTCGCTAATCATCAGGGAGATGCAAATCAAAACCACACTGAGATACCACCTAACTCCAGTCAGAATGGCAATTATCAGTAACTCAAAAAATAACAGTTGCTGGAGAGGGTGTGGCGAAAAGGGAATACTTCTGCACTGTTGGTGGAAGTGCAAACTAGTACAACCTCTGTGGAAAACAATATGGCGATTCCTAAAAGCACTAAATATTGACTTCCCATATGATCCCACAATCCCCCTACTGGGAATATACCCTGAAGAACTCAAATCACTCTATAAAAAGATATCTGCACACGTATGTTTATTGCAGCATTGTTCACAATAGCAAGGACCTGGAAGCAACCATGCTGTCCATCAAAAAGAGGACTGGATTAAAAAAATGTGGTACATTTACACGATGGAATACTACACAGCCATAGAAAGAAAAAAAATCATGAATTTTGCAGCAATCTGGATGGAACTAGAGTCTATAGTACTGAGTGATCTCTCACAGAAACAAAGATCTGAGTATCGTATGTTCTCATTCATATAGTGGATCTTGAACATCCAATGTAATACTATACGAAAATGACTGACAGTGGTGGGAAAATATGTGGGGGAGGGGAAGGGAGATGGGATTAACAGAAGTAAATATCTGTCTGGGAAAGGAAGACACCTGTTATCAACAAGGGTGCCTGAACAAAGCATATTTGTATACCTAACCCTTAGCTGTACCCCACAATATCATAATAAAAAATGTTGATTTAAAAAAAAAAAGAAAAAGAAAATGTGGATTTGAATGACCACACTCTGAAATGGATAATAATGTTCATTAACTTTCTGTAAACAATCACTCTCTTAAATGTAATCTCACTTCAAGCTCTTGCTGCAGGATTTTAAGAAAACCATTGGTTGCCATCATTGGTACTTGGACTTAAACTTACTAACCTCAAAGGTTGGAAAAATATTAGGGTTTTACCCAGTTTGAAGTATTTGGAGAGGATTCTGAAGTCTTGAGCTATACTTGTCTTACTTAAATATAAAGTCAATGCATAAATTAGTGGATCTTAATAGGATGGGACGTGGGGGTGAGTGGATGGCATTGTGTATCTGATTGACTATCTGGCAAACACTAGGAACACTTTTGATTGGGTGGGCTCTACTGACATCTAGTGAATAGAGACCCAAGATGCTCCCAATATTCTACAATGCACAGGGCAGCCACATGCCACCACAAAGAGGTATTATTTTTCAAATATCAGCAGTGTCAAGGTTGAGAAAGTATACTTTAAATCCTTATGAAACCTGAGTGAAGAGAATGCTGCTTCTATACCATGCTCCGAAGACTCTCGGGTGCCCTAATTCCAGCCTTCTCTGATTTAAAGCCTGCCTTCTCACTGTGGAATTCTGCCACCTCCTCTCATGCCTTTAATGCACCTGTTAAATTACCATCTACGTCACAAGGATTTGTTATATTTTGCAGTTTTCCATGATTTCTAGCTTTGCAAACTCAGTTTTTGCTCCTTTGTCTGGTTCCTAGATAAACATATTTAGACCCTAACAGAGTGTCTTTCCTCTCATTCCGTCTTCTCCTAAGTGTTTATGTATTGTAAAAGTCTTTCTTTTCTCACCAGAATAAACCGTTCACTTCAGCTACTTACACAATTCCTTGACTATAGAGTTTATTCTCTAAAATGATTTTTCAAAGGAGAAAAGACTGTACAAAACCAAAATATTAATGATGGTTTATCTCAAAATTAGTGACACCAATTCTTTTATTCTTTTAAACACACATCCCTATACTTCATAAATTATTTGTTATAAAAACAGTTGTTCTTTGAAAAACATGTGTTTGAACTGTGTGGATCTACTTATATGTGAATTTTATTTGGCCTCTGCCACCTCTGAGACAGCAAGAGAAATCACTCTTACTTAACATGACAATAACAAGGATGAAGACCTGTTATGATAATCCACTTCCACTTAAAGAATAGTAAATATATTTTCTCTTAGAATATTCTTAACAACATTTTATTTCTTCTTGCTTACTTTATTGTAAGAATATAGTATATAATACATATGACATACAAAATATGTGTTAATGAACTGTTTAAATTATCAATAAAGCTTCCAGTCAGCTATTAGTAAGTAAGGCTCTTAGTAGTTAAGTTTCAGAGGAGTCAAAGTCCATACATGAATTTTCTACAGAAGCACCCTTAGTTCTGCCTTGTTCAAGATTCAATTGCATTTTATAATTTTTTTAACTTTTTGAGTTAGAGTCTCACTCCATCGCCCAGGCTGGAGTGCAGTGGCACACTCATGACCACCACAGTGTCAAACTGCTGAGTTCCGGTGACCTGCTGGACACAAACAATCCTTCTGCCTCAGCCTTCCAAGTAGCGGGAACTACAGGCATGCACTACCACACTCAACGAATTGTTTTTTTAATTTTTTTTTATTTTTTATAGAGGTGAGGTCTCACCAAGTTGCCCAGGCTGTTCTCGAACTTGTGGGTTCAGGCAATCCCCTCACCTCAGCCTCCGAAAGTGCTGAATGACAGGCCATAAATTAAAATTTTTAAGAGTACTGTTCTCCTAAGCAATGTTCTCTATCTGGACGATACAGTTTCCCATTATTCTCAACCTTAGCTCATGTGAACACATTATTTTTAGTTGATGGTATTATAGACTGAGGCATGTGTATTTGTTGCAACATTATCTTATAAGATTCTGCATGCATTTAAATTATATTGGGTTGGCTTTATAAAACTCAGCAAGACCTTTATTTTTGCACTTTGTATTACTATATCTCAGTTGTTGACATTTGAGAATACATGTGATATTTTATTACATGCAAAAATTGTGCAATGATCAAATCAGGATAATTGAGTATCCACCACCTCAAGCATTTCTCTTTTCTTTGCATTGGGAACATTGCAATTCTCCTCTTCTAGCTACTTTGAAACATACAAGAAATTATTTTTAAGTATAATTTGCCTACTGTACCATTGTATAATAGGACTAATTCCTTCTAACTTGTTTTTACTGTCTATATCACTTTTATAACTCCACTTACTGACTCTGTTGTTAGTGTAATTTTAATGTAAACATATATTTTACCTAAATTTTTGGTACATGGATGTTCAGACATTGTGTGTCAATTACATTAAATCTAAAAATTGTAACTTTCCAAAAAATAAGCATAATGACGATGTAACTTCTTTTGTTTAGTTCCTCAAAGAAACCTGTGAAATCTTAATTAAATTCTGTCTCTATTGTTAGTTTCAAAATGATCAGAACAAAACAGGTCTGACAACTTGGAAGACTGAATTACAAAACCACTTGAGAAGAATTCCCTTCAGTTAATGGCAAATTAGAGAACTCAGACCAAATTTAGCATTGAAAAAATAACAACAAAAATAAGGCCAAAGAATATTTTAAATGTGCTTAACTAATTTTTTTGTTTGTTTGTTTTAGTTGGAAGTCTCACTCTGTCGCCCAGACTGGAGTGCAGTGGCCGCTCCCGGCCACCGCAGCCTCGACCTGCTGGGCTCCAGCGATCCTTCCACCTCAGCCTTCCAAGTAGCTGGAACTACAGGTGCGCGCTACCACACCCAGCTAATTTTTTATTTATTGTAGAGATGAGGTCTCACCAAGTTGCCCAGGTGGGTCTCCAACCCGTGGACTCAGGCAATCCACTCACATCGGCCTCCCAAGGCGCGGGATTACAGGCTGAGCCACCGAGCCCAGCCGTGCTTAACTAATTAAGGGATCAGTATCCAGGGCATTTAAAAATGATTTTTTTTTCTCCTAGTGTTCTAACAATTAATGAAGATGCAGGTAAGATAATCACGCATGCTTGTTTGTGTCTTTGCAAAATACCAGACTTTTACTGATGTGATCTTAATCATAAAAGCCACAAGAACTGGGTGCTGTGGTTCAAGCCTGTAATCCTAGCACTTTGGAGACCAAGGCGAGAGGATTCCTGAGACCAGTGGTTCGAGACCAGCCTGGGCAACGTGGTGAGACCTCATCTCTACCATAAATAAAAAAATTAGCTAGGCGAGGTGACCCACGTCTGTAGTTCCAGCTACTTGGAAGGCTGAAGTAGAAGGATCGCCTGAGCCCAGCAGGTCGAGGCTGTGGTGGCCGTGAGCATGCCACTGAGCTCCAGCATGGGTGATAGAGTAAGACTCTGGCCCAAAAAAAGCAATCAGAAAAACAAAATAATACAAAGAAAGGCCATTGCCTTGCTACATGTGCTCTTTGAGCTACAGCCAGGCCATGTTTCCTGGCTTTGGTCCCCTCCTCTACCTTAGAAAGGTGAATCTCTTTTTTCTCTCTCTCTCAAGTTTACTTTCTAAATAAACTATATTTTCTAATCTAAAAAAAAAAAAAGAAGTCACCAATCACTAGGAAAATACCAATCAAATTCATAATGAAATATCAACTCACCTGTTAAGAAGGAATTATCATGAAAGAAAATGTCGTATGTATGTTCAGTGGAATACTATTCAGTCTCTAAAAGGAAGAAAATCCTTCCATCTGTGACAACATGAATGAAACTGGAGGACATTATGATAAGTGAAATAAGCCAGTCATATGTGGTATCTAAAATAACCAAACTCATAGAAGCAGAGAGTGAAGGGTTATCAGGGGCTGAACTGAGGAGGGGAAAATGAGCATTGTTTTTAGTGAGTATAAAGTTTCAGTTATGCAAGATAAATAAATTATAGAGATCTGTTGTATTACACAGTGTACATAGTTAATAATGCTGTATTACGCACTTAAAATCTTGTTAAAATAGTAAGTCTCATGCTGAGTTCTTTCCACAAAAAGGAAGGGAACACCAAGAAACTTTTGGAGTTGATGATCAATTCATTTCCTTGATTGTGATGATCATTTCATCGGAGTATCTTCAAATTCATCAAACTGTATACATTAAATACATATAATTTTTTGATATATCAATTCTACCTCAATGAAGCTGTTCAAAAACTTTTGAGAACACAAAACCTTCTTGAGACACCTGAAATTGCACTATATGAGCAATTGGTAATCTCCTCTATGTAAATAAAGAATGATCTTTAAAACGAAAAACAAAAACTAGCTGCTTATTAGTAATAGCAACACAACTACCTCAGCAATGTATTGAGAAAACCAAAGCCCCTCTTAAATAAATGTGTATGCTATTCCTTTCCCTGCCCTGGTATTCTTGCTTTGTCCTTCCTAACATTTGCATGTGTGTATTCTTCAGGCACTCCTTGTAGACTTTTCCCTCTACTCCTGGAAATACTCCTTAGTTAGCATCTTTCCCAGCCATGACTTCAAATACAATGTTACAATCATGACATCCATTTCTGAGATCCAGCGGAGAGCACCATTTTATAGTGCAGACCCATATTTCAAGGACAAATACATTTTGGTTGTTACAGTGTATGGATATTTCAAGATTCTCTTTTCATAACTCAAAGTTGCCTGAAAATCAACAGAAATAAGCTGAACTTCCCATGTCACTACTCTTCTTTACATAAAACTGTCAGCAGCTGGCCTGGTATGGTTTAGAACTAGGAAAGGCAAACTTTCTGATATATTGTGCTGGTCAACTTTAATGCCAATCATTTATTTACTAACTCCTTCTTTTGTCTTACCGTCTTTATAAGCACATAACATAAGCTCAATTATACCTTTCTTTAACATATCCCAAATTTTCCTACTTCTGCTATTTATTTCTTCTTTCATTCTGTTCTTCAAATAGGCCCAATCTTTTACTCAATGTTGCTGATAAAATAAGAATCATCAATTAATCTTTCTTTTCTGTTGCTACAGTGTATGTATATTTCAGTTTAAGCACTTATCATCATTTGTTCTCATTAGTTGAAAATGTGTCCTGGTATTTTATTTACTAGACTATGAGGTTCATAATGGACATAAATGTTCTATAGTTTAGGGCTTACTCTTTATATAGCTTGGCAATAGGACTTAAACCATGTTTGCTTGGATCCTTATTTGAATTTGTGAATGACAACTTACAAGTCATGTTAAATTCTTCATTCTAATTTATTTTAAAATTAAATCACTGGAGAACCAAAATGTACTAGTCACATGCCAACAGCTGTGTACAATGACCACTGTACTCTGTCATATTCTTCTTAAAGTTTCCTTTGTTCAAAGTGTAATGATTTGCCTAAACATAGCTAATCTTGTGTTTTGTATTTTTCTCAATGAATCTTTATGAATGTTGGACATAATACTGGCTGTGGATAAAGAAGAATTTAATCAAATATCTTGATGATATCTGCTGCACTATATTTTTTTCCCCAGAAAGCCTGTTGAAGTCTGAAGAGAAAGCAAATATTTGTAGATTTGATAGAGCTATCTGATTCTCTAAACAAAATATGTGCTTAACAGCTTTCAATTAAAAAACAGACAAAGAAAATAGTTGCCATTATATACCTTTAACTATGATGACAAAGCTAAGTGGAAGCAATGCACATCCCTAACCATGAGGGAGTCGTTTAAAAGACATAGGTTGGAGGCATATTCAGTAATGTCTCTACATGAAGGAAGGCTATAGTATTAGCCTCAGTTTATTTTTTGCTAGATAATCTTTAAACATCCTTCATTTTAATGTTTCTAATTCAATATCAAAATAGCAAAATTAAGAATATCTGGTGATATTCTTTCTAATAAAATAGAAATTTTCATAGTTTATGATAAACTTTTTCAAAGTTTATCATAAACAGAAAGCAACATAAGTTATATATGAAGATATTAACATATAACACTTACAAATATATACAAAAATGAAAAGACGCATCTGACTTGATAAAGAGCAAAGAAAATGCTATTGTTCAAAAATCTGTCTATCTGAGTGTGTATAACTCTAACCATGTTTTTATGATTTACATTGCTAATCATTAGTATGTAAAATAAGCAATAGTATGATTGCCTTTATGTCATTCTATGTGACACTCTGAGTAATTTACATTTGTTAAATTAATCAGTTATAGCAACAACCACAATGTTTCCTATGAAAATACTGTTAAGTCACTGATTAGGTGACCTCATGCTTCACACACAAAGAAAGAAGTCATTTTACTTTCTTACTAACTGAAGAAGGAGAGACAATCAAAGAGCATGAAAATAACTAAAGTATTTTCATGTTTGCTTCAACCTATCTGCAAATAATTATAAGAAAGCTGATTGTAGTTTATTTATACATAGTTGAGCTAATTGGGGGAGATAATCAACTTTTAATTTCTTTTTAAAACTCAGATGATGATCCAGGTTTTCTGAGCACCAAGTCTGTAACAAAATAATAGTAAAACAGTCATTAATCTTCCGAGGGTGCTGAAGTAGCCATTGTTCTGTATTCTGCAGAGATCAGCCCTGTGCATTGAGCTTTCTGTCAGCATTCTCATCTCTGAGGACCTCAACAAACAAGTGAGTATATTCTTAATAGTAGCTTAAGCAGATACAGCTAAGATATTTTATAAATACAGAGACAGACATTGTTTGTAAACAAACTGCAGAAGGGATTCTTCCTCTATCTACTTGGTGAAAACTGAGTAGATTCTAGCATTATAATAGACCCAGAATCCTTATTAAAAGGCATTGTGAGATGGTGCAGTGGGAGGCTGAGGCGGCAGGATTGCCTGAGCGCACGGGTTCGAGGCCAGTCTGGGCAATGTGGCAAGACCTTGTCACTACAATAAATAAAAAAATTAGCTGGATGTGGTGGTGTGTGCCCGTGGTTCCAGCTACTTGGAAGGCTGAGGTAGAAGGATCTCCTGAACCTAGCAGGTCCAGGCTGCGGTGGCCATGATCATACCACTGCACTCCAGCCTGGGCAGCAGAGTGAAACACTGACTCAAAAACAAAACAAAATAATGTGTATTATTATAATTCAATATATAATTCATATAATTAGTAAAACTTTAAGAATTGTTATATTTTCAGTTTCACAGATACAACATCTTGGAAATATTGCTTTATTGTTTCAAGTAGAAATTAAGGCAAGCATCAAACTGAGTGAAGAATTTTTTTTTTTTGAGTTGGAGTCTCATTCCATCGCCCAGGTTGGAGTGCAGCGGCATGCTCACCACCACCCTAGCGTCGACCTGCTGGGCTCTGGCAATCCTTCTACCTCAGCCTTCCAAGTAACTGAAACTACAGGTGGGTGATACCATGCTCAGCTAATTTTTTGATTTATTGTAGAAACGAGGTCTCACCATGTTGCCCAGGCTGGTCTTGAACCTGCGGACTCAGGCAATCCTCTCACCTCGACCTCCCTAAGTACTGGGATTCCAGACTTGAGACACCACGACTGGCCATAGAATTCTTAAAACAAGAACAAACTGCGATGATATCCAATGCAAATGCTATATTCAATATTTTTATTAGATTATCGCTTATATTCGCTATTTATCAGATTTATTATTTAGGAAGATTTGCATTGAATGTGACTTTATATAATTTCACTATAAAATATATGTTACATATCATTCCTTTCACATTAAGGATGCATAATGAAAAGTCGTTTAATAGGGTTAGAACTATTTAATACATTAAAGTTTTCATATGTAACAAGATTTCAAATTTTCCTTCTACTCATGACCTTGTCAGGTCCCTCTGAAGTTTGTGCTTTCAGGATATTTCCTCTGGGTCACAATTAATCCCTGAGTAGTTGATCTGCCAGTCACAGAGATCAGGTCTGTTGCTCCATGGTAAGCAAGTCAGAGCCCTTTCCTGCCCCGCCTTCAAGACAGTGGTGGGGTGCCTCTTGTCCTCTTTCATGGGACTTTGCCTCTGGACTCCCTTCTCAACCCCTGCTGCCAGTGCCCTACTACGCACTGAAGTAGTGAGGCAAAGACTGGAGCCAGTGGTCTCTCCTGCTGCAATGGTGAGGCAGAACCTGGGGCAATGGTCTCTCCCCACCGCTTCTTCATAGGAAAACTTTTGTCCATTTAAAAAAATGTGCTCAGCTTCTGCAACCTGGGAAGTGCTAAGAAACAAGCAGAGAAGTTGCAGCACCTACACTTGTAGCAGGGGCCTGGCCACTTGTTCATGAGTCCCTACTTAGACAGTCTCTCCCAGCATTTTCTTCCAAGGAAGGGTTTTGTTGATTTAAAAAAAAAAAGGAAAGAAAATGGTGCTGGGCTTCTGTATCCTGGGAATTGCTAGGGTCCAAGCCCAGCAGATGTGGCACCAGCAGCTGCCCCAGGAGAGCCCTGGCTGCTAGCTCCCTAGCCTTCACTCGGTCAACCACTCACATGCTTTCTTGCTCACCAGCACATACACAAAATGTTCCATACACTCATTCACTCACACCAGGACTTGCATAGTATGACTGGCTTGTCCATCATCTTCCCTACCTCCTTCTGAATGCTATTTTCTAATTTTCAAATCCTAAAAGATATAAAGGCTTATGCTTGATTACTATCATAATTTTTAATATTTTCTTACTAACTTCTTTAATTATATGAGAAAATATATGACCTCATCTGTCAGACCTGTAAATACACATATCTACATATGTATTTTTATTAATGACTTAATGAATATTAAATGTTATATGAGACAAATCTCAGGTTTTTCTGTTTATCATCAAAGTTCAGATCAAGGCCAAATTCAA
Source organism: Cephalopachus bancanus (assembly GCA_027257055.1). Classification (NCBI taxonomy): domain Eukaryota; kingdom Metazoa; phylum Chordata; class Mammalia; order Primates; family Tarsiidae; genus Cephalopachus; species Cephalopachus bancanus. The sequence goes on along the minus strand of JAPVLO010000667.1, from coordinate 717,590 downwards.
TTGTATCAGGAACTCCTTCAGGATGCTTCTTTTTCTCTTTGGTAAATAGATCACCGTTTCATTGCTATGTCCAGCAGCTCTCTTCACACAGAGGATAATCACCTGCAAACTCTGTAATTTCCTGGATGTATTGTTCAGAGCAAAGAGGGAAACAATTTAAGTGAAACATCCATGAACTTATAAACTCTAATAAAAAGGATCTTTAGAAAATTCCATGCATGTTCTTAATTAACAGTTGACCACCCATCAAATGACTGAACTCTTATCACTTCAGATATTTTCTACTCTGCATGAAAGAACCTTAAATTGTTACTTTTGAAAGTAGAACAAATGATTTGTTCTCATAATTTAATCAGATATTTCTATAACACATGATAAGTAGAGAGGAAAGAGCAGATGGCATTGTTTAGGGAAACTTAAGAGAGCTGATCAGGGATTAAGCACTAGGAGGTTATGGTCATAGCCTTTCATATGCTGTGCAGGCAAATCGCATAAGATAGCTTTGTCGCAATGACTCCCTTCAGTGTCTCTGTTCTCTTCTATACACTTGGCAATAAAGTATGCTAGACAAGGTACTACCTGAACAACCCTCATTAGTCAGCTTGCTTTCTTATTTTTAATCACCAGCTAAGCTCAAAGCATCTATGGGAATCATCAGGTGTCACCATTTGATGTCCAGTTGGTAAAATTGATCTGATTTCTCCAACTCCAGGACCTGCCATTCATCATAAATGAAATGGTTAATTTTTTTCTTCCATTAAATATCATCAAATAAACATCACATTTAAAAGTCATTCATTCTATAAATATACAAAATATTTTATTTATAGTAACACTTGAAAGAGTGCAAAGGCCCTTGGATTTATTTGACTGTATGTGAGACCCTTGAATTTTAAATCAGTTCAGAATGACTCAAAATAGTGGCTAAATTGATAGTCACCTCTGCTACTAAACTCTGGGGAAATAAATAGAGGCTACTGATCAACTAGAGATCAGAGAGTTTATCAATCCATTGCTAAGTTAAATCTGGCAAGGATGAACATGTTGATGAGTACAAATACTGAAGACATTGGTAAATTTTTTAAGAAATATAAATTTTCCCTGTCATCAAGCACTGGGGAAGCTTGTTTCATCATCTGTAACTAATGGAGTAGAAACTAAACTGAAGCTAGAAATAAAATTCAAATACATGCCCTTTGAAATTTGGGGGGCACTGATATTATAGTTCCCTGGTGATCAAGGGTGGTCAAAATGAAGTGAATATTATTTTTAACTGGTGGAAACATTTCTTTAAAAAATAAATTTGTATATATAGTTACAGCTGTCAATGTTTGACAGTTTAAAGGACAGTTAATCACTAATAATATGTTTAGCCTATGTTCTTAAAACGTGAAGAAACCTTATGTTACTTTAAATCATTATTTTTTGGGGAAAGGGGAGTCTTTATTTTGCCCTAGTCTGCAAAGGAGCAGAAGAAGAAGAGTGAGATAGAATTATATGTGAAGAAGAATGATTTTCTCCCCCCACTCAGGTTTTTTTTTATTTTTAAATTAATTGGCAGTTAGAGTTGAAGATTATTTGTATGAGTAAAAAAGGAAAGACAGGGTGTGTTATAAAGCAATGTCCTATTTCACGTCTGGTTCAGGGCAAATGCTGTCTATTGGAATTACAACAATCCCCATTTAGACGCAGAATTTAGAAACAAATTAGCTCTTCATTTAGCTCCTAGGTGGCTCTGCCAAATCAGTTTATGTATGCTAAAATTAACAGAAATTGTTTTTCATCTTGGCCCCTCTCTATAGCTCTTCATAAATTAATGTAAAAAATGGGCTTAAACAAAGTGAAATATATGGTCGTCCCAATAATAATGCTGGCTTTTGTTTATCTTTTAACTTTGCTTTTCCAGAGACTATTTCAATAGACCACTATTTTAACTGCATGACCAAACAGAAGTCTTTGGGGTAGATATTAAAATAACTTTTGACACTAGTGCTAACGATCACAGGGAATATTGACAAGTGCAAAACAAGGATAGAGTCCCACCATCAGTTCTTAATCACAGGATAAACTATCCACAGTATCTTTTTAAAACATTTTCCTTCTCTTCAAACATTCCTAGGTCACCATAGACCATCTGACCATTGGCATCAGATGCCACATCCGATGAAGTGGTCTATGGTGACCTAGGAATGTATTACACTGAGATGGTCTATGGTGACCTAGGAATGTATTACACTGAGAAGAATCAGGCTCTCTAATGGGAACTTTTATAAAAATACTTTAAAGAATAAAGACCATGAATCTACTTCTCTGACTGCTCTATTCATTTGTGGCCTTTTGATAGTTGGATTCATTTTATATTGATATCTGGAGCACTGAGGCCACTTGATAAGCATTCAGGTATTACTATTTATCAATGTCTTCAGTTTGTTCTCCTAGACTGCCCAGCATTTTTAGAGGAAGCTCTGCTGGATCTTCATCCATTCTATGGCAAACAACCTAGTTCCTTCAACTTTATTCAAAAGTGTATTTGGCAAACATGTTTTGAGACTCTGCTACATGCTTGATACCTAGTCTGTGCTTCGAATGCAAATGACCTGGACAAGGGATCATGGTTTTTAGGCAATTAAGTTGGACTTAGAGTCTATAATACTGAGTGATTGATCATAGAAACAAAGAACAGAGTATCACGTGTTCTCACTCATAAGCAGACCTTGAACAACTATAATAATACTGTAAGAAAGGGATTAGCAGTAGTGGGAAACTGCCAAGGGAGGGCAGCAGTGGGAGATGCAGTAGTGGGAAACTACTGGGGGGACATACCTCATCAACAAGGGTATCTGCATAATGAACATTTGTATGCCTAACCCTGAATTGTACCCCATATATTTAAAATTAAATATTAAAAAAACAAAATAAAGTTTCTTTTTGGATTTTAAAAATCAATTGATTATTTATTTATTTGCATTTAGTATGAAACCCTCTACAGATTTTTTTTCTTCTTTTGCTCTAAGGCGTTCTTGTAGGAAGTCGTTAGCAGAGCAGCCTGTTAAACGTAGTGACTAGACAACACATTTGCTTCCGTTCTTATATTTATTTTATTGTGGTCTTTTATCTTTATGAGTGATACTTCTTTAGATTGCATGAATTCTCATAAGAGTATAACATGATAGGATAAAATAATCTATATTTGCTGCCTTTTAAAACCGGGGTACTGAGAAAGTTTTAGAAATTATTTGTTTCCAATAAATTGTTTAAAAATTTGACTGATTTATCACGAGCCCTTGCATATTTTAAGTTAACTCAATCACATTTAATATAATTAATTAAATGATAACTTCTCATAGGTATGGAGTAATCTGAAAAGCTAATAAAATACTTTCACAAATAGTATTGCATTTATTTTTACTATCTCAATTGGTACTAATGAAAGAGAATATATTTACTAAGAACATATATTTACCTATTATATGACTTTAGTTTGCTTTGTCTGTGAAGCAGTGTGATCACTCGCTTTAGACATAATGTAACAGAAGCCAGGCTCGGTGGCTCAGCCTGTAATCCCGCGCCTTTGGGAGGCTGAGGTGAGTGGATTGCCTGAGCCCACGGGTTCGAGACCCGCTTGGGCAGCGAGACCTCATCTCTACAATAAATCAAAAAACAGCCGGGCGTGGTAGCGCATGCCTGTAATTCCAGCTACTTGGAAGGCTGAGGCGGAAGGATCGCCAGAGCCCAGCAGGTCGAGGCTGCGGTGGCCGGGAGCGGCCACTGCACTCCAGTCTGGGCGACAGAGTGAGACTCCAACTCAAAAAAAAAAAAAAAAAAAGAGAGAAATAATGTAACAGGTGTCAATATGATAATTAAATTAGTTGAGTCAATGTGGATTTGAATTATTTAAAAGAAATTAGATTCTAAGATTTTCTGCAAAATGTGTGTTGTGTTCATTATACCACATCTAAATTTTGAATTACTTATTTTGCAGGCCTAATTTATCATTAGAAATATTTATGGATTTTTTTCACACTGTCTCTTTTGTGATATAAGCCCATTAATATTAGTATATTTACATGAAGTTTAAAATAAAATCAAAATAACCATATAAAAGTACTTTACACATTATCTTGCAAAAATTATTTAAGAAAACTGATTTATTTAGATTTGTTGGGTACATTAAAAGCATATTATAAACAGTTAATTTATAATTTTACATACCAAATAATAAAATAACTAAGTTCCATGTTTTAACATTAGTTGAACATCTATTTTGTTTCAAAGAACATAGTGCTAGGAAATGCATGATATGAATGATAAGTTACTGCATTGATTGACAGTTGCTATCTGCAATTCAAGAAACTTAGTGTCCCTATAAAACACATTTAATTACTTTCTGATGACTTCAAAAGATAGGCCTTATTAAAATTGCACTTATTTTTCTCTTTGTTCTACATGAACTGTATGTGCAAACTATTAACAATAATAGTTTACAGATTCACTACCATGGTTCATTTTGGTGTTTCAAGGTGGCTTAAGCTTATCAAAATCTTTATTTGTAGGATGTGACCTCTTCTTCCTAGCATGAGTGCTTCCTTAGAATTGAAGAGGGAAGTTCAGATGCAACTGTTCTCAAGATACCTTCAACCAAAGGAAAGGTAACTCAGCAACAGCACACACCTTCCACAGCAACTTAGTAAGTGTTTGTCATGACAGGTCTCTGGGGACTCCAAACACTTCTCAACATTTCAGTGCAATGAGTTACTTATTGTTTTTAAATTGATCTTAGATTCCCTGCATTGCATGACATTAATAACAGTAATAGAATTCTGACAGTAATAGAGCACATGGAGGAATGAATTTAGTGCTCATAATTATTGGTAAGACTATTTTTATCAATAGATTTTGTGTGTCACTTAGCATTTATTTACACAACTGAAATGTCAGCTTGAAAGTATAAGCTATGTGAATGGTCGACTTTAATCACTGACTCCTGTAGCATAAGCAAGAAGTAAACTGGAGAAAGTAGCATGCTTTCCATTCTATTCTTCCTCAAGGATGGGTACCAGTCAGACAAAGGTCAAATAGATCTGCCTAGATGTACGTGTTGTGGGGGGTAGCCTCACCATCAGAGGAGCACCAAACAAAGGAATCATGTCTTTTTATGAACTTGGAGGTTGGCAGGAAGAGTAAGGAATAGGAATGGAGTAAGAGATAGGAGTGGAAAAGTCCTGAAGACTGATCTAGAGTGGAGAAAAAAATGTCTTCAAGGGTCCCACCCTCTGCCAATAAAGAGGTCTCATGAGAGGTGCCCAGAGAAGACTTTTGCCAAGGGTCTCCAGTGAAGAGACCTCCAAATAGAGTCACTTGGGCCAGGAATTTAGCCATGCATAAAAATGTGGCTTTTCAGGAGTCCTGAATTCCTGCCTGCAACTATTCAGAGACTGTTCTGTCTGGCACCAAGTCTGCTATTGGGAGGGCAGATTCTCTTATAGGGCCCACTAGGAAAAGCCTTTCGTCAGGTCTGAAAAATCACACTTTGTTTTTCAGTTCAGACTCTTGAAGACGATCAGAGAAATGTGATTGACCTATTACAAGAGAGATGGAATAGGTTGTGAAACTGAAGATGGTCACATGTCACAAAAGAAACCTGGGCGGACTTAAGAATAAACCACAAATAGGAATGCAGAGGCACTACATTATGTATGCCCTTAACTATGTGAATTCAACTGCACTTGTCAGTCAATAGAGAATGAACAAAGGTGAGATATAGATGAATAACTGAACAGAGCCCCAACAGAACATCCCAGTAGAAATATTTTAATTGTCTCTTCTACTCATCTCAATTCCAGAATGCCTTGCATAAGGTGCAAATCACGCCTCGTGGAATGGAATTGTAATGTTCAGTGTTTTACATTTTGCATACATCATGGCAATACAAGAGGAGAATTCTGTTTCTGTTGGACTGAAGAAAACGCAGAATGTTTGTCTTCAACATGGGGATTCTTGGAGAATTGACCAACATAGGTGAAAATCTTGATAGCATTTTAAAATATATCTAGGCAGATTTTCCCTTTGGTTATTGACTTGAGAAAGTAGTCATTCCAAATATACTGTTTTTGAAAAAGCAAGCTAAAACAAGTGCATATGAGCATTGCACAAGAAAAATGCTTAGAAATTCTGACCTGTACAATGAATTTGGAGTGTGCGCATGCACACATGGTTTTTCTCACAATTACATGTCATTGATCTTTGATTTTCAGTCAATAATCATAACTTTTGTATAAGGTCATCTCAAAATGGAAAATTGATAATACATATATGCTTTCCTTCTATAATCAATATTTAGTCCTATAAAATTACATACTTCTCTTGCAAGAATGAAACACTACATTCCCAGTCTTGAGTTTGGAATGTGAAATAATATGAATTGCATTCAACATAGAATATATAGATATATTGGTATATACATTACTATTTTATTTAAACTCATCCAAGTATGATGAAATAACTTTTTATTCTGGTTGACAAGAGTATACATGTAAAGCTCATTGAGTGTAGAATGTATATAATAAATTATATTGTAATTATTTCTTAAAAATGTGAGTTCTTTTCTCTAATTTAATGTTTAATTTCCATGTAAATCATTTAAGTAGCCTATGGTAGTGAGAGACCCCTTTTCTGAACTGGGTGGATTTAATTGCCATTTTCCCTCAAGGAACCTATTTTTCAATTGACAGCTCAATGAATGTCTAGGTTGGTTACTGATATTTATGTCTACTCTCTATAGCCTAAAATTATAGCAACTTTTTTCAAAAGACTGGTAAACTAGGGAATTCAGTGAGATTCATGTAAGGAGACCTCGATAGATGTTTGGTATTATCTTATACACAGTTGATTGTATACCAGAAGTCTCAGTATATTCTCAAACTTGCTTTTGGATTCTACATTTGATTTTTATAATAAGTTCCAAGTTTACTAGGCTGTTCATCATTTTTAACTTCAGCAATTTTGAAGATGCTCAGGAGAACTATTGCGGTAGCCTACCTAATCATCTTTTCTAGACACATATTACAACATAGAGCTAGGCAAAGCCATTGAAAATAAATATTACGTATGTTTTCATTGGATTTTACATGAAAAAATATTTCTATGAGGTTAAAACTTTAGAAGATTTATTGTATATTAGGTATTTCATCCAAATAGATGTATTTCACACAAATAAATGTATTTCACTCAAACAGATTATATGGTTCACAATGTGTTAATATACCATTAAATAAATCTTAACATTGTTAAATATTTGGTATATTTTCTTAATTTTTTTCTATTGTCTTATATTGTCCAGAATTTTCCACATCACATAATGCTAAAAATAAATATTTAATAAATGCTAAATTTGTTTTAATAAGATGTTTTTATTTTCCATAACTATAAAGTTCTTCAAAATGAGCACAATGGAAAACAGCGTATGTAATACTGAGAAATCAGTTACCTTCTGCTATTAGCCATTAATTACTTCTTAAAATCTGCAAATAGTTACTATGTTGGGGTATAAACATAATTGCAACTATATACAATGGACTGTCAAAATATATCTCACAAAAAAAAACAGTTAGTGATTTGTGTGTAAAATCTTTGCTGTGTAAAATTTAATTTAATGTGTTTCTTAACCCATGAATTTCAGGTCTCCATGTTCATAGGATCTCAGGAGACAATTTCAGCAACTTTATTTGTAAGGCTATATTTGTACTTATCATTAAATATATATTTAAAATTATTTATGAAATATAGATAGTTTTGTTTCATATAACATGGGACATTTTTTGGAATTATACGTGTGTCATAGAAAACACAAGTATACACAAGTAAAATTTGCATACACAAGTAAAATATGTGTATACTAGGCACAAATTTTAACTAGAATTGACAATAACTTTATATAATTTAAATCTTTGATGTCATCTATTCAGTTGTTTCTTTTTTTTCCTCTTTTAATTTTTATTTAAAATTATGGGCACAATTCAGGGCTGGGTAGACAAATATTCACTATGCAGTTATCCTTATTGATGAGGTATGCCCCCTCTTTTCCCAGGCAGATGTCAACTACTGTCAATCCCACTGCTCCACCCACCCAATCCCCTCCTCACAGTTTCCCACCACTTTCAATCCTTTTCTTATAGTAATACAGTGGTTGCTCAAGGACCACTTATGAGTGAGAACGTGTGATACTCAGCTCTTTGTTTCTGTGAGAGATCACACAGTAATAAACTCTAATTCCATCCAGATTGCTGCGCAGTTCATGATTTTGTTCTTCTTTATGACTGCATAATATTCCATCATGTATATGTACCACATTTTTTCTATCCATCCTCTTTTAATGGGCAACCCAGTTGGTTCCATGTTCTTGCTACTGTGAACAATGCTGCAATAAACATACATGTGCAGGTATCTTTTTCATAGAGTGACCTGAGTTCTTTCGGGTATATTCCCAGTAGGAGGATTGCAGGGTCATATGGAAAGTTGATTTTTAGAACTTTTAGGTATTACCGCACTGTTTTCCACAGAGGCTGTACTAGTTTGCACTCCCATTAACAGTGTAGAAGTGTTCCCTTTTTGCCACATCCTCTCCAGCATGTTATTTTTTGAGTTATTGATGATGGCCATTCTGAATGGAGTTAGATGGTATCTCAGTGTAGTTTTAATTTACATCTCCTTGATGACTAGTGAGGCTGAACATTTTTTCATATATCTGTTGGCTGCTCTTATGTCGTCTTTTGAGAAGTGTCTCTTCATATCTTTCGCCCACTTTGTAAAGAGGTTGTTTGTTTTTTTTCTTTTCAGCACGTTTGAGTTCCTTGTAGATCCTTGATGTTAGACCTTTGTCAGGCATGGAGTTGGCAAATATTTTTTCCCAGTCTGTGGGCTGTCTCCCTGCTCTCTTGATGGTTTCTTTGACTTTGCAGAAGCTTGTCAGTTTAATGAGGTCCCACTTATCTATCTTATCTCTTATGGCCTGGGCACTTTGGGTTTTGATCAGGAATTGGTTGCCAGTTCCAACTTCCATAAGAGTGTCTTCTGCATTTTCTAAGGTCCTTACAGTTTGAGGTTTTAAATTTAGGTCTGTTATCCAATTAGAGTTAATTTTTGTGTATGGGGATAGGTAGGGGTTCTGTTTTAATCTTCTGCTTGTCGTCAGCCAGTTTTCCCAGCACCATTTACTGAATATGTTCTCCTCTCCCCAGTAGTGGGTGGTGGAGGCTTTGTCAAAGATGAGTTGGTTGAGAAATTGAGGTTTTGCTTCTGGAATCTCAGTTCTATTCCATTGGTCTATATGCCTGTTCTTGTACCAATACCAGGCTGTTTTGATTATTGTAGCTTTATAATAAAGCTTGAAGTCTGGAAGTGTGAAACCTCCTGCTTTTTTATTTTTCTGAGGATTGTTTTGGCTATTCTTTGTCATTTATGTTTCCATATCAATTCCTGTATTTTTTTTTTTATGTCTGAGAAGAATGTTGCTGGTAATTTGATGGGTATTGCATTAAACCTGTAGATTGTCTTAGGTAAAATGAATATCTTACCAATGTTGATTCTTCCAATCCATGAGCATGCAATATTTTTCCACTTGTTTGTGTCATCTTTGATTTCTTTGAGCAGTGTTTTGTAGTTTTCATTGTAACGGTCTTTTACGCCTGTGGTTAGGAAGATGACAAGGTATTCCATTTTTTGAGGCTATTGTAAATGGAATTGTGCTTTTTATTTGGGTTTCTGTTTGTTTATTATTGATGTATAGAAATGTGATTGTCTTTTGTACATTTATTTTATACCCTGAGACTTTGCCAAAGTCCTTTATCAGTGCCAGGAGGTTTTTGGCAGATGTTCTTGGGTTTTCCAGGTATACAATCATGTTATCTGCAAAGAGAGATAGCTTCACTTCCTCTTTTCCTATTTGGATAGCCCTGATCATCTTCTCTTCTCTGACTGCTCTAGCTAGGACTATCAAAGCTATTTTGAACAGGAGGGCTGAGGTTGGCATCCTTGTTCCAGTTTTCAGGGGAAATTGTTCCAATTTTTGTCTGTTTAGGAGTATGCTGACTGCTGGTTTCTCATAGATGACTTTTACTATTTTAAGTTATGTTCCACCTATGCCTAGATGTTTGAGGGTTTTTATCAATAAGGAGCACTGGATTTTATCAAAATCTTTTTCTGCATCTAATGATATAATCATGTGGTTTTTGTTTTTATGTCTATTGATGTATTTAATTATATTTATGGTCTTACAAATATTGAACCAAGCTTGCGCCCTGGGGATAAAGTCTACTCAGTCAGATGGATGATTTTTGAGATGTGCTGTTGAATCCAGTTTGCTAGGATCATGTTGAGAATTTTAGCATCTATGTTCATCAAAGATATTGGCCTGTAGCTCTCTTTCTTTGTTGGGTCTTTACCTGGCTTGGGTATCAATGTGATATTAGCTTCATAAAGTGATTTAGGTAGAGTTCCATCTTTCTCGATCACCTGGAATACTTTCAGTAGGATTGGTATCAGTTCCTTCTTATATGTCTTATAGAATTCTGCTGGAAAGCCATCTGGTCCAGGGCTTTTTATTTTTGTCGGTAGTTTTCTTATTATGTAATCAATTTCCTTGATTGTTATTGGTCTATTTAGGGTTTCAGTTTCTTCTTGTTTCAACCTAGGGATGTGATGTCAGAAAGTCCTTCATTTCCTTTAGGTTTTCAAGTTTGCTTCCATACAATTGTACATAGTAGTCTCTGATAATCTTTTTATTTCTTCAGAATCAGTTGTGACTTCATCTTTTGTGTTTCTGATTGAGTTTGTTTGAACTTTCTCTCTTTTGTCTTGGTCAGTCTGGCTAGGTGACCATCTATCTTGTTTATCCTTTCAAAGAACCAAATTTTTGTTTCATTGTTTTTTTTGTATTATCTTTTTGTCTTCTATGTCCTGGATTTGAACTTTTATTTTGGTGATCTGGATTCTTCTGCTGAAGTTAGGGTCTTGGTGTCTTGCATTTCCAGCTTACTTAGGTGACTTGGTAGGCTGTTAACTTGTGATCTTTCCATTTTCTTCATGTGTGTTTGTAGAGATGAATTTCCCTCTTACTACTGATTTTATGGCATCTCATTTTTGATAAGATATTTCTTCATTTTCATTTGTTTCATGGTATCTTTTAATCTCTGCTTTGATTTCATCATTGACCCATGAGTTGCTTAGCATCGTACTGTTTAGAGCCCATGTCTTTGTGGATTTGGGGGTAACTTTGTTGGTGTTGATATTTATTTTTATTCCACTGTGATCTGAGAAGGTGCATGGCAAGATTTCATTCTTATTAAATTTGTTTATGTTTGATTTATGGCCAATGATGTGGTCAATCTTGGAATATGCTCCATGTGTTGATGAGTAGAATGTATATTCTGTGGTCATTGGGGTGCTCTGTAGGTATCAATTAAGTCCATTTATTCAAGAGTCTCATTTAGGTTCTGGGTCTCCTTGCTCATTTTTTGTCTTGATGATCTGTTTAGTGTTGTGAGTCTGGTATTAAAGTCCCCAGCTCTGATAGTGTTAGAGTCAATCTCTTTTTTAAGTTTGCCTAGAAGCTGCTTTATGAACATTGGTGCTCCTGTGTTAGGAGCATATATGTTTAGGATGAATATTTCTTGTTGATGGATTGAACCTTTTATCATTATATAGTGACCTTCTTCATATTTTTAAATTTTTGATAACTTAAAGGGTATTTTGTCTGAGATTAAGATTGCAACTCCAATTTTCATTTGTGTTCCATTTGCCTGAAGTTTAAATCTTAGATATCTTTTATTCAGTGGTTTCTTCAAAAAAAAAAGTCCTTTGACTTTTCTTAGTTATTTATTTATTTAATGACTCAAGGAGATAAAGTGACATGTTATTTTACATTATTTTAATTCTCTTTAAACATTTTATAATTGTGATGTTTGGAATAATCTCAAATAATGTTAAATACTATGTCATTCACTCATGGAAATATATGGAGGTATTAAATGACTGAATATTAACTATTTTTATTATTTGGTAATGTATACATTCATGCTTGTAATAAGTATCTTATGTAAATATTACACATATATAACTTGCATCTTTGTATTACTTTAATTTACTAGTTGTAGCTCCTTTTCAAAACATATTATATTATATTTGCTTCTATGTACTAGAACATCATACGAGATAAAAAATGGATAGATTATACAAATGGATATATGAATAGAGAATTAGGAGTGAAAAGAAAGGCTAACTTGGCTGCAACTTCCAGTTAAAAATATGCTTTCCAAAGTATTTGCCCATGTTGTGTAGTGCCAAAAACACATTTAAAAATGTAAGTTGCATAGTTCATCTAAATGTTTTTTCTGATAAAGAGGTATCTGTCACACTAATTAAAATAACTAAAACACTCTTTGAAATAGCTCCCTAGAAATGCAAGTTTGCTTCTTCATCCTCATTCCACTAAGATATTGATTAAAATAAATTCATAGTAAGGTCATGTTTCTAAATCACTTGATGTTGCTAAGGACACTCAATGTTTCCAAAGATACTTGGCTTCTGAATTTCAATGAGATTGCATGCCCAGGTGACCAGGCTGCTGTTGCTATAATTTTATTTCTTCTTAAATAAGGTTTTTCATTGTCTCATGAATATAATTAAATATTATATTGTGGATATTAAAGTATTTATTAATGAAATGCAATAATTAGCATTGTGATTCTGTGTCTCTACATTGCTAAAAATGTATAGAATGAAGGAAAGAATGAAAATGATACCAAAATTATATACTCTTTGACAGCTACCTAAACGTTCTACCGAGATCACTAAGGACATTCAGAATTTTATCTGTTTTAAATGTTCTTCTTCATAATTTTTCTGAACCTTTTATTCATGAAGTATATTCATTGAGATTTTGTACAGTGATTCTGATAGCTTTCTATCGCATAACCAGGTTAATTAAAAGCTGATTGTTTGAATTTTAATCAATCATATTTTCCTCCTTCTCCATTGAGCGTATATTGCTACTGTTTTACACAGAATAGTGTTTAGGCCATTGGATATCATTTTGAATGGTCTTAATCTGATTGTACTTTAGGCATTTTTATTTGTGCAGTTCTCTTTAAACTTTCCACACCTTACTTAAAAACAACAACAAGATGTGACTTTGAAAATTTTTTTCCACCAGGTAATTCAACTATTTTTAATAATGATTAATTATGCCTGTTTGCTCATATGTCTATTTACTGAGCAAGAAATGTATTCTTTGAAGGCTAAAATTCTATTGGGTAAACTTGGTTCTCATAAATTTGGTGAAAATAATTAAATTATCTTAAATGGTAAAATTAAAAATTAAGATGTACAAAAGGCATTGAATATATTGCCATAAATTGACAAATGTTTTAAATAGTTTATGTATAATAAAAGTTATGATGACCATAGATTACAAATAAAATAGAAAATTAACTAATTATCTGGCCCTGTAAATTAGTCAACCCATGGCAGGAAAACAGGGAAGCTATAAGAGACATACTATTATATAGTTCAAGGTAGAGATAAGAGATATTATTCCTAGGGCTCAGAGTTGTTAATTGAAGAACAGATCGAAATAGAGGAGGATCTCAAAAGTGAGTGAGAGATACAGAGAGAGAAAGAGAGGGAGAGATAGTGAAACAGAGAAAGACCCTAAAAAGATTTAGAGATTTCAGGTCACCCAACCTCCCATAAATTTATACGCTCAAGGAATTTCTGCCATAACAGTCTCCAGCTATTTCTTGACAGCTCCTGACAAGGAATTCTCACAACTTGCAGGATAGTCTCTCCTTCATTGAATAGGTCTTAATACTCTATGTAGCAAAAGTAACAATTCTTAAGGAAATGATTGAATCATTTTATATGTAATCATTACTAAAATATTTGAAAGCATGATACCCAGGTCTCCATTTCACCAGACTGAATATCTCTATCATTGCAAAAACCTGTCAAATTTTGTGTTAAAATCATTGGCTGTCAGAATCATAGCAGACCAAATCAACATCAATAAAGAAATAGTTAGGAAAATCTTAACTGAAAATCTTGGCATGAGAAAATTGTGTGCAAAAATGGCCTTGAAGGAGCTCTTACATCACAACAATGCTCCAGTTCACACAGCACTGACTATGAGGGAGTTTTTATTTTTATCTATCTATTTATTTATTTATTATAAAGACGTGGGGTACAATTCAGTTAGGTATACAAACATTGATCACGCAGGTACCCTTGTTGATGAGGTTTGCCCCTCCCTCCCCTAACAGTTTACTTCAACTGCCAGTGCCACCTCTCCTCCCCTGAGAGTTTTCCACTACTGCCAATTGCTTTCTTATAGCATTATAATTGTTCAAGTTCACTTTATGAGTGAGAACATATGGAACTCAGTACTTTGTTTTTGTGATAAATCAGTGAATATGATCAACTCCAAATACAGCACTGAGTATGATTGACACCAAATCCATCCAAGTTGTTACGAAGTCCATATACTTGTCCTTCTTTATGATTGCATAATATACGACTGTGTATATGTACCACATTTTTAATCCAATCCAGCTTTGATGGGCAACACGGTTCCATGTTTTTGCTATTGTGAATAGAGCTGCAACAAACATACATGTACAGGTATCTTTTTTGTAGAATAATTTGAGTTTCTCTGGGTATATTCCCAATAGGGGAATTGCTGGGTCATATGGAAGGTCAATTTCTATTTCTTTCAGAAATCGCCACACTGTCTTCCAAAGAGGTTGCACTAGTCTGCATTCCCACCAGCAGTGTAGAAGTGTTCCTTTTCTCCACCCCCCTTGCATGCATCTGTTGTTTGTTTTATTAATAATGGCCATTCTTACAGGGGTTAGATGGTATCTCATTGTGGTTTTGATTTGCATTTCTCCGATGACTGAGGCTGAGCACTTTTTCATGTGTCTGTTGGCTGCTCATATTTCTTCTTTTCAGAAGTGTCTATTCATGTCTTTTGCCCACTTTTCAAAGGGGCTGCTTTTTTTTCCCTTTCAGAGAGTTTGAGTTCCTTGTAAATCCTCGATGTTAGGCCTTTGTTGGATAAACAGTTGGCAAATATTTTTTCCCATTCTGTGGGCTGTCTCCCCGCTCTCTTGATGGTTTCTTTTGCTTTGCAAAAACTAATTAATTTGATGAGGTCCCACTTGTCTGTCTTATTTCTTAAGGTATTGGCCTTTAGGGTTCTGAATAGGAATTGGTTGCCAGTTCCAATTTCCATATGAATGTCTCCTGTGCTTTCTAAGATTCATATAGTTTGAGGTTTTACATTCAGGTCTTTGATCCATATAGAGTTAATTTTTGTGTATGGTGATAGGTAGGGGTCCTGTTTCAATCTTCTGCATGTGGTCAGCTAGTTTTCCCAGCACCATTTACTGAATAGGTTCTGCTCTCCCCAGTGGTTGTTGTTGGAGGCTTTGTCAAAGATGAGTTGGTTGAGTAATTGAGGCTTTGCTTCCAGAATCTCTATCCTGTTCCATTGGTCGATGTGCCTGATGTTGTACCAATACCAGGCTGTTTTGATTACGTAGCATTATAGTAATGTTTGAAGTCTGGAAGTGTGATACCTCCTGCTTTGTTTCTTTCGGTAAGGATTGTTTTAGCTATTTGTGGTAGTTTATGTTTCCATATGAATTTCTGTATTGTCATTTCTAGGTCTGAGAAGAATGATGTTGGTAGCTTAATGGGTATTGCCTTGAATCTGTAGATTGCCTTTGGTAGGATGGATATTTAACAATGTTGACTCTTCCTATCCATGAGCATGGGATATTTTTCGATTTGTTTGTATCTTCTTGGATGTCATTAAGCAGTGTTTTGCAATTTCCATTGTAAAGGTCTTTCACCTCTCTGGTTAGAAAGATGCCGAGATATTTCATTTTTTGGTGGCTATTGTGAATGGAATTGTGCCTTTTATCTGGTTCTCTGCCTACTTGTTGTTGGTGTAGAGGAATGCAATTGTCTTTTGCACATTTATTTTGTACCCTGAGACCTTCAAAAAGTCCTTTTCAGTTCAATCAGGTTTTGACAGATTTTCTAGGATTTTCAAGGTATAAGATCATGTCATCAGCAAAGAGGGATAACTTGACTTCCTCTTTTCCTCTTTGGATACCCCTGATTTCCTTCTCTTGTCTAATTGCCTGATCTAGGACTTCCAACACAATATTGAAAAAAAGGGGTGAGAGTGGGCAGACTTGTCTTCTTCCAGTTTTCAGGGGAAATGATTGTAGTTTCTGACCATTTAACAATAGGGTGACTGTGGGTTTGTTGTAGATGGCACTTACTATTTTGAGGTATGTTCCTTCCATACCTAGAAGGAGGGTTTTTATCAAGAAGGAATGCTGTATTTTATCAAAAACATTTTCTGCATCTAATGAGATAATCATATGGTTATTGCTTTTACAACTGTTGATGTATTTAATGACATTTATGGTCTTGTGAATGTTGAACCAGCCCTGCATCTTGGGGATGAAGCTTACTTGGTCATGGTGGATATTTGAGGTGTGTTTTTGGATCCGATTTGCTAGAATCTTGTTGAGGATTTTTGCACCTATGTTCATAAGGAATATTGGCCTGTAGGTTTCTTTCTTTGTTGGATCTTTACCCGGTTTGGGTATCAGTGTAATGTTAGCTTTGTAAAATGATTTGGGGAGAATTCCGTCTTCCTCAATTGCCTGGAATACTTTCTTTTTTTTGAGTTGGAGTCTCACTCTGTCACCCAGACTGGAGTGCAGTGGCCGCTCCCGGCCACTGCAGCCTTGACCTGCTGAGCTCCGGCGATCCTTCCACCTCAGCCTTCCAAGTAGCCGGAATTACAGGCATGCGCTACCATGCCAGGCTGATTTTTTTTTTTTTTTGATTTATTGTAGAGATGAGGTCTCGCTGCCCGATGGATCTCGAACCCACAGACTCGGGCAATCCACTCACTTCAGCCTCCCAAAGGCGTGGGATTACAGGCTGAGCCACCGAGCCCAGCTTGGAATACTTTCAATAGGATTGGTATCAGCTCATCCTTGTACGTTTTGTAGAATTCTTCTGGAAAGCCATCCAGTTCAGGGCTTTTTTTTGTAGGTAATTTTCGTATTACAGAGTCAATTTCCTGGGTTGTTATGGGCTTATTTAGTGTCTTAATGTCTTCTTGTTTTAACCTGCGGAGGTTGTGTGATGTCAGAAAGTCCTCCATTTCATCTAAGTTTTCAAGTTTGTTTCCATATAAGTGTACATAGTAATCTCTGATAATCTTTGTATATCTTCAGCGTCAGTTGTGATTTGATCTTTTGTATTTCTGATTGTGTTTATTTAGACTTTTTCTCTCTTTTTCTTGGTCATTCTGGCTAGGGATCCATCAATCTTGTTAATTCTTTCAAAGAAACAACTTTTAGGTTTGTTGATGCTTTCTGTGATATTTTTGTCCTCTGTGTCTCGTATTTGGGGTATTATTTTTGTGATTTGGAGGTCTGCTACAGTTGGGGTTTTGGTGGTCTTCTCTTTCCTGCTCCCTTAGGTGATTTGTTAGTCTCCCCAATTTTGATCTTTCCATTTTCTTGATGTGTGCTCTTAGAGATATAAAATCCACTCTTAAAACTGATTTCATGGTATCCAGAGGTATTGGTAAGATGCTTCTTCATTTTCATTTATTTCCAGGAATCTTTTAATTTCTTCTTTGATTTCAGTATTGACCCTGTCGTTGTTCAGCATTATGCTGTTTAGTTTCCATGTCTTTGTGGGCTTTGGGGAAATGTTGTTGGTTTTAATGTTTATTTTTATTCCACTATGGTCTGAGAATGTGCATGTCAAGATTTCAACCTTGTGGAATTTGTTTATGCTTGATTTATGGCCAGGAATGTGATCAATCTTGGAGTATGTTCCATGTGACAATGAGTAGAATGTATATTCTGTGGTTGTTGGGTGGAATAATCTGTAGGTATTGACTAAGTCCATTTGGTCAAGTGTCAAGTTTAGGTTCTGGATCTCCTTGCTGATTTTTTGCCTTGATGGTCTATCTAGGGCTGTCAGTGGGGTGTTTAAGCCCCCTGCTATAATAGTGTTAGAGTCAATATCTTTTTATAGTTTATTTAGTAGTTGTTTTATAAATGCTGGTGCTTCTGTGTTGGGTGCACATATGTTTAGGATGGATATTTCTTATTGATGGATTGAATCTTTTATCATTATGTAGGGTCCTTTTGCAGCTTTTAAAATTTTTGATAACTCAAAGGTTGTTTTGTCTGATATTAAGATTGTAACTCCTGCCTTCTTTTGTGATCCATTTGCCTGGAAACTCGTTTTTCATCCTTTAACTTTGAGTCTGTGTGCATCCCTTGTGGTGAGATGAGTCTCCTGGATGCAGCAAATAATGGAGTCATGATTTCTTATCCAGTCCACCATTCTGTGCCTTTTTGGTGGTGGATTTAGTCCATTCATATTCAGGCTAATTATTGAAATGTGGTGGTTTTTCCCTGTCATGAGGTTCTTATAGAGTTGTTATTTTTCCTGTTTATTTGTTGTCTTTCTTTGGTTTTTGTGTTGATTCATGTGTGTTTTCCATCTTTCCCTGTACTCTTATGAAGAAGCTTGTTGTTCTTTTATCCTTTTGTTCTGTGTTTAATTCTTTAAGTATTTCTTGTAGAGATGATCTTGAGGCAGCATAAGTTCTTTGGGACTGGATGTTGGGGAAAGATTATAATTTTCCCCCAATGATGAAGCTTAGCTTGGCTGGGTAGGTATTCTCGGTTGAAATTGTTTATCTTTGAGAACTTTGAAGATTGGGCTCCAAGCTCTCCTGGCCTGAAATGTTTCTGTAGATAAATCTGCTGCTATTTTAATTTGTCTTCCCTGGTAGGTAGTCTAACCTTTTTCTATAAGGGTGTTTTTAATCAGTAATCAAGTAATCAAATAACAGTATGGGATCACCCTCCCTACTCACCTGATCTGGCCTCCAGTAACTTTTTTCTTTACCAGAAGATAAAGGAAATATTGAAAGGAAGACGTTTTGATGACATCCGGGACATCAAGAGTTATATTACAACAGTTCTAATGTCCATTCCAGAAAATGAATTCCAAAATTGCTTTGATGGTTGGACTATGCACTGATGTAACCTTCGAAGGTGACTATAGTGATTTCCAGCAATGAGGTATAGAATAGCACTTTTTAAAGGGTGAGTTTGCAAACTTAATTGTCAGATCTCATATATATGTATGCATGCATGTATATATGTATTATGTGTATGTGTATATATATATGCATATATGTTCAAACCATCACAGTTTTGCATCTCTATGTCTTCAGCTATTGAGATAATTTACTTTACTAGATCTGTGCATAATTTAACATTATGACTTCTATATGTTGACAGTTCTTTTGAAATCTATTTTCTTTCACTAACCAATTATATATCAGTACCCCCTGAGGTTTCATTGTCATCCCCTTGGCTAGTCACTCCACCATTCCAAATGAGCTCATCTCATTTTATGAATTCCTCAGTGTGGCTGTAGATATCTAACTTTCTATTGTGTATCTCTATGTGATAGCTCATAGAGAAGGCCACAATGCAATTTCCCCAGATATTCCCCTCTTTCTTTATTTACCATTCAATACACTGACATCCACAGAGTCAACAAGTCTAAAGGTAGAGTGTTTCATAAGTCCTTCATCTCCATGTCTACACAGCATGCCATGACCATTTGCCTCAAAACTTTCCCCAAATATCTCTCAGCTAACAAAATATATCCATAGTCTATTTCCAAGATTGAATCTCATTTATCAATTCTTACTGC
The DNA here is from genome assembly GCA_027257055.1 of Cephalopachus bancanus. Lineage (NCBI taxonomy): Eukaryota > Metazoa > Chordata > Mammalia > Primates > Tarsiidae > Cephalopachus > Cephalopachus bancanus. The sequence continues at coordinate 697,757 of JAPVLO010000667.1, read as the reverse complement.
AACCATCAAATCCTTTGAAGAAGTTACAAGCTTTCTTCTGGACTCCTACTATTTTTTTATAGCATTGCAATAAATTCCAAATGTTTTGAAGAAAGATTATTTTCTTTTTTCCAATCTCATTTGGGAAACAGTCTAGAATATAGTGCATGATCAATCAATTTAAAAAAATAAAAGCGCCGGGCTTGGTGGCTCAGCCTGTAATCCCGCGCCTTTGGGAGGCTGAGGTGAGTGGATTGCCTGAGCCCGCGGGTTCGAGACCCGCCTGGGCAGCGAGACCTCATCCCTACAATAAATCAAAAAAATCAGCCGGGCATGGTAGCGCATGCCTGTAATTCCGGCTACTGGGAAGGCTGAGGCAGAAGGATTGCCGGAGCCCGGCAGGTCGAGGCTGCGGTGGCCGGAAGCGGCCACTGTACTCCAGTCTGGGCGACAGAGTGAGACTCCAACTCAAAAAAAAACAAACAAACAAACAAAAATAAAAGCATGATTAGATACTGGACTAACCCACAATAATATAAATTGAAATTTAATCCTCAAGTGAGAGCACTGTGAACCTTCAAATATCACCATTGGTTACTGGTATGACTTGTTCATCTCATATCTGCTCATCTACACTTATTGAAATATTGGTCAACTGTCTTATACTCTGCTCACAATACACCCATAGGCATTGCACGGACACTTTTCTTTGGAGGTCGAAAATTACTGACACATTTTAGGTTACTATGTTTCATTTTTAGCTATCTCCAAGGTGACAGAAAGTGATAATTTTTTAATAGTTTTTAAGTAGATTTTCAACAGTGTTTAATGGTATATAAGAAGCCAGCATGCAAACACTGAATCACATATCCTGATTTTGAGATTGTATTAGTATTTTTAAGGAATTTGCATATATTAAGTTGAGAAAAAATAGATGCTAATTTTCAGCTACTGAAAAAGATGACTTTTTAAAAATCCTGAGTTTAGAAACACAATTAGATATTTTTAAAGTTTTACATTAATTAGGTTTTAACATGGAGAATACTTGTATAAGATATATAAAGGCTTAATTATGCATTTATGGATGCAAATATATATTGTATAATTATTTTATAACTTAAATCTTTATGGGCATAAATGATGTGAATCTATAGTCTGTGTTCTAAACTCCTTATTATGTACAATATAAAAATAGCTACAGATATATATATATTAAGAGTATATATATATAGTATATGTAATATATACAGCATATATGCATTTATATATACATATATGCTGTGTATATATGTACATGTACAGTATATATGTATATACATATATATACATATATACTGTATATGTAGTAAAACATTTAAAATAAATCATTGTATATCTTTCCGTGGAACAATTTCCTCTATCTTATATCAAAAAAGAAATCCTCTTACTCTGGAGGGCTTGATGTTGCCTAGCACTGATAGTGTATTAAATCCATCATTGTACAAGTGCTAGTAATATGAAACTATTTTTACAATCTGGGTTATAAAGTAGCTGAAACTTCAGATAAAAATTCACAGCTGGTAGAACTTCTGTCACCCTTATGAATTATACTTATGAATCCCATAGTCATTATTATAATTAAATCCTAGTAATCAATGTTGACTGACTGTCATTGTCCATATGGTAAAGTACCATTTTACTAGACTCTTGCAACCATCACTAAAATGTAATAAAAATTCAAAACTTCCAAAACAGAAACTTTTCCACTCTCTCTCTCATTATGTGTAATTCTTCAGAACATGTAATTTATTCAGTGATAACATGTCATGTTACTTTCTGGATTTAGGGGAAACAATTTATTGCACTGTTAGGTGCTACGCTATGCTTTTACAACGACATTGATTTTGAATTTTTGCATTTGTGGAGATGCAAATTTAACATGTTTTGTTGAACAAATATTACCTAATGTAAGTATTATATATTGCCCATCTAGACAGAAAATTTTATTTTATTTTATTAAATGCAAATAGAATGTCAATGTGGCCAGACATGTTTACCATGTTCGTCTGGTCAAGTTATGCTCCTGTATTCCAAGATGAGTCCTTCACACTTCTCAATTTTACACTCCTATAACTTACTTCCACTGTTTCTCAGGTGATGACTTTACAAAATTCAGAAACAATCTAGAGGATTGGATTTTACCAGCAAATAAATAATCTACTCTGCATTGGTTTTCTCTTGCTATTGTAACAAGTGAGCACAAATGGAATTACTTACAACTAAAATGCCATCTTACAGTTCTGGAGATCTGATGTCTAAAATCAGTCATTGGGTTAAGATCAATGTGCCTGCTGTTCTGTGCTCTTTTCTGCAGTCTCCTACGACAGGATCCATTTTTCAATTTTCAGAGGCTGCTGCATTCCTGGATTCAAGGTCTCGCCTTCTATCTTCAAAATTGACAGAGGTGGGCTGAGTTCATTTCAAGTGGCTTTGTCCATGTTTCTCTTTACTGAACCCCTCTTCCACTTTTAAGACCCCTTGCCCTCACACTGAATGTAATCTGACAATCTGCAACTATCCTCTTATCCTAAAGTCAACTATTTAGAGACCTTCACTTCAACTGCAACATTTGTCATATAATGTCACCTATTTACAGGTTTTAGGAATTACAATGTTCATAACTTTGAAGGGAAGTATTTTTCTGCTTGACATGCACTCACATCTTGGTCCACATAGGAAATTCCCTGTACTAACTCTGAATAATATACATTGACTGGCACAACATTGGCCAGTGAAATATTTGTTTCTCCTTTCTAAAGTTTACAAACCAAAATTGAAGGAGGCAAATTATTACCTCACAAATGGCATTCTCAAAGTTAAACTACTCCCAGGAGATAATAATTTGGAATTCTGAGCTTTGAAATCTATTTAGATTAGAAATGTTTCTCTAAGACATATACAGTACTTTTTGTGACTGATCTGAAAGCAAGGATATGGAGTTTTGAGTTATCAAACAACTAGCCCCCTAATTTGCTGTGAAACTAATGAGTAAATTGATTAACTTTACTGTTTGTCAATCTGGAATGCAGTCCTGCATCCAATCTGGTCAAGATGGATTAATATCTCTTAACTGTTTTAACACTTTCAAGTAAAAATTAAAATTATTATGCCAACATGGAAAATAACAATTAGACATAGGTCAATAATATTAACGTCATCCAAATATCTTAATAGTTTGCCAATAAAATGAATGTTCATGGAATGGTAATCTGGAATTAACTTCTAATGGCTTAGAAAATTTTAAACAGTCAATTTTACCACTTTCTATTCTCAAAATGCATATTGTTTTTAACCATTATCCTTAACATCTAAGGTAGATAATTTTACACATGTCATGCATCAGTAAATGATTTGTAACTCCTTCACTGACTTAACAATAATCCAAGATTACCAAGAGAATGACATAATAACATGCAAAATCCAACATGAGCATTGCAAAACCCCATGTAAAAACATACAATGTCAACCTTGCAAAATATAAATGTGAGCTTGCAAATAAACAAGCCAAGGCTTGCATAGTGGCTATCTTATGAGAATACTGCATTTTACAGATGCAATTAAAAAGCACAAAATTACATATATAAAATAATTTTTACAAAGTTCATCTTCTTGGTTATTTACAAAGATACGTATATTGCTCATAACATTGGTATTTATAAAAATTTGAGTTAGACCCTGACATTGTGTTTATGTTTAATATTAGAGTTGAGTAAGTTACATAGGGAATGCCACAAAGTTCCATATAGTTTTTGTTTTGTTTTCCTTAACATTTACCAACAAAGTCAACCTTGGTGTTTATAAATGATTACAAACTTGATCAGAAAATTCACTATCAAATGCTTGTTAATAATATATAACATCTAGTTTTTCAGATCATAAGCTAAATAATTGTTCTTTTTTAAGGAAACAACTCATTTTATACATCAATAAATTTAAATACTTCAATAATATCAGAGCTAGTGAGAAAAAATAAATTTAATACACAGAAATAGGGCATGATATTTGGATAATCTTATGAAAAGGTGTTTTTCTCCATGAGGTGCTATATTCTTGAAGTCTTTTATGCAATAAATGCTTAAAATCTTCCCTGTAGCTCTTCTAGAAAGGTTATCCTACCCATTTAAATGCCCTAAAAGAATTGTAAATCTTTTATATAGGCAACCTTGGGGAATGAGGTATATGGAGATTAAAAAAAATACCCATGTGCGGAGGCATACCGCGTGTGTTTTGAATACTATTAGAATAAATTGTAAGGATAGGCAATACTGTGTGTTGTGTGATTAGTGAATGCCCTTCAGTATATAAATGTTTTAAAAGTAATGTCTGAATTAAAGTTAAAATGGTATCTGGAGAAATCATCTACAGCAATAGAAAAAAATATCAAGGTGCATACATGAGATAAACACAGTCAGAAAGTTAATATGAAAGAGTTAAGGGTAAAAAATGTTTCAATAGGCTTCAATGGCCCAAGTTTATCTACAAAACTTTCTTCTAAGCAACCCAAGATGAGAAAAATACTATGGTGTGCTTCTAGGAGGATTTTCTTGAAGTCTTTACATTTGAATTAATATAACCTAGTGATTGGGAGTGCAAGTTCCATGCTTGAATAATAAGTCTACACATTAGTAACTTCATACTATCAAATTGTACATTATTGTGTGTCTCAATTATTTGGGTGTCTTGATCTCTTTATGTGTAAAATGGAAATAATAAACATTTCCTTTTATGGTAGAACTGTGACCTAGAGGAAATAACATTAAAAAATTCCCAGAATTTTACCTATACAGAAGACTCTATCTCTTGTGATTATACATATGACACATGTAGCTCTCACTTCTCTTCTTTTCTTTGTTTGTTCTGGAAAGGATCAAATAGAAAAAAATGCCAACATATCATTTTCAGGTGCTGCCTTGTACTTTACTTATTTGTTCATGACTCACTGCTATACAAAATTTTTCACCATGCTTGTACCCCTGGTACATAGAAGTGTGGAATGAATGCTTTCTGAAAAAAAAAACCCAGAAGGACATCAATGGTTGTAACTATTTCAGGAGGATGAGTTTTCTGTCATTGGAAGAATTTAATAAGTTCATCAAAACATTCAGCCCCACAAACATGTATGAAGCATAAGCTATGTGATTGGCCCCATATTCACACTGGAGTGCCAAAATGTATACAAGAATTCATTTCCTTTCCCATTGTCAGATAATTCAAATTACACGTTGAAAGTAGAAATAAATGATCTATATGCTTTCCACTCTTTATGAACTTTAAGGATTCTATATGGTGAAAAACATAATAGTAAGTAAAGTTATGTTGTAATTCACCCCATGGGAAAAAGAAAGATAATACAAGGCATGAAAAAGGCAAGAAAGGATTTTCTGCCTTCACCTAGGATGTAGATAGATAGAGTGAATTGTAGATTCTAGCAATCAGAAAAAGCCAGCCACACTAAAAATATATTTTCCTGAGTTCTTCAGAGAGCTACAGACAAAACTCATGTGATAATAGTCGTGGATCTTGACCAGCAAATAAAAATCCTTAGACATGTATTAAATTTGTATGCTGCATAAAAAAATTATCATACACATATTGGCTTAAAAGATGCATAATTCATAATTATTATCTCACAGTCTTTGTAGCACAAGAGTTTGAACACATTATAGCTGGGTCACTGGCAAAACTATAATTCATTTGTTGGCCAGGGCTGCATGCTCATCTGATGTGCATCCGGGAAAGGTTCCATTTCCATAACACACTCATTAAGGTCGCTGGAATAATTTATTTCCTTGTAGTTCTAGAACTTACAGAAGCTTGATTCTTCAAAGCTAGCAATGGAAGGAGAGTTAAAAGGAGAAGAAAAAATGGGAAAAGAGAAGAGAGATTTGCAAACATCTTCTAATGAGAGTAAGACTTTTCATAACAACATAATCAAGAGAGTGACACCTCTTTACATTTCAATATTCTAATTGATAGAGGCAAATCAGAAGTCTTACATTCAAAAAGAAAGAAAAGGATAAATAACAAAAAGTATATGAGAATAAAGAATACAATCATAATGTTGATAAATTTAACTCCAATTACTTTAAAAAAATCTTAATAAATGTAAGAGACCTAATCATGCCAATTAACAAGCAGAAATCATTATATTAGATAAACAAAAATTCTGGCATGCACTCTGTAAATGAAATCTACATTAAATATAAAGACACATAGTGGTTCCTACTTTTATAAAATTTGGAAAATATATACCATGTAAATGCCAAAGCAGAGCTAAAATAGCTACATGTGTATTGGAAAATGCAGACTTCAGAGCAAGCATATTAGGTAATGTTAAAAAGATCAATTTGTACACACACAAAAAGCAACCCTTAATTTTTATGCTCCCAACAACTGAGTTTCAAATGCATGAAACAAAATCTAACAGATTGGAAAAATGAAATAAGATAATTTTAAGTAACAATTGGAATTTTTAGTACTACATTCTTAGAAATAGATAAAATCTCAATATCAATCTAAACATCACCATATATCAATATAAGATCATTAGCATATGCACACACAGCATTCAACATAAGAATACACATTGTTGTGTGTAAAAATAGAATATTCATAAACACAAAATATTCTGGGCCATAAAACAAACATCAAACAGATTTAAAAGAATTAAAATTATGCAAAGTATTCTTTCAGATCACAATAGAAATTCGATTAGTAATAAAATAAAACACATGTCTGGAGAAACTCTAATTACTTGGAAACAAAACAGCACATTTCAAAATCAACTAGGAGTTAAAGAGAAAGTCTAGAATGGAAGCTAGAATGTGTTTGAAATTGAAACAGAATAAAAATAAAATGCAACCGGGCTCGGTGGCTCAGCCTGTAATCCCGCGCCTTTGGGAGGCTGAGGTGAGTGGATTGCCTGAGCCCGCAGGTTCGAGACCCACCTGGGCAGCGAGACCTCATCTCTACAATAAATCAAAAAATCAGCCGGGCGTGGTAGTGCATGCCTGTAATTCCAGCTACTTGGAAGGCTGAGGCGGAAGGATCGCCGGAGACCAGCAGATCGAGGCTGCGGTGGCCGGGAGCGGCCACTGCACTCCAGTCTGGGCGACAGAGTGAGACTCCAACTCAAAAAAAAAAATAAATAAATAAATAAAATGCATCTAAATTTGAAGGATCAGCTAAGCCAGTACTTAGAGGAAAATCCAAAGCTTTAAATGTTTATATTAGAAAACAACAAAGGTTATAATAATATTGATTCAAACTTTTATCTAAGCATGCAGAAGAAAAAAATAGGAAAGAGCAGAAATCAATGCAAATAAAAAAGGAAAAACAATTGAGAAAAACCATTAGAATAGAAATTTTTCTTCAGAAATGAATGATTAATTTATGAACTTCTAGTCAGTGACAAAAAGAGAGACAGAGATAGTATGGTGTAAAAAAATATTATGATCCACATTATACTAATATATTGGATATATATTTGGTGAAAGGGAAAGATTATCTGAATTACCAAAACTCCCTCAGAAAGAAGAATATGACCTGAATAATTTATTAAATGAAATATTTATTAAATAATAAACATTAAATACACTACTTTCTTGAATATTTATTAAAATTAAATTAATAGTCAAAATACTTTTAAACAGAAAACTCTAATCCTATTTGAATTACTAGTGAGTTCTATCAAATAATTAAAAACCAAAACAGTCTAATACTACACAAACCATAACAAGAAGTAGAAGAGAAGAATACACTTTTCAACTTATTCTAAGAGGCCTAGATGCTATGATAATGAAAGAAGACAAAGATGTTATAAGAAAAAAATCCATACACTGATATCCCTGATGACAATAGATATAAAATTGTTTGTAATGTATCAGTACTTGCAACTCCAGCCATTCATAAAATTAATATACTATAATTAAATGGAATTTATGACAGGCATGCAAGGATGGTTCAATATTAAAAAAATAATGAACCATCCAAACAATCAATCTAAAATAATTATGAATATCAAAAGGACATCAAAAAGGCATTTGAGAAAATGCAACATTCAATCCTGGTAAAAATTCTCTGCATACCAGGAAATTAAGAGAACTTCCTCAACCTGAAGAAAAAACATCCAAGAAAAATCAGCAGCTCTATAAACTAGTATATTAATGGTGAACAATGGAACATTTTCTCCCTACTATCAGAAAACAAGGCAGGAACTATTATTTAACTATTTATTTTCAAGTTTATAATAGAAGTCCTAGCCAGGGAAACTGAGCAATAAGAAGAAATAAAAGGCATACAGATTGAAAAGTAAGTAAAATTTGCCTTACTTTGCAGATGATATTATTGGTTACATAGATAATCCTAAACTATTTTAAGTAGTCTTCTAAAACTAAAGAGTTTATCAGTAAATGAGATGCAAGTTCAGTATAGAACATAAAATCACATTTAAATATACTAATGATTATAAATCAAAATGTAAAGAACAATCCATATGCAATAGCACAAAAACATTAAGTATGAAGACATAAACCTAACATAATATCTGAAAAATGTGCATGGTGAAATCAAATAATTGATGAAAGAAATCAGAGAAGAATATTGGTCAGAAGGCAGTCTTTGCCAAATTGATTTTTGGATTTTACAAAATCTCAAATCACAACAAGGGTTTTGGAGATATAGACAGCTGACACTAAAATATATAAATAAAAGCAGTTAACCTAGAATAATCAAAACAATTTGGAAAAATAGAAACAAGAAAGTTAGAATATCATACTACCTGATTACATTTCTTATTACAACATTTAAGAAAGTTCAAAATTAAAGAACAGACACGTAGGCTATTGAACCGGAACTAAGTAGATAAAAATAGATCCACATATATAAATCAATATTTGATACAAGTGTCAAGGTAATTCAATAAAAAGAATAGTCTTTCAATAAATGGTACTGGAATCATTGCACATCTACATGCAAACAAAATAAAACAAAACCTCAATGAATGCATAGCACTACATTAAAAATTATCTCAACATGTGTCATTGATCAAAATGAAAATCTTAAAATAAAACTTTTAGCAGAAAATTTAGGAGAATAATGTTTTGTTTAAGCAAAAATGGCTTATAACACAAATGAAGGACCATCAAAGATAAAATTAATTTTATTTTATTAAAATATAAACTTATTGTAAAGGATATTGTAAAGAAAAGAAAAGACAGTCTGTAGACTGAGAGAAACTATTTTCAAAATACATAACTGAAAAATGACTCATTTACAAACTACATAAAGAATTCTCACCATGCGACAATAGGGACACATACAATTTGCCCCCCAAATTGAACAAATTTGAACAGACAATTTACCAGGAAGATATTTGGGTGACCAATAAGCAAATGAAAAGAAAAACTTTGAATCATTTTCATTCAAAATGTACAAGTTGAAATTCCACTGGCTTACATTGTTAAAATAACTACAAACGAAAAAACAAAACAAAACAAAAAACCCCCAACAATTCCAAGTGTTGGTGAGGATATAAATCAACTGGAATTATTATGCATTGGTTGTAAAAATACAAAATGTCATAGCCAATTTAAAAAAACAGTTTGACAATTACCTACAAAATTTAACATCTATTTTCCATATGACCCATTCATCTCATTTAAAAAATTCACTCGAGACAAAAAAAGGAAAATACAAAGATCTCTATATGAATGTTTTTATCAATTTTATTTGTAGTCAGCAAAAACAGAAAGCAACCCAAATGTACATCAGTTTGTAAATGGATAAATAGACTGTGGTATATTCCTTGCACAAAAATATTCCTCAGCAACAAAAAGAACAAATTGCTGACATAGTAACCATATGGCCTAATATAAAACAAATTATGCCAAGTGACAGAGGTCACACATAAAAGCCAAATAGCATATGATTTTGTTTATATGACATTAGAAAAAGGGCAGAATTTTGGAAGACAAAACACATCAATGACAAATATACAACCATACACATAAAAATATCTAGAAAATCTCATTTAAAATGGGTGAGTTTTGCTGTCTCTATGTAAATGTCAATAAATCTATCTTTAAAACAAAAAGAAAAATTACTTTTGCAACCATGCAAGGAATACACTTTTATAATAGATGGAACAAAGAGAAAAGGATCTTCAATAAATCAAACTGGAACTTTTGCCTTTTCAGCAATTCAAGCAATGGGAGTGGGCTAGGTTCAGAATGAAATCTAGACACCAATTCTTCAAAAGTGTTCTGATGACAAATGTCGAACACCCCAAAAGTTCATCTTCAAATGGTGCTGTGGGTTGAGCACTACAATCACTTCAGTTTTAACTTAATTTGGTTAGTTGTAGCATCGTTTTGCATGGTTTCTTAGTTTATTTGACACACTATATTAATGGAGGCAGAATATCTGTACTTAATTCAATTTGATATTTTAAGTTAGAATTTTTAAAAATAATATTTAAATAATAACTTCATTTGATTCTCAAACAAGGCTGAGAGGTAAGCATCGTGTTACTATTGGGGAAAACTGGAATCCAAAGAAAAATATTTTTAAAATGTATTTTTAACTCATAAGTAAATATTGCACATATCTATTGTGTACAAAATGATGTCTTAAAATATGTATACATTGTCAAATGTCTAAATAAAGCTAATTAACATATAATTTACCTCGAATGCCTATCATTTTGTATGTGTGTGTGGTAAGAACAATTAAAATTCTACTCTCTTAGCAATTTTCAAATATATGCTACGTTGTTGTTAACCATAGTCACCTAAATATCTTGAATTTAGAAAGACATTTGTTTTAACTCAGGTTTTACAACAAGTTCAAGCTACAGTTCAACTCTGGATTTCCTTATCTTAAGTGTTATGTTCTCTCCAACATGCCATATTTCATTAATCCTGTGAACCTCTGAAAAGGCATCACAGAATTCTACAACACACCTGCATTAACAGGCAGAACCCACAGGTGATTTCTCTGCCGATGACTGCCTACTGCTATTTTCATGGAGGAAGCTACTGACAGTCAACACATGTTAGAGCAATTTTTTCAGGATGAGAAACTAATCTACTAGATCCTTGCAAACACAAAGGTGTTCTGTGGTGGTTATGCTGTGCAGAACCTAAATCTAGAGATATTTAAAATATGCCCCAGGAGCTGCAAATTAATTTGTTACACTGTTCATTCCCTTTTCTGCACATTTTGGCATAACTGATGTGTTTATACAACTCATTATGCTAAATGCAATGAATTGCAGTTATTTAGATATGAAAGTGGTAGAGACTCTGTCAAGTGTATGGTTTGCTGTTTTCATATTTTAAAAAGGTGGGTATTAGATTGTGCTTATTCAATTCAATACACTTCACCTGAAGAAATATTGGAGCAAACAGCCTAAAGAGAACAGACCTTGAATTTGTTGTGAAAACCGAGACAAATAAGAAAATGCCATTGAAATCAATGCCTGGGAAGTACAAGAGTATACACAATACAGAATGTTGCAATTGTTATAATAAAACTGAAAATATCTTGGTATTAAATGTCACAATTATCTCTTTAGGCATGCTTCTCCATTGTGTGTGGATTCCTTGATGGAAGGGCTTTATGTATTTTTTTCAAACCCAATGCCTGTTGCATAGTAGATATTTCATAAAATTAGTAAGAAATTAAGAAGTAACGCAAGGAGGATGAAAAGAGATAAGAAAAGGAAAGGACAGATAGAAGGAAGGAAAGGAATGGAGGGAGAGAGGAAAGAGGGAGGAAGAAAAAGAAATAAGCTCAGGAGAAAGCCAATTTTAATTTTGGTCTAAAGAGTTGGTGAAGATGTCATAGAGAAGAAAGTTTATAAGTTCTGATTTTAATTTTGGTCTAAAGAGTTAGTGAAGATGTCATAGAGAAGAAAGTTTACAAGTTCTGACTTAAGGCTCCCATTGATTTGTTGTTGGAGGGGGAGAAGAGGAAGAAAAAAGTAGACTATCAGTTAATATCCAAAAAGGGGAAAATACCATTTGACGTGACGTTTATTTAAAGAAAAAATATTCTGACCCAGTGTTTAGGGGCTAACATTTCAACCCTTGCTCCTGGTATTTTGCAGTGGTTGGTACTGTCCTAAAAAAAGTCACTATAGTGTTCAGACTTGGAGAAGTTTGAAGGATGAAGTAAGGTGAGAAGGTATTTTAGGAAGAAACACAATCAAGATACCATTGTCCAATGTCAATTTTGCCATCCTTGATTGTATTATGGTTTTTATGTATGGAGATGACCAAATAATGTAATGTTCTACTCAACCCCTCCCCCTAGTTGCACAAGCCCACCTGTGAAATGAGTCAATGTCAGTACCCTGACTTTGGTATATTACTTCTGAAGTCTCGGGACCGTAAAGCTGGGGTGCGTGGGTTGCATCTCACATCAGTGAGTCAGGAGTTCTGGGCTATGGGCTACCTCTGAAAGGGAGAAGATATAGCCTTGTAGGTTATTTGGCTGTCGTTGACCAATGACAATTCTCCAGCTTCTTTGTGAGCCCTTAGAAGCCAACATTGGCACTTCTGGGTCTGGGTATTGTCATTATGTTTAAGTTTATTTATAATTATAAAGATATAGGGTATAAAATGTATATGTATGGTAATGTTTGCGCATAGGAGTGACCCAAGAACTATATATACTAATTTTTATTGTTATGAACTTTGTATGCGTTCCATGAATTCACTTTAGTTTTGAAATTGTTTGGTATTAGCGCAACTTGTTCTCAATGCTTACTTATTGAACTGAATTGCCTCCAATACAATTTTCTTGGTCATATATTATATTTTGCCTGCTCTACTTCTCAAAACTTGTGACAATTTCACATTGTGTTATAGACACAAGATATATTTGCATATCTGGTTTACTAAAACAGGTCAGTTTTATTGAAGCATAATTTGCCTATATAAACTTTTAAGGGGTAAATAAATTATTCTATATTTTGATTTTGGTGGTGATGATGTGATTGTCCTGCCTTTTTAGCTAACATGATAACAAGTATACTCTGGTAAAATAAACCCTAAAGCTGATATCTGAGCCACGTGCCACAAAGTCAACACTATCAAAATGTTTATGGGTACAAACACATACTTTAACTGATGCTATACACCGTTAGATTTCCATTATTCATGCTGTGCTGTTATGGTTAATACTAACAAGCTGGGGGACAACTCTTCGACTCACAGTGTTCTGCTTATTTTTCCTGTTGAGAACAAACACATGAAATTGGAAAGTTATATTGTCTCCATATTGCAGACGAAGAAATGAAAGAATCTCTCAGACTTAAAATGCCCCTTCTTTCCTATATCTTGAGCATTGTCAGTTGCTGGAGGAATTAAAGTACAGTGGATATTCATTATAATGATAGACTAGTTAAGCATGTCCTCTAATGTTTTATTGGAATTCCTCATGGCATTTTCTTTGTGTGATTAGTTCTTGAGAATGATTCTATGATCTCTCAAGATATCCTTTGTTTCTCTGAGGTTATATCTCTGAAAATTAATATGTCTGGTCCGAAACGATGACACCCACTACCTATAATGCCTCAGAACTATTTCACCTACAGCTGTTCACTCTCACAGCCTTTGAAAAGTCTGGTACCCGGATTTGTTTATGGTCGGCAGGAAACTCATGCTGTTGAGTTTCATGAGAAAGTTATAAATGAGGATCCAGATATGCCCAGGTAGTAGGTGTATTGTATGGTCAGATGAGTTAATAAAATGCAGACACCAATGGGTTGGTAAAACACGTTTTCAACATTGGCAAGTTTCTGTGTATGCAATTCTCCAACATATATTGATATCACTAACAGGTCAGAAATCACATATTATCACAATTAATTTGGAAAAATAAAACTTCAGCTAATGCTTAGCTAAACATAAGATTATTTTACCTATACTTTAAAATGTTGCTTTAAGCCAGGCTCGGTGGCTCAGCCTGTAATCCCGCGCCTTTGGGAGGCTGAGGTGAGTGGATTGCCTGAGCCCGCGGGTTCGAGACCCGCCTGGGCAGCGAGACCTCATCTCTACAATAAATCAAAAAATTAGCCTGACGTGGTAGTGCGCGCCTGTAATTCCAGCTACTCAGAAGGCTGAGGCAGAAGGATCGCCGGAGCTCAGCAGGCGAGGCTGTGGTGGCTGGGAGCGGCCACTGCACTCCAGTCTGGGTGGCAGAGTGAGACTCCAACTCAAAAAATAAAAAAAATGAAATGTTGCTTTAACTGAAGATCACCATTACCTTTTAATTGGACCAATCTGTCTCTTTTTACTTTGGTTCAAATTTGAAAGATGCTACCTGTGTAGTGGATAAAAAAATAAAGACACAAAAGCAAAGTATCTAGATCTGGTTGGACAAAAGCTTACCTGCATATCTGTGATTATTTATTGATCTTTGCTTTAGCTTGAGTGTCCTGAGAAGTGAGAAATGAAACTGACTATAAGTGTTCTAGTGATAACTACCTCAGGTGTTTGGAAAGATCTGGCCCATAATGGAATTTAGAACTATTTATTCCTTTCCCTTCCAAGTAACACCAAATATACTGAGTATTGTGGGGAAGAGGGCCTCATGGACACTTTCTATTTAGGACATCTCAATTTCACTTCTTTGTTTTAACCTCTTTTTTCCTCCTTTCTCTCTTGTTCTCACTTTCCTTTCTCTTTCATATAGGTTGTTTTTAATCTTCCCCATGGTTAATATCAACATCATCTACAGATCATACTCTTTGCACTGTTTCTGGGATTAAACCTTTAAGTTATCACTGACTGCCCTTTAGAAAAATAGAAATATTACTGACATTTCCTGTAAAAGTTTCATATCTCTTCAGTAGCTTTTATTCTACCTAAGTTAATTGAATTTGCATTAATTCATTCTTATCAACAGCCCTGTTAATATTTCCATGTGTCTAGACAAAGCACATTTCAAGGTAAAAAAAAAATCTAAATAAAGCCTCATACTCAACTTTTGATCTACAGAAGTTTTGATTGCTGCAAAAGGCATGGAACATCCTGCCTCAAGGTTGTTAAAAAGATATATGTTTTTAATAAGTAAATTGGGTTTTATTTTAGAAGACATATAATAGATGATGAAGATCTAGTTTAATTCTTAGAACAAGTCCAAATACGGGGCTCTATGTTGTTCTTGGATTATTTCAACCAAGCAGAGTTCTTCATATAAAATAACCACACACACACACACACATTCACACATGCACACACATACACACACGTGGAAGTTTGTTAATTTATAAACACCCAAGTCATACATACTATGATACAAGAATGCGCTACAAACTCCATGACTCTCAGTCCTATGAAATATCCACAGGGTGTCCTATGTTTGGAGAATGGAAAGGGTTGAGAAGTTTTTTCATTTTGAAGACCAAAACATATTAACATAAAACATCTGTCTCTCATTGCTGAGGACCAAAATCTCTTCCTCTACAACTGTAATGTGTGTGTGCATGCAAGTGTTCCTGGGATATTTTTCATGCTGGAAGAACTATTTTCATAGTGCAGAGTATTCTATTTATTAGGGAGAGTACTAGACTACAGATATGGATATTGTCGTTGAAGCAAACTGTAAATTTTGTTTCAAATGTGCCGTACATTTCAGACAAATAAATTTAAACTTTGATGACTTTTGTTTGAGTCCTAAGACCATTTGTGCTCAAATAAAAGACAAAGTTCTCAAATTATAAAACCATTGAATTTACCCTAAGAAATAAAAGGGAAGACAATAATTTCAAACACTTTGAAGTATGTCATTTTTATACTGAATTAAAATGTTATTTCCTTAGAAGTTCATGTATTGAGTATTGTCTTTGCATAAGAATTTAGGAAAGTAAACCCTATAGACTATAGGAAGATGAATAAGACAAAATCCTTATCTCCAAAAGCTTGAAAACCAAAGGGGAATCACTCACATTTCTAAATAAACCAATCTAAAATGATTTCATCTTTGCTATACTTGCGATTTTATTTTCCCTCTTCCATCTCTCTTCTTCTCCTAAATAGGACTTGCTTAAAGAAATTGTTTTTATATATGCCCTCCTCTACAAACCAGCCACACTCTTTAAATTCCTTGTCCAACGTGTTTATATAAAAAGATAGGACGCAGACGTCTATTTTCTACCCAGTTCATTTTTCCACACATCCCTTCTCCAGATATTAAACCATATGAAAGATGAAGTGCATCAGTGGTAAATGTCCAATCTGCCTTGAAAGCAGCCAATTAGCAACTCACAGTCTGTGGTAATTGTCGCAGCAGTCTTCTCTGGATTTCAATCAACACCTTATGAAAACAATCAAAGACCAAGAGTAAAAGAAGGGTGGTGTTTTATTCACAGCCAACATTTACTGACATAATTCAACCTTTAGCCATTTTATATTCCTGATGGGCTGCATGGTGTTTATTCCACTTGTAGAGTTCTCCACAAAGCTGGAGAGAAGTCATCCTTGAGATGATGGTAAGGCGAGGCAAAATATCTTTGGTGAAACTGACCAAGAAAGCATGGTTTTTGCAGCATAAAATCTCAGCCATTTGCTTTCCTCATAAATGGTTTAAGACTCAGAGTGAAAAGCATATTTAATGCAGAGTTAAGAAGGGAAGGCAAGAGTGTTTGTGTAGTTTATTTAACAAGATTTTTCTAAGGTCTAATTTTTTTCTTTCTTTGACTATTAGGTCATTTCAGACATGTTTTGAGCTCTTAAAACACTTGGAGACTTTATGGCAATTATTCTTGTCAAAAAATGTTAGAATTCATCGTCACCAACATCATCATCAACAGCAGAATTTTTTTTACCATCATCTTCATCATTTTTGCAAGAAAATCAGTATAGTATAGTATTTAAGAGAGTGGACACTGAAGACAACTCATATCGTTTACATTATTTCCTGACCATAAATAACAAAGTGAAGTATTGTGAAAAATGCAAACAAGAAATAGGAATGCCATTATAAGTCAATTTGATCTAATCGAGAGGCATTGAGAGAAACTGCCCTAACTGTAGAAGTGACATTACAGCTGAGATTAAATCGCATGGCTAGGAATTCACAAGATTAAGAGGGGCAGAGAGAAAGCAATTGCTCTGGGTAAAATACAAGCTGTTAATGTGTTTAAGAGGCATTTTAAAATTGGGAGGAAGAAGTCATAATTGCAAAGAGCACAGGAGCCGAAAGGGGTATCAAATGTTTAGAATTCCCAATTCAACAGGATAAATAGTAGACGATTTATTCTACCTGATTCCCAGCTCCGGGGGAGAGGAAAACTCTGTCCAGCCAGGGAATGCTCCAGAAAAAATATTGGCTTAGTAGAGCAAGAGGGAATTTTGTTTTCTGTGAAGATCTCCATAAAGAATAAGAAATTGCAGATTCCCTGAGATATTTGGCTTCTAGGCTGAATCTCTGTGAGTGAAGCCAAGGATTCTGCATTTAATTAAGCTCCTGGTGATTCTTATTCACACACAAGGATAATGTGGGAATGTTTAACATGAGGAACTTTGAATGTACAATAGAGAGGACTGTCATTCTAAATGCAATACTTTGGATAATGTGAAGACCTTCAGTGAATGTGTCTTAGCTAGGACTGCCATAACAAAATACCAAAGACAGGTGGCTTAAAAAAGAGACATGTATTTTCTAACAGTTTTGATGTCTGGAAGTTATGGTCGGGTTCAGATGAGGGCTCTCTTCTCTGTGTCCTCCCACGGAAGTGAGAAAAGCTTGGGAGGAGGGAATACTTCCTCTTCTCATAAGGACTCTGTCCTTATCCCATTGTAAAACCTTAATTACTCCCTTCTAAAAGCCCTATCTTCCAATAAAATTACATGGAGATTTAGAGTATTAACACACACATTTTAAGGGAATACAATTCACTCCATAGCAAAAAAAGAAAATCTCTGATCATCCCAACAGTCTGGCTAGGTATCTCAGATGTTTGCCGTCAGCTCAGTCCATGACTTCATATTTTCAGATTCAACAGAAAAAGAACGACTCCAGATTCACAAAAGGTTGCATATTTAATAGAGGTAGGTCACTTACATGAGACTGCAAGTCTCTTCATTCTGGTGCTCTGGGATCCTATAGAGAGAAGTGGGAGCACATGTGATGCAAGAAATGATTGCTGATTCTGAATTTTCATCAAGTTGTATGTATGCGTGTGTACATAAATGTTATCTATCATGCTTTAATATATGTTATATGCATATTATATCATATTTAAAATACTTTAATATATGTGAGTATGTATATTTTGTGCAAAGGTAGCCTACCAAAGGCAATATTTGTACCTTTGTTTTGCACTTAACATACACATATTCTAGAATCTTTCTTATCGGTACTGCCTAGTATAAAACTGCCTCATATTTGTTCATAAATGTACACAAATTTAGTTGAACCATCTTGCATTAATTGACTTTTAGGGTATTGCCACTTTTATGCCATTACAAATAAAGTTTCAATAAATTAATATTAATAATTCATTTCACACATGATCTGGTATAATAGAATAGATTCCCAGATATTGGAATACCTAAGTCAAAGGTAATGAATTTCTTATTTAGATGGGCATTACTAATTGTTCTTCTGAAAGATGGGCCATCCTCTGCTCTCGTTAGCAATATGCGGATAGCTTACTTTCAATTGAATTGATTTTTCTAATGTAATTCCAGTTTTTTTTGTTTTTGTTTTTTTTTTGAGTAGGAGTCTCACTCGGTCGCCCAGACTGGAGTGCAGTGGCCGCTCCCGGCCACCGCAGCCTCGGCCTGCTGGGCTCCGGCGATCCTTCCGCCTCAGCCTTCGGAGTAGCCGGAATTACAGGCGCGCGCTACCACGCCCGGCTGATTTTTTGATTTATTGTAGAGATGAGGTCCCGCTTGCCCAGGCGGGTCTCGAACCCGCAGGCTCAGGCAATCCACTCACCTCACCCTCCCAAAGGTGCGGGATTACAGACTGAGCCACCGAGCACGGCTGTAATTCCAGTTTTAATGGACTTGTTGAGGTTAGCCACACTTAAGTGTATTCTAATAAAAGTAATATAGAAATACATACCCTTTTATATGTTAAATATTTCAATATGGACAAATATATTAAAAATATCAAGTCCCTTAAAATTTCTTACCATTTACACAGCTCCTATGTATGTATTATTTGGGTAATTTTTGTCCATTGGACACTGCAATTTATATAACTTTGCATGTCAAAAGATATTACTTTACATAATTTCCCGTTTACACTTTGAAGAATCCCATAGTATGGCTATGCTGTCATTGGTTCACCATTTTCCTCTATGGTGGGTACTTCACTTGCTTACAATAAAATCTGGGTACATATTTTCTATTTTAGCACTACCAATAAAAACATAATGTGAGCCATACATGTGAATTTAAATTCTCTTATAACAACATTAAAAAAAGGAATGAGAGAAATTAATTTTTAAAATATATTTTATGGAAATCAATATACACAAAGCATTAGTAAGCCCACATATAATCAGTATAAAACATCATTACAAAATTGTTAGTACTTTCTCCTACTAGAGTTTTGAAGTTTGTTGTGTATTTTGAAATTAGGACACATATCTGTTTGGACCTGGCATATTTGAAGTCCACGTGGCCACATGAGGCTACAGACATCTTTATTGTACCCTGGCCCTCTATATACCTCTATATACCCTCCATATTTATAGAATATATGCCTGTGTGCATATATCCTACACACATCCTGTGTACATACTTTGTAATATGGGAGTTTCCTATCCCAGAGGATAGATACTTAAACATCTGATAACACACAGCATTTACACTTTTAATACTGACATAACTCAGGGACCCTTGAGGACCAGATATGTGCTAAGCATCCTCTAAGTTCTGTGTTCCTGGTATTTCCTGTTAATTAGAACACTTCATGAACCTCTGATAGGATATTTTCAGGAGATATCATTGGGCAGAGATTATTGCTGAATATAATCTATAAATATCTCCAGATGTATTTAAATGGAACCAATGTCGTGCTTTATCTAAGACATGGGCTTCTTGTTATGGCCAAAGGCTGTAATAGCTGTTGAATTTACTGTTAATTTAGGCATTACTAAATTGGTCATTAAGATGTTATTAAAAATTTACTAAGAAAAAGCAGCCAGAGGTCACATATTCAAAGGAATCCTGAATCCTAACCCCTGTGACCAAACTTTCCTTAGGTCTCTGATGACCTTCAATAACTTATAATTAATACTGGATAAGCCTTTTGGGTCACAAACTATCCTATCTGATTTAATCCATGAAGGAAAAGTCACCGCAGGATACTCCCTTATGGGCAGATATTAAAACTTACTTTATTTCACCTGAGTGGAGAAAGTGCAATTAAACCCTTGTCCTTCAAATGAGCAGAACTAATTAATTTGCTTAAAAGGGCATCTGAAACATCTGAGAAACCTTATAAAAATCTCACCTTATTTCACATTTGCAAAGAGTGACATGTTTAACTAAAGGAGGATGTCAAAAATGATGTTAAACTTAACCAATTTCTAAGCCATGATTCTGTAACAGTAGACATGATAAAAATGGATAATGGACTCTTTTTGCAAAAACTACATTTGTCAAATATGGTGCTTAAGACATAAAAGAAAAACATCTATGAAGGAATTTGTATTAGTCAGTATCAATGCTCTGATAAAGCAATGTGCAGTATTAAACATGGTCCACATTATGAAACATCCCTCAGTCTACCGGTAGGAGACCTTTCTAGGTTTGCTTTAATTTACCAAATAATATTCATGTAATTGTAGGGAGTGCAGAACAGAAAAAGTTACATAAAAGGGGCAAGTTTTTGACATTAGTCAGCAATTCTTGGTAATAAAGGTTGACTCTTGGGAGTCTTGAGAATATGGTACATTCTGGGGGGAGGTGAATAACCCTATTGTGCCAGCTTCAAGGGAAAGAAAAGTGAAGGAAGAGCCATGCAGGTTTCCTCAGTGGGTTTTTGCCTTGTAAAAGGTAAAATTTCAAGGATACCCAAATCATTTTTTGTAAGAAAGAGGAATATTTCATAAAATAGGTATAAATGTGTTCTGAAATGTGAAAATATTGCTTTGCTACCAGAAAAAAATGTGCTCCCAAGGATGAGGATATAAATGTCAAACAATTTTTGCAAATAGTTTTAGCAAAGGAAATGAAAAATTATAAAATATTATTTTTATATAATTATCTATATGCTTCAATTATCATAAAAGCAATACATATGTGCACATAACCAGTATTACAAAACTGAATCGTTTTTTAAAAAATAAGTAATGAAAGTAAGATATGAGACTTTTACCCTTTTCATAGCTAACTCTAGCAGATTCCTACGATTAAAAAACAAACTGAAAGATGGATTGCTATAGTTTTTAATCAAAGATGGAAAGCCACATCTCAACTCAATTAAGTAAGCTTTGAGCAACTGGAGAAACAACACATGCATATAATTTATCCACTGTTACTATATATGTTGCCAGATGACTAATTAATTCAGATTTAATCAATGACAAATTTGTCATGATTTAGAGAGAAGTTAGACTGATGTTTATAAATTTTTTAAAAACAACTTACTTGAAAAAGAAATAACATGAAGATCAGAAATAATACTTCGACTATCATAAGATTACAGAAATTACAAACTGAATCTCAACTAAGTCTCAAATGTTAATAGGTTAATATTAAATCATACCTTTTACTTTTATAAACTGGTTCTCTTAAGTGTACCTACAAAGGAAATCTTTTAATGGTTTATACCTAGTTACTCTGTTCTTGGAAATAACATTCATAATAGTAGATTATGGGTGTGGATTTCCAACATATATTTGCTTTTTTTTAGATGTTGCAGTAAATCATAAAATAATATTTGAATTGCAAGAGAAATAGCCAAGATTTTTCCTCTCTCTTTTGCACATTTAAATTACAGGCTGGCATTTTTAACTATCAGTATAAGTGTGAATTATGTATTTTAAGTAATTTGTCTTGCAAGCTCTAGAAAAATGAATTTTTTAAAAGAGATCATGGCCCTAATTTTGCATTTTCAGAGTTATACCATTTTCTCCTTTGCAACAACTGTGTATTAAATGTTTCCAACTGATCTCTGTCAGCTTGTGTTCTGTGATAAATTTTGCCTGTGTTTCTATCTAAAGGTGTAACTGATGGGGCAGAAATAACACAATCTCAGTGAGGTTTGTGTCCTACATTCTATGAAGTGATTAACTATTTTCTAGAAACAAGACATAATTAGGCAGCTATTTTCTAGAAACAAGACATAATTTTACTACCCATACTTGTTCTCAATACTTGGATCTGAATTCACAATAGTAAGAGTGTGTACATGTTTAGGATGCCATTAGAAAGCATATAAATACACTCAAAATCATAGCAATTTTTACCATTGCATACAACAATATAGATAATAAAAGCTTTTGTCCTTCTTTCTCAAGGCATAAAAAATGGGTTAAACTACACACTTTGAGTTTCCAACCATATACTCAAAACAGGATGACTAAGCATCAATCAATCAACAGCAAATATATATTTCAAATCATGCACATATAAAGCATTGCACCTGTGAAATAGCTAATGTTGATTGACATCTTTCTTTGTATCCAACAAATCAGAGTTCAACATGCATTAATTCATTCAATTCTCACACTATTCTGTGATAATATATTGTAATGAACGGCATGTTTTGGTATCCCCAAATTCATATATTGAAACCTTTATCCCCAAGGTGAAATGATGAGGTCATGAGGGTGGAGACTCATGAATTGAATTAGTATCCTCATAAAAGGGACCCCAGACAGCTTCCTCATGAGGACACAGTGAGAAGACACCATTTGTGAACTAGGAAGCGGGTCATCTCTAGGCCTTGAATCTACCATGCCTTGATCTTGGACTTCCAGCCTGCAGAACTAAGAACTAAAATATAGGTTGTTTATAAGCCACCCAGTCTATGGCATTTTGTAATAGCAGCCTGAGAAGACTAAGGTATACATTATTTCCATTTTATAGATAAGAAAAGCAAGTCAAGCAGATGGGTGACCTGTTCCCCTCTGTGTTAGTCCTGAAACCATCTCTCTCTCTGATGCTGACCCTTTTGCTTTCTGTTTATTAGGACCTTTGTGATGATATCACATCTCCATCTCAAGATTTTTAACTAAATCATATCTGAAAAGTCCCTGTTGCTTGTAAGGTGACAGATTCACAAGTAGCAAATATTAGGCTGTGATCATCTGGGGCGGCCATTACTCAGCCTACTAGAATAAAGCCAGACAAAATAGGGTGAAATAAATTAGCTTGATGTTAGCCTTGAATAATAAGAATAAGGGATAGACAGGACAGACAGGACACTTGCCAGCACAACAAAATTGCACATACTTCTAGGAATAATAATAGAATTGGGTACTAATTTTATTTTTCCCATGTTTTATTGCTTTGAAAATATGTTTACTTGTATCTTTCAGTTTTGATGTGATTTCATTTTTGTAGAATTTTATTGTAGGTTTTTAATGATAGGTGAAGAAATCAAATTTCAGTAAGTTTGGGTCTTTGAGCACATGAGTCATGATGTTATCAGTATCGAAAGAAAGAAAGAAAGAAAGAAAGAAAGAAAGAGAGAGAGAGAGAGAGAGAGAGAGAGAGAGAGAGAGAAAGAAAGAAAGAGAGAGAGAGAGTGAGAGAGAGAGAGAAAGAAAGAGAAAGAAAGAAAGAAAGAAAGAAAGAAAGAAAGAAAGAAAGAAAGAAAGAAAGAAAGAAAGAAAGAAAATAGGGACTCAGGCAGATATTTGTATGCCAATGTCCACAGCAGCATTATTCCCAAAAGCCAAAAGTTAGAAGCAACCCAAGCGCCCATTGAAAGATGAATGGATAAACAAACTATGGCTTATACAAACAATGCAAGATTATTCAGCTTAAAAAGAAAGGATATTCTGATGCAACAACATGGATGAACCTTGAGGACGTTATATTGACTGAAACAAGCTTGTTATAAAAGGACAGTTATTGTGTGATTCCTCTTGTGGGAGGTATCTGGGGTAGTCAAATTTTTGAAAAGAGAAGTTGGGACAATGGTTACCAAGGGCTGGGAGAGGAGGGATGTAGAGTTCATATTTAATGAATGCAAAATTTCAGAATGCAGAATTTCAGTTTGGGAAGTTGAAAGTGTTCTGTAGGTGAATGGTGGTGGATGCACAACAATGTGAATATAGTTAATGCCACTAAACTGTACATTTAACAAATGGTTAAGATGGCAAAATGTGGCCGGGTTTGTTGGCTCAGCCTATAATCCTAGCACTTTGGAAGGCTGAGGTGAGTGGATTGCCTGAGCCCACGGGTTCGAGACCCATCTGGGCAACTTGGCGAGACCTCATCTCTACAATACATCAAAAAAATTAGCTGGGCGTGGTAGCGTGCACCTGTAGTTCCAGCTACTTGGAAGGCTGAGGTGGAAGGATCGCCGGAGCCCACCAAGTCGAGGCTGCAGTGGCCGGGAGCAGCCACTGCCCTTTAGTCTGGTGACAGAGTGAGACTCCAACTCAAAAAAAAAAGATGGCAAAATATACGCTGTGCACATTTTGCCACAACAAAAAGGAATCATACCGTGGATTTGCATTTATAAATGAAAAAAACTGAGCTTCAGGAATTTTTAGTACTGGAGCAAATGAGTCAGGTAAAAGTGACCCTAGTTTGGTGAGTCTTCTTTCCACAAGGCAGGGCAGAACTGGTGTGACTGGATTGGGTTAAGGTCTTTATACAGATTAAGACAAAGGTTGGGAGGTTTTGAGAAGCAATAAGGATACAGATGGGAGGCTGGTCTCATGAATTCCTGAAAGATTTATCAGCGTAGTGGCAGATCTTAGCCAAGCCTGAGGCTTTTCACCATATTCTTTGTATACATAACCAAAAGGTTTTGCCCTTTTCTGATCTAAGCTGGAATTCATGATTCAAATCCAAGCACAAAAACACAGGAGATGGATGAAAGGAACCATCTTTTTAAAAATTTTTGTTATGAAGATGTGTAGTACATTTCAGGGTTAGGTATACAAACATTGATCATGCAGGTACTCTTGTTGATGAGGTATGCCCCCAGACTGGATTAAAAAAATGTGGTACATATACACAATGGAATATTATGCGGCCATAAAGAAAGGAACCATCTTGATGTTACCAAACCCAACTGGGGTCTGCTCGCCCGGCACAGTAAGGGCAAACATCCACACTGAGGTTTTGCAGTAGGAGAAAGACAAGTGTTTATTTGCAGGGAACCAAGCAAGAAGAATCAGGCAGCTTGCACTTAAAACCCTACTTCCCTT
This sequence comes from Cephalopachus bancanus, assembly GCA_027257055.1. NCBI lineage: Eukaryota > Metazoa > Chordata > Mammalia > Primates > Tarsiidae > Cephalopachus > Cephalopachus bancanus. Next base: position 672,379 of record JAPVLO010000667.1, on the reverse strand, counting down.
ATGGTTTATAGTTAAAGGCTTTTGGTAAGTTTTAGGAAAGAAGTTATAAACAAAACTGTACATCAACACATGGAAGTTATGTAACAATGAAGACAAAATTCTATCATAACTAACTCCATTTTAGACTGGGGCAGGGGGCTCTGATCGCTGTTCATGATTGCATATGGGCTAGAATAATCTTTAAATTTTGAAAAGATAACGTAGGAACAAGTATGCAGCTGTGGAAACTAATTCTAGGGAAAAAGAGAGTATGTACACTAGGTTTTGTTAAAGATTTAAAGAAATATTGCGACCTGACCAAGAACAAAGAAGCTTCCCAACCTCTTCGAACTGTTGCTGATGCCCAGTTGTTTGCAGTCATCAGTCACCTCTTGATTACAGCTCCTTCACATAACTTTCTCCAAGCTCTTTTCTCTTTAAAATCCCTCTGATACGCCTGAGGAAATCAAGGGTGTCTTAGAGACATTAGTCTGCCATCTCCCCAGGCGGCTGGATCTTGACTGAACCTGTTTTCCTTACACCAATCCTTGTGTCTCAAGTTTGACTTGTGAGAGATAAACAGCCAAAACTGAGTTTGGTTGATTTGACTTAAAAACGTGGAATATCTTGAAGCTGCAGGACTTACAGGTCATAGGTGGATTCAAAGATTCTGTGATTTGCTATTGGTTAAGGAAGATAAACTTTGTTTAAAAACTTGGGATCAGCCGAAAGGAAATGATAGGTCTGGTCATGGGTATGATTTCCTCTCAGCTCCTTGGGAAGAAATTCAGAACAAAGAAAAACAGTCAGAGCTCAGTCTTCAGTTCATCCGCATCTGACATCCACATGGCAGCTGATGGCATTTGTTCGAGGTCCGGGATTCTGAAAAGCAACTCAAGGATGTATTTTAATATGTTATCTTTAGGTTCTTTGAGGAACCAAACAACTTGTGGCTCTAACTTCTATGGCTACTATTTTTACTTATTATTACCTTCTTGCTTATTATGTTGCTCATTTATTCCTCAGGTGCTGGAGTCTCACTAGCTAGGTGCCTAGAATGTCCCTTGATAGAACTCAAATTTATCCATTATTTTCATACTTGGGGGGAGGACACAATGGACCCCTAAGAGGGGTCCCTGCTCTATCTCATTACGAGTATCAAGTGTTTAGTACAGGAAATAGAGCAGCCAAATGCAGTTGCTAGTTTCAGATCATCCTTGATTTTGAAAACAACTTTACAGGTGTGATCATATAAAGGTTCGTTAGCAGCTGTGCAACTTGTCAGCTAGAGGCAGAGACCCAGGTGTCACACTGACAGTCTCAGTGTTAACAGCCTTTCTAGTGAGCTGCTGGGGGTAGGAGACACAGAGCTGTGGTTTTCATAAATCATGCAGGGATCATGAAGACGTCAGCTGCTGTCTTCTTTTTTTCTTTTCAACAATGGCTGAATAAAATGTGTCATTTATTTCAATTCAATATATTGAGCACCTGCGTAGACAAGCACTCTCAAATACAATGCCCATACTTAAAAAGCTCCTAACCTAGCCCTGGAGGCAAACATCCAAACATATCACTAAACTTCAGCATGCAGATTGAAGTATGCATAATAAACTATGGACAAAAATCCAGGCAGGAAAAGTATACAATGTTTGCAGACCTCCTGTGCCATTCTCTCATCCTGACGATTTTTAATACATTTAGCTTTATAGGGTGTTAGATTGATTTTGTTGACTATTAACTCCCCTCAGGACAAACTTGTCTTCTGCGACTTTGGTATTTTATTGAATTATTTCACACATTTTTTTTTTATTTGCTTGGTTACTACTTCTGAATGTTTGTGACCTAAAACTGATTAAGATACAGGATACCGTTATTTTTCAAATTTACTGTGCACAAAGATCTGTCAGGCAATGTGACTAAAATGCAGATTCTGCTTCTGAGGTCTGAGGTGGGGCCCCTTTCTAACAAGCTCCCTGGTGATAACAAAGTTGCTGCCATGGAAGAGAAGCCACTGGGCAGGCACACAGAAAAAGACACAGTTTAAAGCTGCGAGGAAGACTGGTCTTTAAGATTACACCTAGAAATACTCTGTAATGAAAATATTTATCCAAACATTCTGATGGTATAGAATTTAAACCTTGGGATGCAGGATTTCTTGAGGCATTGACATGTGGGTGATATATAATAAAGCCATAGTGAGAAAGAGGGAACAAATGATAGATAGGAAATCTATCTATCTACTTATATGCATATGTGTATTTATGTACACATATGAGCCAAATGCAGCAATCCATAAATTATGTTCTAACAAAAAAAAGTTAATTTCTTCAAGGGGCTGAAAGTAAGAAACGAGAATGAATGCAATGATAACAGGGGTTTTGTTAGGATAGATCTGTGATGCTTACATCAAACATTTATACCCTAAAAATGAACTGAGCAGCTATCCAAATTCAAAACATGTGTATCCCATCTCATTATTCAAAAAGAAAGAACAAGTATGCAGCAACTTTCTGACGGACCCTGGACACCTGTGAAATAGTGGCGGGGAGGAGGGTTTTAGGCCTCTTCTTCTGGGATGTTAGAATATTTTGACAAGAAAGTGAACTTAGAAATTGAGATCTTTATGGTTTGTGACAATACTTACTCTGAGTAGATTTCTCAGAATGTACAATAAGACAGACCTCTTGTAGGTTCATATAGGTTCATATTCTACATGAGGATTGCAGCCCTGCCTTGCACATGAAGCAAATGCATTCACCTTCAAATACAAGTTCTGCTTTCCTTCATGCTTGCAAATTATCATGAAGCCGAAAAATATCCCTTATAAGAAGCTTTGCAGTGTCTCATCTTTTAATCTCTGGGCATTTCTTTGAATTCCTTTCTGCTTTCTCTAGCTTTTTCTATATTTCATATGTGCAACATTTCTGTATTAGGTGGAACTTTCAATACTCTATGAAATTTCTTTTCTGTTAAAGAGATAAAATTAATTTAGATGACACAAGTAGCCAGAAATTTTGACTGACTCTTCCTAAAAAAAACTCGTAAATATACTGCAGAGATTAATATCATGTCACACGTTTTTATACAAGAGCCACATATGTCTTGGACTTCCTACAAAATTGTTGGAAATAGATAAAACTTTGACAAAATGCAGCAGTCCATCAACCTAAAAGCATCTTTTATTATATGTAAAACAGAGTGGGTTTCATAAATGCTTGACAGTAGTTATTCTAAACACAATCCACTAGGGCCCCTGCTCTCAACGGTGTCTTGCAATACACATACAGGTGCTAAACTCAAGGTGAGCAACCATTGTTGCATACAAATGTTCCCACCTGTAAACGCTAACCTTTTGAAATATACAAACACTGTATATTTTTCCTGCCTGGATTTTTGTCCATAGTTTATTATGCATACCTCGCCTGACATTTTCTAGAACCTTTATTTAAAGCTTAGCATTATCACTTCGTCTGCTAAAAAAAATTATATGACTTGTTCTTCATTTTTTCAGGTGGCAAATTTAAATGTTAACTCAAATGGTGATATTTTAACAGTATTGTTTCCTATGCTTTTTTTTTAGCTAATTGGGAATAAGATTTGACCATATATTTTATGTTCAAAACACCATTCCAAATATCAAAAGAGAAAAATATATGTATATTAGTAAATTAAAAATTTCCCAAATCATAGTTTTCAGGCATATTTTTCATTCAATGAATTTAAATACCTGACACATGTTTTCTAGTAATAAATAATGAATAATGTCCTATCTTAGAACAGACTCAATATCATCCTATGTGAATGCAAGAGACCAAAAGTGAATATGTCTTTAAAATATAAGCTGATATTTAAACAGAGCTTTAGAAATAGTTTTTATTTTTCTTTCCTTTTTTCTTTCTTTCTCTCTTTCTTTCTTTCTTTCTTTCTTTTTAATTTTAAAGATGTGGAGTACAATTAAGGATTAGGTATACAAGTGGAAATCATACAGGTAAAGACTGGGCCTCCCTTTGGTCCCCGTTTTGCCTGGCTTGAGATCTGGTACTTATTGATGGCTTATTGATGGCATGTGCCCCCCATCCCTCCCCTGGCAGTGTCCCGCTTACTGCCAACCCCTTTCTTATAGTACTATGGCAAATGTTCAGGGTCCACTTATGAGTGAGAACATGTGGTATCAGTTCTTTGTTTCTGTACTAGATCACTGAGTATTATAGACTCTAGAAACAGCTTTTAAAAGAAGTTTAAAAAACAGCTTTTTTAGAGTCTATAATACTGAGTGATGTATCAAAGAAACGAAGAACTTAGTATCACATGTCATAAGTGGAACTTGAACAATTATCGTGATACTATAAAAAAAGAATTGGCAGTATCAGGCAACTGCCAGAGGTGGGGGAAGGTGGGATTGGCAGTATTGGGAGTCTGTTGGAGGAGGGAGGGCACACTTCATCAACAAGGGTACCTGCAAAATGAACATTTGTATACCTAACCCTAAATTGTATCCACAATCTTTAAAATAAAAAAAAATTAAAAGAGAGAGGGAGGAAAAAACAAAACAAAAGAATATTGTTCTAGGTAATGGCGAGAAAGGGAAATAGTCATGTTATTTATTTATTGGGAAATGTGAGTGAATCTCAAATATGCTATTGGTAGCATTCACAGGAGAGAGCATAGTTTATCAAGACTGGTGTGGAAGATAATAACTATTAACCTTATCAGCACTACAAGCCTCAGCTGCACTACCACAAGCACTACCACGTATTAAATTGAGAATAACCTTTACTGAGTTTGTAGTTTATATGAGGTAGCATTCTAAGGGCTGTATCTGTAGCAACCCCTTTTCATCTTTGTACGAATCCTAAGCTTTAGGTCTGATTCCTAACTCAATATTAGGAATGGATTTGCCACTTCTGGGGATGCTGTATTGTGCAAACTTGTGCTTGGGGGTTACTCCTTATTCTTGCTTTTATCCTCTTCGTGTTCTGCTCTTTCCAACTTCTTTTTCTGTAGATTTCAAGAGTCAGTAACCCCATAAAACCAATAGCCTTATTGAGTTTGCTAATCCATTCTAAACACTATGGAAGACCAGATTCCTGGGTCTGCTTCTGTGGCTGCACCATGCTTGATATACCACCTAAATTGCCAAAATATGGTTGATACCTAGGGTGGATTAATTTGTAGCTATTGCAATTATATGATAGAAGAATTTTTTATGGCATGATAGAGTTAACATGTACATATTATATATTCAAAAAGTGCCAATTCTATATCCAAAATAAAATATCACCTTTATTTTGGAAAACAAAGGCATAAAAAAAACTCTGCAAGAGTTTATGTTATAGGCAATTTCTTAATCCATGACTTTAGAAAATTTCGCTGAATATTTGAAAAATAATATATTTTATATTTGCAATATAAAATATATTGCTAATTATGGTTATTTATTTTCATTTAATTCTTCTCTGTTTGATTGTCATTACCTGTGTTTGTGTCCTTAGCGGTAAGTGCACCAACTCACGAAGTTCTACAATCCATTTCAATCCACAATAATCCTCCTGGAGTAAGACTTGTTTCTTATGTTGTCACCAATAGCAACTTTCCCTTAACTTTGATGAAGCAGTTAATGAGTGCTGAAGAGTATGGGAAAAATTATCCTTTTAAGTATTCATTCATGTCCACATACTTAATATTAATAAGAATATTCTTAAATAGAAACTGTTTCTGTCCTCCACAAAGATACACTTTAGTGTATTTTGGCTTCAGTAATATTACCAAAAAAAGATGACCAATGTGACCCATATTCTTAGTATGAAATATTCAAACCCATTTTTGGAAGCTAGTCTACCTGAGGGCCCCTCATTGGATGTTCCTGTTATAGAACTCCAAAGTTTTTATTTTATTTTATTTTTTAATGTATATGGTTTTCTTGATGCGGACTGTAACTTTTAAAAGCAGAATAACAGCTTTTCCCCTACTGTAAATGTGCACAGATTCTGGGAAACGTTTACACTGCTTCTATCTATGAAAATTTTACCTGATGGGGCACTACAATTTTAAAATCATATCCTCGTTATATATTTAATATACAATGTAATGAATTGCAATGCATATTTAATGTATTTAAGTACATTTTTGCATTATTTACAGGACATTGCAAACTCAGAGGGGGCCTAATTTCAACATTAAAATGAGATCTGCATCACTCTGTTTGATCTATTGCTATGAATTCACCCTCATGTCTCTTACAAATGGTTTCCAATAAATACTGAAATTTGGCCATGAACACTTCCTTTGGTGTAGAAAAACATATAAAAAGTCAATAGAATTTTCTGGGGATTTTTTGTTTGTTTTTACATTATCTAGATAAATCACTCTATTTTCATCTTGTTCATATTGATTTGTTTTTGTGTGAAGTTAAAATATGACTTTAAAGTTATTGGGGAACAGTCCTTTTGTAAATAAAATAAAGGTTAATTCCATCTGTGTTCATTGTCTCTTTTAACAGAAGTTTTCAATCTAATTCTGTGTTGTTGTTTTACTTGCCTATTACCACCTAATAGTTTTGTAATACATGTTTTCCTTAATCCACTTATTTGCAAGAACTTTATCTTTAGTACTGTAGCGATTAGGTTTTGCAATATTTGTAAATTTGCAGATATATTTTTAAATAGAATTTTAGTTTTAAAAAGACCAAAACTGGAATAATACTAGCAAGATTTTTTAAGAATAATATATCTACATAGTTTCAAAAATTAATAAAAAGCTAGCTTGCCTCTCAGATACTACAAGTACATAACTAAATTACTCTTGAAAACCTCCATCACTATTTTGTTTCTTAATTAAATTATAAAAATGTAGTACAATACCATTGAAGAGAAATGTTAAAGTAAGTGCAACCCTGAAATCCAGAGGAAATATTATTTTACTTTAAAGTGAAACACCTTTATTTGAATTGAAAAACACAAAATTTCAGTGATGAAATCACTAATAATATTTAACAAAATCAAATCCATGTTTGGAAACTATTAATTTCAAAGGGATTCCCTTACAGAGTGTTATACAACTGTGGGCTTTTAGTTTGGCTGTGAACTCTAGAAACTGAAATGTACGTCAGTTTCTAAAACTATGGAGATTTTCCTGTTTACTCTGTTTCTCTTATATCCTACATCTAATTGGTTAGACAAATCTTTTTAACCAAACCTTCCAAATGTACTCAGAAGCAGACACCATGTCTGGGAAAACTCCACAGCTCCTTCTACTCAAAACCATCATATTTTTTCCTCATGAATTCTAGCAAGCATCCTTTGTCTTCACTCTTGAGTACACCCCCAAGACATTTCTCCTCATGGTAAGCAGAGAATAACCCCTTTGCCCAATACTCTCTTATAATTTCCCAAATTAGTCAGCATAAAGTCCTTACAATATTTGGCATCCTCTCCTTTTGAGGTGTTATTTCATATTATACTTTTCTTCTTCCCTTCTAGCCAGAAGTTACCTTGCATTGCTGGAAGGTAGTCGAAGGCTCATCATTGGATATTTCTTTGTAGAACCCCTAATTCTGGCTTGTGTACTCAGTGCACAGTTAGAGCCAAGTACTGAGACACGGATGCATGGAGATAGAGAAAAATTTATTTGATATGGTCAAAGAGAAAAGTCAGGAGAGCAAGATCTCACAAACTCATCTTCACAGAAAGAAAAAGCAGGGAGTTTTGATGTGGCTAGGAAGTAGGGAGGGGAGATGTAGGGAATGGAGGGGAAAATATCTGTGTTGCTTCAGTCTCAAGTAACACCTTGAGCAACCAGACTTTTGGGTATCAGCAGCTAGTTGCGATATCCTCCAAGATGTCTATTCATTCCTTCTGAAAATTTGTTTTGTGATCTCTCCCTGCTTGGTCAAGAAACAGCACATCAGCAGTTTATAATTCTATTTTGAGAATAAGGAACGTTGGGCAAAAAGTGAGTAGTTAACATGTGTAAGCACACAAGGGGCTAATCAGAATGTTCATCATTTCAGTCACTAAAACTATTGGGGTACTGAAATCTCCAGGGGCCCAGTTACATGCCCACTGTGGTGGAGAAGACTCTTCCTTCAAGTCTCTGTCCCTCACTACCTCACCTCTTTCAATTCTTTGTTGAAGTATTGCCGATCCTGTGACTTATTTCTTTCCTACCTTTTGACCTTAGTTAAAATTGCATCTCATACCCGACCACCACCCCACCCCAAGCCCTCCTAGTCCACATCAACTTTTTCAGTAATACCTGTCATCATCTAAAAATCAATGCTTCAGCCCCTGTTCTCTAATAGAAAGACAAAAATTTGAAGGAGAGTGAAGACTTCTTTGGCATCATTATTTTTTCTCCCTTGGTTCTTTGAGATAACTTTATGTTTCTGAGCTCATAGAGAGGACTGATGACATGAATGACCTGTGCCTCAGACATTTTCTTTCTTCATTACTAGGAGATTAATCAATCAGTAAGCATGAGAGATATGGTGTGGAGTAAAATGATCCTACACACATGAGGTGAAGTGACCATGTGAGTGAAATCTAGAAATTGCTTTTGACATCTCTTTGGAAGTTGTTTTTGACTAGGTGGTTTTCTACTTTAAGTATATGTCTGTGTCTGGATTACTGAATAGCTGGAAGTTCATGTGTAAACCATGTAGTATGGCAAGATAATTACATTGAAAACTAACTACCTTAAAATGATGTCATATTTTGCTTTTGCTATGTGAACCATAGGACGCTGATTACCATTCAGTTTCTAGTACTTGTGCTCATTAAATGAAACATGGCAGAGAATACAAAGAGAAGCTGATACTTACAGTCTAGACGCATAACTGAAAAATAAATTGTAGAGAACTCTAAATAGTCACAGCAATAAATGGGAGATATATAATAGAGACATAAAAGTATTTACAGAAATGAGTAAGGGGGTAGAAACAAATTTTAAAGTAGAAAATATTTAAAGAAAAAGAAAAACTATAGATTTAAAATGGAACATAATGACATCAGATAAAGGTGATATTCAAAACTAAAATAACATTTGAAAACACTACTGATTTTGGAGATCTATTATTATTAGAATAATTAATAATTAATTTTATAATTATGCTCTATTTTGTGCTTTAATATGACTGCATATATCATACTTCGTTAATAATAATGCTTGAATAAAAAACATACAATACAATGTCTTACAAAATATGTTGCAATAAAATAAATTTATCTTTACTCTTAACTTCTTTTTTTAAAAAATGGAGATTTATGGCCGGTCCTTGATTTAATTCTGAGTTGAATCAATCTAGGATCAAATACATTTTGGAGCCTATGAAGGACATTTAACTGGGTATTGGACCCTAGGGAGCTATAATTAATTATTTAATCAGGAGAATATATCTAGAATCACGTAGATGAGATCTACATGTTGTCTAGAAAGAATATTGACACATTTAGGTTTATAAGACCAGGTGATCTTTCACTTGCCACCCTGTAGCAAAAGATACAGTTGCAGCAAATACAGGATAGAATTGTTCCACATGAGGAAGACTATTTAGTGCTTATTATATTATTTGCTCTTCATTTTGGTATATTTTAATGTTTTAAAAAAATTCCCAGAACAGCAATATTGCAATTATTGGGAAAAAATAGTGGCACTTAATAAAGTGTGATAACATTTATTCATTCACATTTTGTTTTATTTGAAATTATCTTGTTTAACATTGAAGTATTAGTTGGGATCTCTTCAACAAATCAACAGAATTCTTTGTCTTCCTACACTATGTACTTTTATTTACTTAACTTCTTGGGAGAGAAGATGAAACTAGTACATTAAAACTTGTTTGATCAAAGCTAAGCCAGTGATATGAGCTTCTGGAAATGCATTTCCCTGGGGTTTGCATCAACAATGAAGCCAAAACCAGAAGCTTGTACAATAGTTATGCTTGTGAATCCCCTTTCACTTCCTAAGGAGCACATGAAAGCTGACTGTCCAGAAGTCTTCATTCATTGGAAAGCCAAGACGTGAATTCCCTCCAGAACGATGCATATTTCCATAATACAGATTCTTCACTTTGTTCAAAGATTTGTAAATTCTAAAATCATCATGTAGACCCAAAATAAGTATGTGTGTAAAATAAGTAAACACTCTTTGGAGTTGCACATACCTTTGAATCGCTAGTGGAATAAATAAACAATAATAGATCATAATGTGGCTTAATTGGTAGAGAAGGAAACAGATATTTTATATATGACATGATGTCATAAGATTAAAATAAACTGAAATTCAAGCAAGCCACAAATTAGAAAGTGGACTCCAACTTTTGATTATATCATACATTATTTTCTGGTTACTTGTAAATTTTGCTATGAAAAAAATAAAGGGTTCAAAAAACTCAATTAAATATTTAATAAAAGAAGTAATTATGATACATATAATTTCAATTCACGGGTGCCCATGAGGCAAAACCTGTTTCATTTTATTTATTCTAAGCAAAATAATAAATTCACAAGACTTTTAATTGCATCATCATATGAAGGGTTTGGACTATAAACAGGGGAACAAATGAACTTCTTTAGTATGGAGAAACTGTGATCCTACCATAAAATGCTATTCAGCAATGTTTACTGTGAAATTCAGAATCCTCTTAAGGGAGATGCTGTTTTTATTGCTGAGAAACTGCAGGTGTCTGGCATAAAACAGGTCTGATTTTCACAAGCCCAGTTCATTTTGAAACACTGTCAGAAAGTATTACTTTTGGAAGTGTTGAAAAAGGTGAGATCACTTTTGAAGTCAATACAGAAAACGTAGGCATTTATTTCTTTGATCTTTTAAACACACCAAAGGTAGTAACATTTCTAGACTGGCTATTCTGTATTTTAGCAGCATAGAATTATGTAAAAATTTGAAGTAGCTGTTTTATGCTCCTAAAAATAGCACAACCAGGCCTTTGAAACCAACTGGTATTAATATTGTGTAAGTGATGTTTAAAACATTGCATTTTTGTATTTCTCTACAAAAAATAACATATTGTTATCCAAATTCCACTTAGAAACTCACTTAATCTGCTAATATAGTTCCATGTTCAGGAGAAAAATATTCAGATTGAGAATCAAAAGTATTCTAGGTTAGTAGCAAACAATATTTAATTGTCATGTTATAAATATTTCTATAAATATTATGTCATATTGTATATACAATGTGATGAACAAAAAATACACTATTTCAGCCTCTATTGATAGGAATACATTTATATAAGCAGAAGGGAAATTTGAGCTTATTAAAATAAAATTTTAACATCTTATTTACTCAAACAATATCTGAGAGTTTGCTTTCTACCACGTGCACTGTTTCAGGGACAGACACACAGTGGGGAAGGAAAATACACCTGATCCTTGCCTTGGAGAACTAGTATACTTGATTAATCTAATAAGTGACGATTTATCATCTTATGTAAGATGATAGCAATCTCTATGATGGAAGGAAAGAGAATGACGTTTTGCTTGTCCTCACTGATGCTTATGAAAGAATGTCCTAAAAATTGAACAGGTATGAACCATGTAAAGTAAATTTGTGTTCATGTGTCTGTATGAGTGTCTTTGTGTGTGTGTAAGGGTGATATGGTCTAAATGTCTGTTTGTTTCCATTCATATGTTGAAAACCACCTCCAAGATAATGGTGTTAAGAGGTGGGGTTTTGGGGGCATGATGATGTAATGAGGGCGGGGTCTCATGAATGAAAATTGTGTTCTTATAAAAGGCACCTCAGATGGCTCCCTTGCCTCTTATGCCATGTGAGGACGCAGCAAGAAATGACCTTCTATGAACTAGGAAGTGGGTGCTCATCAGACACTGGATCTGCCACACCTTGATAATGGACTTCTAGCCTCCAGAATTGTGAGAAAAAAATGTCTGCTTTTATGAGCCACCCAGTCCATGGTATTTCATTAAAGTAACCTGAATAGACTAAGATAGAGGTAGTTGGTCAATAAGGTGGTTGGCTACTGGGGCTGTTTCACACACAGAGGTGACATGTGTGATCACCATGGAAAAGCAAAACCCTTGGCCACCTGGGGAACAAAGTGTGGTTCAGTGTGTGAAGAAAAGACTGAATCAATCTCAGGTGAGAGAGGCACAAGAAAGTTCAAGTTGCACTGGTCCTTGGAGGCTGTACGTAATAGTTTGAAGCTTGTTCTAACTGTAATAAGCAAACAAACAAACAAACAAACAAACAGTAAAAGGGTTCTAAACAGAGAAGATGTTGTGATGTTCTGTGGAGAATAGATTGTAGGTATACAAAGGTAGAAGAAACAGGGCCTAGTGAGGAGGTTCTGTGGTTGTCCAGGCAGATGATGACATTTGTGGTAGAAATGGAGTTTCATTAAGGTTTGCTTCCAACATAAAACCAAAAGAATTTATTGATATATTTATTGTGATATGGGGAGTCATTAATCTAAATATGAAAGCTCCTATGTTGATGATTTTTAATTTGCTCAGATGTGTAGCAGAAGGAAACGGAGAGGAGAAGCTTAAAAGCTGGTACAAGTCACACATCAAGGGATGGAGTTAGTCTCCTTATTACAGTATTGATGTCACAGTCTTTGACAACTTAAGCACTACTGTGACATCTTATCTAGGATGCCACATTCTACTGAAGATGGTTGCACAGGTGCACCAATCCCAGGAAGGTGAACTTAGCAGAGGTGGTGTTAGAAGTCTGACCATAATAAGGGGGGATCACATAAGGACTGTGTAAGCAGGTGAGTGAGATCATAAACCAGCAACTACCTGCTTAATATGGATATTAGCAATTCACTGTGGTCACACCCTTTCGGGAATACTTATTTGTTTTATTTAATCTTTGTGTTCAGAACTCCCTGAACACTGAGGAGCGGTGTATGTGGCTATTGGATGAGATGTTATCTGAATGAAGCCTTGTAGAATGTAAACCCTCATACATATAGCATCAGCTGTGATCAGGATTCAGTCAAATTTCTCATTATTCACAATACTGATGCTTTACAAGTTCACCATGAATAATGATTTAGCAAATGTTGAATCATTTTTCCTGGGGAAATACGGAGGTGGATTTCTGTGAGACTCCGGTCACAATATTTTTATCAATTGATCTAGACATTGCCATGTTTTATGTCTGTTTCTGTTTATAGATACCTTATTTAACATATACTATTGATTCATTCACACTGAACTCATCACCACCAACACTATAACTCACATCCAAAGTTCATCTAACATATATACTATCTCTGGAAGGCACATCACAGCCTTCTTGTGCTTAGGGATACTAGACAACACTGCAGCACCATGTTTGGGGGCATTTTAAACAGTGAAATTTCCAACAAAAAGCACACACATGCAAAAAAAAATGGCTCTAAATACCATAAGTTGTGCACTTGCTTACAGTATGAAAACTTACAAACAAAAAAAAATTGCCTTGTTCTACCTTAGATCAGAATGTGCATGTCAGGCGTTTCAAGCTTTTTCCCACTCTGTATGTGTTTATGACTGACTGCAAAAGCACCACTAGCATTGATTTGGGAGGTAAAAATAAATCTTATCCAATAGGCAAATCTGCACCTACAGAATCCATGTATGACAAGGATTGACCATGCATCACTCCCTAGCAAAAAAGTAAAACACAAAAATATGAATGTACAGAAGTGCCCAATGTTAAAAATGAAAAACTCACTAGCTCTCAATAGATTTCTCTTTTGTGTATTCCTCAACATGCATTAAGCCTTAGGAGGAAAATTTGACTGTGATGGAAAATGTAGACACCAATCACACATACAAAAACAACGTGAAGGTTTTTTTGTTTGGTTTTTGTTTATTTGTTTTTTGAGTGAAATCTCACTCTGTCGCTCAGAGTGGAGTGCAGGGGCACATTCACTGCCACCCCAGTATCGATCTGCTGGACTCTGGTGATCCTTCTGCCTCAGCCTTCCAAGGAGCCGGAACTACAGGCGCGGGTCATCACGCCCAGCTAATCTTTGATTTATTGTAGAGACAAAGTCTTGTCAAGTTGCCTGGGCTGGTCTCCAAACCTCGGGCTCAGGCAATCCACTCACCTCAGCCTCCCAAAGCACAGGATTACAGCCTGAGCCACCGAGGCCGGCACGTGAAGTATTTTAATCAGATAAGAACATAGACACAAAGTCGGTGGTTGGCTGATATGTTTGAATAAAAGGAAATTTTTGAAAGAGAGAGGATAGACATTTAGAAGTCAGTATCTGGCACCCAAGTATAAGAAGCATCAGGTGTTAGGCGAAAGATTCAGAAAGATAGGTCAGAGAATGGGAATGTATAAAACACTATCCTCATCTTACTTTTTTTGGGAAATCCTAAGGGCAATCTGTCAATTATGAAAACCTCTACCTCCTGTTATTCCAGTGTATGAGTTATATATTCACTTTAAGCCAGTTGAGAACACAACACTTGAGCCTCCTCAAATCCGACTACTATTCTTTACAGGCTAATCATGAAAGCTTGAACAGCTGTCTTTCAATTTCTCCATATCAGAAAGAGAAGCAAGGGGGAAAGATGTGGATATGCTTACTTTTCATTAAGTTCTGTCTCCCCTTGTTTGTTATTCAGGGGCATCTGTGCTCTATTGGTTTTCTCTGATATTCTCCTTTCTAAATCTCCAAGCAGAACATCCCTCAAAATCCACATCTGCAGTAGAGTAAGCTCTTAGTTTTCCTATTGATTCCAGCATGGACCTTAGTATTTAAGAATATTTTTTTTCCTTCTCTAGGAGTCACTATTCACAGCAGTCAATCTTCTTGATTAGAGTTCTATTGACATTGGTGTTCCAGCTATTAGCTTTGAGTGCAGAAAATGTTTAGAAGAGGGAGACACCACCAGCAAGTGGGGGAGAGCAATCTGCTCCAAGCATGGGATGTGCATAGGTGAGTCATGTGTCAAAACTAATAGGTGTTCTCTGCTTCTTCATAGACAAATCCTCAAGTGATTCCAACATTTTGCTTTAAATTGATTTTTATGAACATTGAAATGGCCCATGTCTTAATTCAGGAATGGGAATTCGTTGTGGGCTAAGGGTACAGTGACATAGTCCATCAGATACATTACTGTGTCATTTTAGCCTTCAAAATATTTTCCTTTATCTTTATCCAAATAAATTTCATAAACTGTGTTTTAGAGATTTTCTAATGAAAATTTCAATGGGACCACCATGTAATGACTAAGATTCAAAGTTTGCAATGTTTATTAACTTACATGAAATACAAGCAAATAAAATGAATACTTTCCAGAATCTAATCTCAATGCAATTATTTATTTGAGGGAGGTGTTCGTAATAGGAATGAATGTAACCATACAAAAAACGAGTCCTGGCTTTGTACCAAACTCAGAATTTTCATTTGAACAGTAAAATATGTGATCTTCCTTTACAGGTCATATTCTGGTTCATTCTGCAGACTGGTGTCATATATTGATATATTAGCTATGAGTCTTGCCACGTGTGTGTGAACTCAGAGGTTTCTATGCACAGAAAGGAGAAGGTAGTACCATTATCTCCAGTATACCAACTAATATGCAGTGACAGCTATGCAATGGTGACAGGTACCAGACTTCTCCCACCCTTCCCAAAGCACCAAAAGACAGGGTGGAGATTTGCATCAGAACCAAGTACACCTTATAAGATGCAAACAGTCTCTAGAAGAAGGAAATCAATAAAATCATCACCTTAACTGGTAAGACCTTTAACAACTGTCTTTTAGTACCAGCTTCAGGTCATATGTGAGACTTTAAGTTAAATTCCCAACATTCTTTCATAGCTTTCCTTTTTTCCAACTCCAAAAATAAGTATCATAGAACTGCAAAATGATGATATATTTTAGGGTGATAACCTTGCATTTGCTCTAATTATAGGCGTAAAGGTTGGCATGTTGGTTCTTGTTAATTATTGAACATAAAATACTTGCAAAAATGTAAGCAACACTCTCAGCGGTTAGATTTCTGGTCGCCACAGAATGTACTAATGTGTAAGAATGACCTGCGGTGACCTTCCCTCTTATAGTATGCGTTGAACCTGTGAATACAGAGTTGTCACTCTTGTAATTAAGTTACTTTAACTGCAAAATGGAGAATATCTGAGTGAGTCTAATTTAAAGGCACACAAGCCTTTAAAGGGTGAGTTTTTTTTCCCCCAGCTGATCATCAGAGGTGATGAACACAGAGCTATGAAGCACACAAAGGATCATTTGGCAATTTCTGGCTTTGAAGTTACAAGGAACCAGTGAATCCAGTAAGGATTCTTAGACAGCTAGGAGCGCATGTTAAAAGTATGTAGTAGCTTGAATGCATAACTATGTGTGGAAAAGCTGACAGAACATTTGCTGGAATTAAGGTTATGCTTTTCTTCTCTGAGGATTACTCACCAGACTATATGTGGTATGTTGTTTGTTCTGAACTAGCAAATGTGCATATGGTATTATTCAACGCTTGGGGTTAGCTGTTTCATAAGGCAATTTATTATTCTCTATTTTTAGTGCTTATAGAGTGGCTAACAATAGTGTAAATCCTCTTTTGATGAAGCCTTGCAAATCTAGGGAAATGGAAATAGAGTAAGGTTCTCCATTTCATTTTCTGGAAAAGTTAGTACCTGGAAGATGATGATTACATCTCTGGATGGAGCTGTATGTCTGTAAATAGAAGTTGTCTCAAAGGGTTATTCTGCTCTACATCTGTTAAAATTGGGTCAGTAATACTCTATTTGTTATGCCCAAAGCCTGTGCTATCTATAATCTATTTTTTATGTATATAATCTTTGTAATCTATGGATGGATTAAGAGGAAAAAGGCATGGACATTTTGTGTGCTGGCATGAATACACATTTATTCATTTGGAAGCAAAATATGAGAACACCCCCCAAAGCACTGATATTTATGAGAGCTATGTGTGATGTGATGGAGATTGAATGATTTCTGCATGGCATGCAGATTTGTTTTTCCAAGCATTTTTGTAAGCTGTGTTTTGTGCTTGTATTCAAACCATCTGACAACAGAAATAATGCAGCTGGAAATGCCTTCTATATATCAAGACTCAATTAATCTTTTACTATTAGGGATTAGATAGCACATAGATTAGGCTTTCCATTCTAACTTTTAAATTATAAAAGTTTTTAAAGTCATAACTACATGCATCCCAAACATTGGGATACTTAACTTGTAGTCATAATGAGGAAGTGTGCCCTCTCCCCTTCCAGGAAAATAAAATTCAAACTAAAGATCTGAAAAGCCATATCTGAATGGAGTAATAGACATTAGAGACTCTGAGGGGGTTAAAATTTACCTATTGGGTACAATGTGCACAGGCAGAGGTAGTGGTTACACTTAAAGCCCAGATGTCTTTGCCACTACACAATGCATCCATGTAATGAAAAGCCATCTGTACCCCCTATTTAAATAAATACATACAAAACCCACTCTCTACCTTTAGCTCTGTCCTTGACCTGGCCATTACTGCCTATTCACTTTCTCTTCTTAGGTCTACTTTATGGTCTTCCAACCAATGCAGAAAGACCAGACATGACCATTGTAATAGTCTTCTGTTGCCATGCAGCGAGTCATCCACAAAAATAGTGGTTCAAAGCAACAAATAAGAAGTCAAATGTTTTCTTTACTTTGGGGATCTGCAAACAGCTTAGCTGGTTGGTTCCGGTGTTCCATCTTTCATGAGATTGCAGTCCACCTGTCAGCTGAGAATACAGTTATTTGAGACTCGGCTAGAGCTGGAGGATCTTCTTCCATGAGGACATTCATGGCAATTCAAAGGAGGCTAGCATTCTTCCACAGGTGGGTTTTTCCACAGGGCTATCCAGAGTGTCAGTTCCTTGAAAGGGAGTGGTCAGAGAGAGAATGAGAGAAAGACAATAAACATCAAATATTTATTATTTTATTTATGTGTTATTGTGGTTATATAGCATATATAATTTATGTATACTTACATATATAAATTATATATCTAAATATAATGAAAAGGAAAATTTTATTATGTGGGTGTGTGCATATGTATGTAGATATATACATGTGTATATGTATGTATATTTATAAAATAAGATTTGCTATTTTAGCTATTTCTAGGTGTGAAATTCAGTGGTATTAATGGCATTGATATGTTGTACAACCATCACCTCTTTTATGGATTGAATTGTGTTTCCTCAAACTTCATACATTTAAACCCTAAATACCAATGTGACTATATTTGGAGACTGGATCCTTACAAATGTAATTAAGCTAGAATGATATCACTAAAGTGGATTCCAATCCAATAGGACTGGAATTCTCACAAGAGAAGATCAGGACACAGATACACACAGAGGGATGACCAGGGAGCAGACGATGTCTACAAGCCAAGGAGAGAGGCCTCAGTAAGAATCAACCTTGATAACACCTTAATTCTGAACTTCTAGCTCCAGAATATGAAAGAATAAATTTCTGTTATTTAAGCTGTCTAGTCTGTGGTACTTTGTTATGGCAGTCTGAGCAAACTAGTACACCCCTGCCCATTTCAAAATCTTTTCATCACTCTGTAACCATTTTTCAATAACTCTCTATTCCCCATTTCCCCAAGATCCTGGGGAACATAAGGGCCAATGTAAGTGCTAGATTCCTGCATGCACAAGACTTATTGCCAGGAAGTTTTGACTTCGATGAACTGTCCCTGATGTTTCTCTTTTTTTTTTTTTGCATTTTCATACTGTGATTGAAACATTCTCTTGTTTATCAAAAAGTCATTTGCAGTTTCCTATCCTTCAGATTCCTGGATTTGGAGAGTGTGTGGGTTCTGCCATTTCACTCAGACTGCAAGGCTCACTTTTTCAACAGATACTTAATTGAGCACATATTAGATAACAAGGATTGACAGAGAGTTCGGGTGCAGTAACCTGTACTCTACTTTCAGTCTTCATGAATTTGCCTGTTCTAGATATTTCTTGTAAGTGGAAGTAAACAGTGTTTGGCCTTCTGTGCCTGATTCCTTTAACTTGAATATAATCTCAAAAGCTACATGCCATCTCATTTTCCATTTGTTATTGGTCACACGGGCTGACTCTGACACAATATTGAAGAGGATCACACAAAGGAATACATTCTAGGTGGCAAACAATTATAGGGCGCATCCTGGAAGGTGTCTGCCATTACCATTTAGATATTTCAACATTACTCTGTCATTTGGTTTACCTGCTTACTTGTCCACCTGCCTACTTTCCTACCTACCAACCAATTTACCATTCTCATATCACAGAGTCATGAGATCCTCAAAAAACTGCTGTCTTCAGAATTATTACTGGTAACTTCTAGATACTCACTGTCTTGTAGTGAGCAAGTCTATGTACATGTACCTACAAGGGTTGAAGGAACTGAGAGGCTGAAGAAAGAGGCTGACAAATCCTGTTTATCTGAAAGAAGCAACATTTAACAGGGACTTACAAACAGAAGCCATGTCTCAGGTGGCCATGAGACAGTGGATCCCTGCGTTGTAACACACACGACCCAGGGCTTATATACTATAGGGAAGGGGTGTATGTGCTTCTCAGAGAATGCATAGGACAACTGAAGTTGACCCCTCAGGGAAAAGCAAGAATGATATGTGTCATAGCTTATAATTTGCTTAAAGGCAGGATTTATGGTATGTGATCAAGGTTGTTTTGACCTAAGGGCATATGCTAATTGTAGGAAAATCTTAGAGGCTTTCCCAGAACTGGGATTAATCAGAAGTCAACGTGGCAGATTAGTATACAAGATGGGATGACTTTAGCCTTCACATCCACATGCATATCTGTATGCCACTACCCTTGGGTACGTAATTTTACTTGCCCCAACTTATTTTCCTTATGTACATTCAGAACTGCTTGGACTTTTTGGGGAATTTTACTGTTGAGAGTGTTGAGAACCCAGCTGTGTCATTACATCTGGGATAAAAGGTAAACAAATCTTAAGTGGTTTACTTAAAGTCAAAAACATTAGGTGACAGAGATACAAATTACATCCATGTCCTGTGCCTTCCAGCATATTGTTTCTGCTACAATCCATAATTTTCCTCCCTGGTAGATGTGAAAAATTACTTTTAATAAGTAATGAGGCTGTGCTGCTCATTAGCCTGTGAATGTTTTAATTCTGGATGTGAAATCCAAAGGAGGCATTTGAAAGGTGAAAACTACAACAAATTCTAATAGGTATTGTGTTGTTGTATGCAATTTTCTCTTGTTAAATTATGATGTTTACACCTCAGTTCTTGTTACTTTTTCTCATTTTCTTCCATTGGCTTTTTGGTATAAGTTTATACAGGACTGCTGAAAATTAGATGTTACTGCATTAACAACAAAGTCGAAAATTTGTAGAATAAGAGGGCATATTATTTTATGACTGAAACATATTTTCTGATAAGAAATAGTCTTTCTAATCACTATATGCCAACGATTGCTCAGTTAATCTATTCCTGGAACTTTAGACTCACAGCTAACTGCTACCAAAGTCATCTTGAACTTAAAGCAGTCAAATTCTGACTTTCATAAACTTGCCTATTCTTCATCTTAGAACATAACATCGTCGTCCAAGTGAATGGACAGAAAAACATGGGTCATCCATGATTTATCTTTTTCTGTCATGCTGCACCCTGATTTTCTACAGTCTAGGTGTATAGTGTTGCTCATTTAAGTATCTGTTGAAGATATGAGTCTGATGGTCTGAGTAAAATGGCAGAACTCACAGGCTTTCCAAATCGATGAGAGGTTAGGATTTTATTTTTAATAATAGCCAAGGTTGTAATCACACAATGAGAATCCATATAATGCAAATGTGAAAAAGAACATCAAGGGCAGTTTGTAGAAGAGAAAACATTTTGGTCACAAGTCTTGTGCATTCAGGGAACCACGACCCCATGTTGGCTTTTTTATGTCATGTACCTTCTGTACTTTTACATTTGTCTAACATCTTTTTAAATGGAAAATTACCTTTCCAAGTATTAAACAATTCAAAAATAGAAAGAAAATAAATAATTTTCTATGTCAAAAATATTAGAAGCTCTTGAGAAAAAAATTTTTTTAATTAAAATTCTTAAATTGAGTTATATATTAAAATAGCAAACAGGCCTCAGTGGAAACTCTGTCTGTTTCTATTTGTTAATAGAATGTCATATTTCAGGATACATAATTTCTCTAATGATATTTAATCTTATAAACAAGTCTATAAAGTAAACAGCTCAGACAGAATCGTTGGGATTAATAATACTATTGTTCCTAATTCTCCCCTAGGGATAATAAGATTAGCGGTAGTTAATTAAGTAGCTCATGATATATCAGAACTACTAATCAGGAAGAATCGCCAGAACTTGAACTCAGTCTTTCCATCCTGACTCATGTCACATTAATGAGTAGAGATCATTGATTGTTCCCCAAATGGTGTTTGCGGAGGAAATGGGAAAGTAGGTGAAGGTGAAGTCATTTGTGAGCTTCTATTGTGAGCATTGAAAACTGCAGCTAAGCCGGGCTCGGTGGCTCAGCCTGTAATCCCGCGCCTTTGGGAGGCTGAGGTGAGTGGATTGCCTGAGCCCGCGGGTTCGAGACCCGCCTGGGCAGCGAGACCTCACCTCTACAATAAATCAAAAAAAAAAAAAAAAATCAGCTGGGTGTGGTAGCACATGCCTGTAATTCCAGCTACCCGAAGGCTGAGGTGGAAGGATCGCCGGAGCCACTGCACTCCAGTCTGGGTGACAGAGTAAGACTCCAACTCAAAAAAAAAAAAAAAAAAAAAAGAAAACTGCAGCTAAATAATTAGCTTTAAAAAGTCTTGACTTTAAGGCAGCAAAAACTTGTTTTCATCAAAATTCTGTCAGTTGGTGTCAAAAGCATTTTCGACATTAAGGTTTTTTTTCTCCTGTTTGTGAGTATCGAAAATTGACAAAAAAAAAAAAAAAGATAAATAGTCCAAAAGAGCAGTGCTTTGCTAAGCATTAAAATACCCATTTTTAAAACAGATGTGATAATGTCTTATGCAACGTGATCAGTGTAACTCCCTTTAGTCCTAAATCCACGACCCTCTAAAAATAAGTTATAGAGAAAGCTGATATATTGAGGCTAAATTATTTGTTTCCTTTAGGACTGAATTGTCTTGGAAGTCCTCTACTACTTACCTTGTAGGAAAAGACTATATTCACAAAACAAATGAAGATTTGACACAACTATGCCAAAAATGTGTGCCAAAGACTTATTTCCTTGTGCTTAATTTTTTTAGAAAAAACAAATTATATTACATTGGCATTATTTTATTGTATATAAATTATATTATATAATATAATATTAAAATTATATAATTAATTATACCTGAATTACCCACAATATAGCTGAGTTCTTTTATTTGCATCACTTGTGTGGCTATAACTACAAATGTGGAATGCACAGGACTCCAGCCAACATGTACGGGGCTGGGGAGGTACATTGTTAGTGTGTAAAGAGTTAGCAACAGTGTGTTGTATTTTTCAAAGTAGTTAGAAGAGATGACTTGAAATGTTCCTAGCACATAGAAATGAGAAATGCTCAAGGTGATGGGTACCCCCAAAGACCATGATATAATCATTATACATTCTACGCATGTAGTAAATGCTCACATGTACCCCATAAATACGTAAAATATTTTTTAGTGATAAAATAATGCAATAGCAGTGCCAAGCATTTGTAGATGGCTATATCTGTAGCTGATGCATTTGTAGGGTAACTGATTGTAGCTGCTGACTTCAGTACAAACTACTGATGGAGGCAGAACTAGTAATATTCATATCCATCCTGTAGACCAAGAATCTTAGGCTACAAGCAATGATTTGACTTGATCTCATGGGGAGTCAGAGGGAAACTTGAACTTGAACCCTCAGGTTTCTATTACTGACAGCTTTTCAATCATCCAGGCTGACTTCTTCCTCTATTTTTAAAAGTAAACTTTTAATGTTGAAATAATTTTAGATCTACAAAAAAGTTACAATGATAGTTAAGAGAGTTTCCATATAAATTTTTCACTCACTTTCTCATTATGTTAAAATCTTGAATAAGTGTGATATGGAGTCAAGGCTCCAAAGCTAATATTTGTAATATTGGTAACACTGCAGGTATTATGTGAAGTTATGCCATCTTATTAAATATATAAATATATGCCAGTCCTTTATTATAGATCAAGGTAATACTTTATATATATTATCTAAATGAATCATCACAGTAACAGTTGGATATAATGAATTGAGATCCATGAAGATAAATACATTGCCTCAAGGTTGGACAGTTTTCACTTGACTGAATCAAGATTGAAAATGAGAACCGTGTAATCAAAGTCTGTCCATACCTAGCTTGTTTACCAAGTTGCTTTTTTCCATTATTAGAAAAATATCTGTGTTGCTGAATTGGTTTCTTTATCACTTTCTGATTTAGGACAAATCTGTATTGTATTTAAACCCTAAATGACCCATGAAGTGGTCTTACCTATCAAAATTCTCAAAATTGCATAGGTTGGATTTTAACAGCAACAAACTTGTATGTGATGTTTCTTTGTTCGTTTAAAGCAGGAATACTTTCCAAACTTGTCCAGAGACAATCTGGAATGACTGAAAATAATGGAAGAATTTGTACCATCTATTTTGAATCTAAACACTTAAGCATGGAATAAATACCAGCTGAATAATTCTTAGCAGGGCCCTCGTTATGTAGATTTTGATGGCTAAGTTTGGCAGTTGTATTATAATGAGGGAATTTTATAAATCCTAAACATGTCACGAAGAAAGCATTCACAGATTACATAATGATGAGGAAATGATCTATTTTGTGGAACTCTATTTTCAAAAGGTGATGTTTTACTTGAATAATAATTCAATGTTTGGAAGAATATACCATTGACTTTTATCTACAAATATTACTTTTCTTATAACCAATGTGAGTGGACACTTATCAAAACACAGGAATAAGGCTTTCTAAATATCACTAAAGTCCATAAAAATTTATAGTTGAAGATAAATTTGTGGGTACTTCCATAAAGGAATAATTATTGAACCAAAAGACGTATTTTGTCAAATCCCATCAACCAACTATTTGTTTTAACTTAAAACTTTATAATTTTCACACTATCCATTTGATCTTTGACTTAATCAGTATAGTTTCTTAGTTCAGGATTACAAATTTAATCTGTCTTTAAGTTATTATAGAATTTGTTCCTGCAATGCTTTTTCCACTGCTTTGTTATTTTGTTAAAGCCATTCTGGTGACAAATATCAAAAATTCTTTTGAAGTTAATTAAAGAAAGTGGAAAGTGAATGTATGTTAGAGATATGCTATTCCTAATACTCTTTTCCTCTGTGCAACCTGTGATGAAATATCTGTATCGGTGATTTCTTCACTCACTGCAAATACCGAAACCAACATAAAGATACCCCACCCCCGCAAACTTAAGCTTGTTTGACTAGTAACTCGTTACAAATTTTACAGATCTTACCTAAGATCTGTTTTATAGATCTTACCTAAGCCCCATCACTGAGAATAAGGCTATGTTTTGTCATTTATGTGGTTTCTAGTCAGAGCCTGCGCTTTTATTGGTCTGTTCTCTTTATTTTAATATTTATTATGTCTTTTCATTACATAATAGTCCTTAAAGAAATGTTAAATAGTGTCTAAAATAGACCAACTACCTGGCTTATGTATTTCAAATGTTGGTTTTCATATAGTCTCTAGAAAGGCTGTGAAAACCACAAGTAATAAGAATCCGCTTCAGACATTTTATTTCCTCAAGTCAAATCTGGACTTTCCTTTTCTTTCATTTTTTTCCCACACATTTTTGTGTGTTGTCTGTCTCTAGAAGAGAAGGATGATAGCTTTGTAACTCCTAGAGGGAGCCTAATGGCAAAATACAAGGAAGAATAAGAACCTTTGCTGAAAACATCACTCCCTACCTGGGCAATCTGGGACAGTTGATCTTTGCAGCAAAGAAATCCTTCTCCAAATGCAGCTATAGTTAATGATTCCTTGTTGTCAAAATGCACCTAAAATACCTCACAAGATGTCAGCCTGCCACTGCGGAGAAATGACACATTGTGACAACTACCTATTTGTTGTTTTTTTGAATTTACATTGCCTGTGGCAAGCGCCCTTTAAGATATTATGTGTTTGGGTTATTCTTTTGGTTATTTTTCTTTTCCATAGGAGTTTTCTGATTCATTTCATGACACAGGATCCTAGTGGTCTCAGCTGGAAGTCTTCTATCACATAGAGAATGCCACAAAGTTGTGAATAGGACAAGGGGTTCGATACACTTTCATAAGTAGAAAACTGGACCACAGATATCTAGGATTTGTTCAGGTCAGAGAAAACCTACTTCAGACTGGAGAGTTACATAAATTATATATTTTGACAATCAGCATCCTTTAGATTTTGTAAAAAACTAATTTCATTATAAACAAGCTAAGAGAACTGTGCTAACAAAAGACTTAGAAAATGTCTTCCTACTTACAGTTATGTAAGATTCTTATTGTACACTGAAAAACTTTATTATTATTTTTTAAATAATTAATCTATTTATTATAAAGATGTGGAGTACAATTCAGGGCTAGGTATACAAACATTGATCATGCAGGTACCCTTGTTGATGAGGCATGCCCCTCCCTCCTCTAGCAGCTTCCCCCAACTGCCAGCCCCATCCCCGCAACTTCCCCTGAAAGTTTTCCGCTACTGCCAATTGCCTTCCCACAGCATTATAATTGTTCGAGGTCACCTTATGAATAAGAGCATATGGAACTCAGTTCTTTGTTTCTGTGATAAATCACTGAGTATGATCGACTCCAAATCCATCCGATTTGCTGCAAAGTCCATATATTTGTCCTTCTTTATGGCTGCATAATATTCCATTGTGTATATGTACCAATTTTTTTTTTATCCAGTCCAGCTTTGATGGGCAACACGGTTGGTTCCATGTTTTTGCTATTGTGAATAGAGCTGCAACAAACATACGTATGCAGGCATCCTTTTTATAGACTGATTTGAGTTCCTCTGGGTATATTCCCAATAGGGGAATTGCTAGGTCATATGGAAGGTCAATTTCTAGTTCCTTCAGAAATCGCCACATAGTCTTCCAAAGAGGTTGTATTAGTCTGCATTCCCACCAACAGTGTAGAAGTGTTCTTTTTTTCTACATATCCTTGCCAGCACCTGTTGTTGTTTGTTTTATTAACGATGGCCATTCTTATAGGGGTGGTGGTATCTCAATGTGGTTTTGATTTGCATTTCTCTAATGATGAGTGAGGCTGAGCACTTTTTCATGTGTCTGTTGGCTGGCAGCCCATATATCTTCTTTTGAGAAGTGTCTATTATTGTCTTTTGCCCACTTTTTATTTATTTATTTTTGTTTTTGAGTTGGAGTCTCACTCTGTCGCCCAGACTTGAGTGCAGTGGCACGCTCCCGGCCACTGTAGCCTCAACCTGCTGGGCTCCGGGAATTCTTCCACCTCAGCCTTCCAAGTAGCTGGAACTACAGGCATGTGCTACCATGCCTGGCTAGTTTTTGATTTATTGTAGTGATAAGGTCTTGCCAAGTTGCCCAGGCAGGTCTCGAACCCGCGGGCTCAGGCAATCCACTCACCTCAGCCTCCCAAAGGCGCGGGATTGCAGGCTGAGTCCGGCTTTTGCCCACTTTTTAAAGGGGCTATTTGTTTTTTTTCCTTTTGGTGCATTTGAGTTCCTTGTAGATCCTAGATGTTAGGCCTTTGTCAGACATGGAATTGGCAAATACTTTTTCCCAGTCTGTAGGCTGTCTCCCTGCTCTCTTGATGGTTTCTTTGGCTTTGCAGAAGCTTGTCAGTTTAATGAGGTTCCACTTGTCTATCTTATCTCTTATGGCCTGGGCACTTCGGGTTTTGATCAGGAATTGGTTGCCAGTTCCAACTTCCATAACAGTGTTTCCTGCATTTTCTAATGTTCTTACAGTTTGAGGTTTTACGTTTAGGTCTTTGATCCATTTAGAGTTAATTTTTGTGTATGGTGATAGGTAGGGGTCCTGTTTCAATCTTCTGCAAGTGTTCAGCTAGTTTTCCCAGCACCATTTACTGAATAGGTTCTCCTCTCTCCAGTGGTTGTTGTTGGAGGCTTTGTCAAAGATGAGTTGGTTGAGGAACTGAGGCTTTGCTTCCAGAATCTCTATCCTGTTCCATGGGTCTATGTGCCTGTTCTTGCACCAGTACCAGGCTGTTTTGTTTACTTTAGCCTTATAGTAAAGTTTGAAGTCTGGAAGTGTGATACCTTCTTTGTTTCTTTTGCTAAGAATTGTTTTGGATATTCGTGGTCATTTATGTTTCCATATAAATTTCTGTATTGTCATTTCCAGGTCTGAGAAGAATGATGTTGGTAACTTAATGGGTATTGCGTTGAATCTGTAGATTGCCTTTGGTAAGATGGACATCTTAACAATGTTGATTCTTCCTATCCATGAGCATGGGATATTTTTCCATTTGTTTGTGTCTTCTTTGATTTCTTTGAGCAGTGTTTTGTAGTTCTCATTGTAAAGGTCTTTCACTTCTCTGGTTAGGAAGATGCTGAGGTATTTCATTTTTTTTTGGTTTCTATTGTGAATGGGATAGTGCCTTTTATTTGGGTCTCTGTCTGCTTATTGTTGTTGTATAGGAAAGCTACTGTCTTTTGCACATTTATTTTGTACCCTGAGACCTTCCCAAAGTCCGTTATCAGTGCAAGCAGGGTTTTGACAGATTTTCTTGGATTTTCAAGGTATAAGATCATATCATCAACAAAGAGAATAACTTGACTTCTTCTTTTCCTATTTGGATACCCCCGATTTCCGTCTCTTGTCTAATTGTCTGGGCTAGTACTTCCAAGACAATATTGAACAGGAGGGATGAGAGTGGATAGACTTGTCTTGTTCCAGTTTTCAGGGGAAATGATTGTAGTTTCTGACCATAGAGCAATATGTTAGCTGTGGGTTTGTTGTAGATGGATCTTACAATTTTGAGGTATGTTCCTTCTATACCTAGATGTTTGAGGGTTTTTGTCAAGAAGGGATGCTGGATTTTATCAAAAGTTTTTTTATATCTAATGAGATAATCATGTGGTTCTTGTTTTTACATTTTTTGATGTATTTAATGACATTTATGGTCTTGCGAATGTTGAACCAACCCTGCATCCTAGGGATGAAGTCTACTTGGTCATGGTGGATGATATTTGAGATGTGTTTTTGGATCCAATTTGCTAGAATCTTGATGAGGATTTTTGCATCTATGTTCATAAGGGATATTGGCCTGTAGTTCTCTTTCTTTATTGGATCTTTACCCGGTTTGGGTATCAGTGTAATGTTAGCTTCGTACAAGGATTTGAGGAGAATTCTATCTTTCCCAATTGCCTGGAATACTTTCAATAGGATTGGTATCAGCTCCTCCTTGTATGTTTTGTAGAATTCTGCTGGAAAGCCATCCGGTCCGGGCCTTTTTTTTTTGTAGGTAGTTTTCTTTGACAGAGTCGATTTCTTGGGTTGTTATGGGCCTATTTAGTGTCTCAGTGTCTTCTTGTTTTAACCTGGGGAGGCTGTGTGATGTCAGAAATTCCTCCATTACATCTAGGTTTTCAAATTTGTTTCCATATACGTGTACATAGTAATCTCTGATAATCTTTTGTATTTCTTTGGAATCAGTTGTTATTTGATCTTTTGTATTTCTGATTGTGTTTATTTGGGCTTTTTCTCTCTTTTTCTTGGTCATTCTAGCTAGGGGTCCATCAATCTCGTTAATTCTTTCAAAGAACCAACTTTTTGTTTTGTTGATGTTTTTAATGATATTTTTGTTCTCTATGTCCCATATTTGGGCTGTTATTTTTGTGATTTGGATTCTTCTGCTAAAGTTGGGGTTTTGGTGGTCTTCTCTTTCTAGCTCCTTTAGGTGAATTGTTAGGCTTTCCACTTCAGATCTTTCCATTTTCTTGATGTGTGCTCATAGAGATATGAATTCCCCTCTTAAAACTGATTTCATGGCATCCCAGTGGTTTTGGTAAGATGTTTTTTCATTTTCATTTGTTTCTAGGAACCTTTCAATTTCTTCTTTGATTTCAGTGTTGACCCAATCGTTGTTCAGCATCCTGCTGTTTAGTGTCCATGTCTTTGTGGGCTTTGGGGAAATGTTGTTGGTTTTAATGTTTATTTTTATTCTACTGTGGTCTGAGAATGTGCATGGCAAGATTTCAACTTTGTGGAATTTGTTTATGCTTGATTTATGGCCAGAATGTGATCAATCTTGGAGTATGTTCCATGTGGTGATGAGTAGAATATATACTCTGTTGTTGTTGGGTGGAATAATCTGTAGGTATCGACTAAGTCCATTTGGTCAAGTGTCAAGTTCAGGTTCTGGATCTCCTTGTTGATTTTTTGCCTCGATGATCTATCTAGAGCTGTCAGTGGGATATTTAAGTCCGCTGCTATAATAGTGGAAAAAAAGCTGGGCTCAGTGGCTCAGCCTGTAATCCCGGCACTTTGGGAGGCCAAGGTGAGTGGATTGCCGGAGCCTGTGGGTTTGAGACCCACTTGGGCAACTTGGCAAGACTTCCTCTCTACAATAAAAATCAAAAATTAACCGAGCATGGTAGCACACACCTGTAGTTCCAGCTACTTGGAAGGCTTAGGCGGAAGGATTGCCGGAGCCCAGCAGGCCATGGCTGCGGTGGCCGGGAGTGGCCACAGCACTCCAGTCTGGGTGACAGAGTGAGACTCTAACTCAAGAAAAATAGTGGGCTGGGCTCAATGGCTCAGCCTGTAATCCTGTGCCTTTGGGAGGCTAAGGTGAGTGGACTGCCTGAGCCTGCTGGTTCGAGACCCGCCTGGGCAGGTGAGACCTCATCTCTACAATAAAATAAAAAACCTAGCTGGGCACGGTAGCGTGCATCTGTAATTCTGGCTACTCGGAAGGCTGAGGCAGAAGGATCGCTGGAGCCCAGTAGGTCGAGGCTGCAGTGGCCGGGAGTAGCCATTGCACTCCAGTCTGGGCAACAGAGTGAGACTCTAACTCAAAAAAAAAATAGTGGAAAAACAGTCAATATTATTAAGAAAAATCAGTTCAGTCATCCAAGTATTTTATTGAAAAGTGATACAACATATATTTCCATCTTTATCAAACTTCACTATTAATTTAAAGATTTTGATGCACATAACAAGCAATTATGAATATTTGGCTATTTAGTTTATAGGGCATAAATGTTTAGAAAGCTTTGTTTTAGAAATTGTGCAATAAATGGTTTTATAAAATCCAACTCAAATTCTAGGTATTATTTAGGAATATAAAACTGATTTTAAACAATAGTTTTATTTTTAAAGTGGAGTATATGCATGTGGAATAATGCAAATGAGAAGGGGTACGATTATTATGAGTTAATATAAAGTGACTTTAGAGGAAAGAGTAAAAATCTCTCCTTGATATTTTTTTTACTAAGAATGTTTTCCTTTTTCACTTGGGATAATTAATCAAAAATGCCTAACCTTCTCCATCACCCCTTCTCTATGCATATAATCTCTGTCAAACTCATTTCACATTTGGAAATTGATTCTTCTTGTTAGAACTTACAATGAGGATCAGACACTTAAGACTTGCTTATACTGCTTGCTTTTAATTAAAAAGAAAGGTACTATCTTTTCCAAAAAATTAATTTTTTTCAAATTTTCACTTGAGTTAACATCCCAATCATGTACCTTGTTTTGGTGTCTATGTCTTAGTATTACTGGGTACTAATAATAATGCAGTGTATTTTATTAGGTAAAAATCATGGAAAATGGTTTATTAAGTTTATACATAAAGCCATCAAGTATGCATTTCTTCCTGCATTCCAGGAAGATCTAGTTAATACTGATGATTAGAATTGAGTCTTGTAAAAAGTAATACAGAGCCCAAAAGGATCATAGATGAATTCCATCAGAGTAAACAATTCTTTACAGGGCTTAGTACTATACTCAGTACTAATTTTTTGGTGACAAATTATGATGTTTGAACTTTGAAAAATTTGAGTTTGGGGGATTTTTTAGAAACTCCAATCCACTAATCACTCTGTTACCCAAATGAAGTCTAAATAAAATGAGAAGTAGGATGTAAGCTAAGACAGATGAAAGCCAAATAGCAGTCTTATGGAAGAGAAAAGTTAGGTTACAGTGTACTATCTGTGAACAAGTGGGCTTTTCAATTCCAAACCCCATAATCATTTGTATATATTTCCCTAAGACATGCAGCGGGGGAATTATGAATGAAGCCAGGCCTCCCCATCTGAAATGCCTATGTATATAGAAAAAGATTGCATAATGATGTCAGGATAGGAGAGTTTTTATACAGAGAGAAAAGGAAAGACAGAAAGGGGAAAGAAAGAAGGGGATGGGCAGGGAAGAAGAAGAAGGAAGAGGAAGGAAACAAAGGAAGGAGAAACAAAGAAAGAAAAACAGGAAAGAAGAAGAAAGGAAGGAAGGATGGAAACAAGGGAGGAAGAAAGAAAGGGAGAAAAGGAAAAGGAAAGAGGAAGAAAGGAATGAAAAGAAAGGAAGAAAAGTAGGAAAATGAAGTAGGGGATGAGGAGGGAAAGAAGAGCAAAGAGGAGAAGGGAGAAAAGGAGAGTAGAGGAGAGGAGACAAGAGGAGAAGAGAGAAGACTGGGGTTGGGTTATGCCTATCAGATGAAGTCTTTCTTTTTTACCTGAGGAGCAGTAGAGACAAGGACAAGGGTTGCATCACAAGCATCATTACACTACAGATATCCTTCCACATACAGATAACATTAAGTTAGACTTCATCCCTGGGATGCAGGGCTGGATAAACATTCACAAGACCATAAACATAGTTAAATACATCAATAGATGTAAAGATAAAAGACCACATGATCATATCATTAGATGTGGAAAAAGCTTTTGATAAAATTCAGCACCCCTTCTTGATAAAAACCCTCAAACATCTAGGCATAGATGGAACATACCTCAAAATATTAAGAACCATCTGTGAGAAACCCACAGCTAGCATATTGCTAAACAGAAAGTAATTGAAAACATTTCCCCTGAAAACCAGAATAAGACAAGGATGCCCACTCTCACCCCTCCTTTTCAACATAGTTTTGGAAGTCCTAGCTAGAGCAATCACACAAGAGAAGGAGATTGGGGTATCCAAATAGGAAAAGTGGAAATCAAGTTATCCCTCTTTGCAGACAACATGATTCTATACCTTGAAAACTTAAGAGAATCTATCAAAAACCTCCTTGCACTGATAAAGGACTTTGACAAAGTCTCAAGGTATAAAATAAATGTTCAAAAGACAGTTGCATTTCTGTACACCAATAATAAACAGACAAACTCAAATAAAATGTACAATCTCATTCACAATAACCACGTACAAAAGAGAAAACACCTTGGCATTTTCCTAACCAGAGACGTGAAAGACCTTTACAATGAAAACTACAAAACACTGCTCAAAGAAATCAAAGATGACACCGACAAATGGAAAAATATTCCATGCTCATGAATTGGAAGAATCAACATTGTTAAGATGTCCATCCTACCCAAGGCAATCTACAGATTCATTGCAATACCCATTTAATTACCAGTAGCAATCTTCTCAGACCTGGAAACAGCAATACAGGAATTCATATGGAAACATAAACCACCACCAATAGTCAAAACAATCCTCAGGAAAAAAAAAGTAGGAGATACCATACTCCCAGACTTTAAACTTTATTATAAAGCTACAGTGATCAAAACAGCCTGATATTGGTACAAGAACAGGCATATAGACCAATAGAACAATACAGAGATTACTGAAGCAAAACCTCAATTTGTCCACCAACTTATCTTTGACAAAGCCTCCACCACCAACCACTGGGGAGAAGGGAACCTATTCAGTAAATGGTTCTGGGAAAACTGGCTGCCCATAAGCAGAAGATTAAAACAAGACCCCTTCCTATCACCATACACAAAAATCAACTCTAAGTGGATCAAAGACCTAAATGTAAGACCTTGAACTATAAGATTCTTAGAAAATGCAGGAGAAACCCTTACGGAAATTGGAACTGATAACCAATTTCTGAGCAAAACCCGAAATGCACAGGCCATAAAAGATAAGATAGACAAGTGGGACCTCATCAAACTGACAAGCTTCTGCAAAACCAAAGAAACCATCAAGAGAGCAGGGAGACAGCCCACACTGGGAAAAAAAATATTTGTCAACTATATGTCTGATAAAGGCCTAAAATCTAGGATCTACAAGGAGCTCAAATGTGCTGAAAAGAAAAAAACAAACAACCCCATTACAAAGTAGGCAAAAGATAGGAATAGATACTTCTCCAAAGAAGGCATACAAGGAGCCAACAGATACATGAAAAAATGCTCAGTTTCACTGGTCATCAAAGAAATGCAAATCAAAACCACATTGAGATACCACCTAACTTCAGTTAGGATGTCCATCATCAATAACTTAAAAAACAACAGATGCTGGAAAGGATGCAGTGAAAAGGGAATGCTTCTACACTGTTGGTGGGTGTGTAACGAATACAACCTCTGTGGAAAACAGTTTGGCGATTCTTTTTTTTTTTTTTTTAAGTTGGAGTCTCACTCTGTCGCCCAGACTGGAATGCAGTGGCTGCTCCCGGCCACCGTAGCCTCGACCTACTGGGCTCCGGTGATCCTTCCGCCTCAGCCTTCCACATAGCTGGAACTACGCGCTACCACGCCTGGCTAATTTTTTGATTTATTGTAGAGATGAGGTCTCGCCTGCCCAGGCGGGTCTCGAACCCACGTACTCAGGCAATCCACTCACCTCAGCCTCCCAAAGGTGTGGGATTACAGGTTGAACCACCAAGCCCGGCCTGGCGATTCTTAAAAGATCTAAAAATCAACTTTCCATACAAACCCACAATCCCCCTACTGGGTATATACCTGGAAGAACTCAAATCACTCTGGAAAAAGATACCTGCACACATATGTTTATTGAAGCATTGTTCACAATAGCAAAAATATGGACCCAACCGTGCTGCCCATAGAAAAAGGACTGGATTTTTAAAAAGTGGTACTTATACACAATGGAATATTACACAGCCATAAAGAAGGGCAAAATTATGACCTTCACAGCAACCTAGATGGACTTAGAATCTATAATACTGAGTGACCTACCACAGAAACAGAGAACTGAGTACCACATGTTCTCACCTATAAGCAGACATTGAATAATTATTGAAATACTATAAGAATAGGATTGGCAGTAGTGGGAAATTGCCAGAGGAGGACGGGAGCGAGACTGGCAGTAGTCGGAATCTGCTGGGTGGGGGGACACACACCTCATCAATAAGGGTACCTGCATAAAAAACATTTGTATACCTAACCCTGAATTGTACCCCCCATCTTTAAAATTTAAAAAAGTTGAAAAAAGAGATAACTCTAAGTATACAGAATAGGAATTTCCCTAAAAATATAAGCAAAAAGAAAATAGGAACATATATTTGGCATGAAGATTGTACCAAATGTTTTGATTTTATGCATACTAGTTTTTTTTTGCTTATTTTTTGTCCCTTTTATGCATACTCATTAGAAATTTAATGGAGGATTGAGAGGAATCCGTTGTCTTATATATGTGCTCCTGGTCAACTTGTTCTTCAGGGTTATGTCATTTTCAATCAGAAATGTTGTAATTCTAAAGTAATAGATAAGTTGCACAAATGTTATGTATGTATTTATTAATAACATTTTTCATAATTACAATAATAAAACACTTTATTCTCATATCTTTATGTACATTAAGCCATTTATTACCAAAAGGTAGTTGAGTGCGCATTTGTGAATGCCAAGGACTTAAGAATATTATCTAATTTAATCCTTATTATCATTATGTGATGTTATATTATGATGTGTTATATTGTTTTTTATGTTATATAATTACATATGGTATTAATATATTACACTATGTTATAATGTATAATATATGGTATTAATATATTACACTATGTTATAATGTATAATATAATGTATATATTACACTATATTAAATCTTGATGTTATATTAATGTACTGTGTTGTATGCTATCACTATGTCATACTGTGTTATGTTTTGTTGCTATGCTACGCTGTTATGTTATTGATATGGACTGAATCATATCTTCCCAAAATTTATATATTGGAAGCTGTAATTCCTAATGTGACTAAATTGGAGATCGAGTTTTTAAGGAGGTAATTAAAATTAAATATGTTTATTAGGGTGGAACCCTAATCCAATAGGACTAGAGTCCTTATAAGAAAAAGAGACAACGGAATTCCAGGAATGAAGAAAAGGCCATGTAAGGACCCAGCAAGAAGGTTGCCAACTGCAAACCAAGAAGAAACCAATTCTGCTGTTGCCTTGATCTTGGACTTTCCACCTTTAGAACTGGGATAAATAAATTTCTGTTGTTTAAGCCACTCAATCTGCAATGTTAGTCCCAGAAGACTAACGTAATTGTGTTGCGTTATGACTTTTTATGCGATATTTTATGTTATCTTGCTATGTTATGGTCACCAGTTTGCCAAATGAAGAATCTGGTCTTCAGAGAGAACAAGTGGTTCACCTACAGCCACACAGTTAGTAAGAGCTAGTGCTTGAATGCAAACGTAAACAGTCTCAAGGAAAGCTGAGTTCTCTAAACACTCTCTCCAGCCAAGTTTACCACCCTAGGCAAAATGCTTTCTCTCCTAGAGGCACACTTGCCTTATCAGTGAGTAAGGGAGGGCTCTAGCGTTGATTAGACCTATGACAACTGTGGCAAATATTCATAATTAGCTATGATAATGGGATGAGTAATAATAATGATGATGGTTGTTATTGTCTATAAATTAGAACAATGTTTAGGGTCCTATAGAGGGCTATTCTGAGACTGATGGAAACCAGATACTCTGGTTCCTTTGGAAAAAATTCTGATGAGTTTTTATAGCATTAGAGCTTGACTACCAGATGCTCAGCTCCATGGAGTCTGGGTGAAACACTTTTTTTTGCCTGTATTTTGATGTATTTTTTGAAGTATAACATGAGGTTGTTGTCTGTGATTCCCAACTCTTGTCCTCCCTACCCAGTTCTGAAATGAACACCACTGTGAGTCTCCATCCACCTGTTTAAATTCCATAATTATGTAAAACATGACAGACACCCGAGCATGCTTACTTAGACTGAGATTTAAAAATTCAAAAATCAATCTAGATTGTAAAACTCTTGTCCTTCCTTTAATTTTTCATCTAAATCCAAACCCTGAAAACTGAGAATGTCTTAGCCACTGACCACAAATAATAAGAAGTGATAAAAGAGCGTGAATCAAAATATCACAAATGTCATGTCAAATAGAGGTGAGAGGGTTCACTTAATGTTAGTTGATGTGTAAGTGAAAAGATGCTCTTTCAAAAGTGTGAAAATGAAAGGGATATTGCTTTTATTCAGAAATGTGATGCACGGCTAATGCTCTGCTTAAAAACATAATTTTCATTAAACAAACTTTCCCCAGCTTTATAGAAGTAAAATTGACATATAGAAATTATATGCTTTAAAGTGTACAGAGTTTTTTGATATGTGACTACAATGTGAAATTATTATCGTGATCAAGCTAATTAACACATCCATCACTTTTCATGGTTACCTCTCTCTCTCTCTCTCTCTCTCTCTCTCTCTCTCTCTGTGTGTGTGTGTGTGTGTGTGTGTGTGTGTGTGTGTGTGTGTGTGTATGTGTTTGGGGTGAGGGCACTTAAGATCTAGATTCATAGAAAATTTCATATATAAAATGCATTATTATTAACTCCAGTCACAGTGCTGTACATTAGACTCCCCCCCCCGAATTTATTCATCTTATAACTGAAACTTTGTACCTCATGACAGGCAGCTCCTCATTTTTCCAAGTCCCCACCCTCTGGTAACCATCATTCTATTCTCAGCTTCTATGAATTTAACTTTTTTCGATTGCACATAAGTAAGACGATATAGTAAGAGGGCTGATAACTAAATTCACGAACTTTCTACCATGCACTTACATAGGCAGCATTGTAAAACAGCTTGGGAAGGCTTAATAACCTTAGTATGTCAGTGTCTTATAGGTGGACTCATGCTGACATGTTCAGTGACTTGCTGAGTTGCATTATTGTTTGTTGCATGTTTTTGTGTGCCGTCACCAGAATGTTGGAGCTTGCATTAGGGCAGTGAACAAACATTAAATTTCTAGTTAAACTTGGCAAGAGTGGAAGTGAAATCAGGACATGGTAGTCCACATTTAGGAAGATAATGCCATGAAGTAAGTGGCAGTGTATAAATGGATTACACATTTTTCTGAGAGGAGAGAAAGTGTCACTGATGAGGAGAGGTCAGGAAGGCCAGTAACAAGTAGAACTGACAAAAACATTGCAAAAATTAGACAAATTGTGGATCGAAATCATTGGTTGACTGTGAGGAGCATAGCAGACCAAATAAACATTGATAAACAGTTAGGAAAATCTTAACTGAAAATCACAGCTTAGGAAAGATGTGTTCACAAAGGGTCCCAAAGGAGCTCTTGCATAACAACAATGCATTACTTCACACAGCACTATCTGTGAAGGAGTTTTTAACCAGTAAACAAATAACTGTATTGGAACACCCTCCCTACACTCCTGATCTGGCCCCCAATGACTTTTTCTTTATCCAAAGATAAAGAAAATATTGAAAGAAAGACATTTTGATGACACTCAGGACATCCAGGGTAATGCGACAACAGCTTTGATAGCCATTCCAGAAAAAGAGTTTCAAAATTGCTTTGATGGATGGACTAGGAGCTGGCATTGGTGTATAGCTTCCCAAGGGGAGTATTCCAAAAGTGACCATAGTGATATTCAGCAATGAGGTATGTAGCACTTTTTTGAGGATGAGGTCACAAACTTAATTGTCTGGCGTCATACTCGTCTTGTGGTGCCTGGTTTATTACAATTAACATAACGTTTTTTGAGTTCATTCATGTTTTGGCAATTTATATAATTTCTTTCTGTTTTATGGCCAAATAATATTTTATTAAATATGCATACCACATTTTTAGTATACATTCATCTGTCAACTGACATTTGGGCTGTTTCCATATCTTGACTGTTATAAATAGTACTGTAATGAATATGGGGGTCAAGATATCTCTTCCAAGTACAGATTTTATTTCCTTTGAATATATACCCAGAAGTGGCATTGCTGGATTATACATTAATTATATTTTTAATTCTTTTAGGCACTTTCATACTGTTTTCCATATTGGATGTACTAAGTTACATTTCCATCACCACCACCAACAACAAAAAACACAATATTAAAGTTACTTTAGATAAACTTTAAGTGTAAACAGAAATCTTTTATTTATTTTTTATTTTTTTATTTTTTTGAGTTGGAGTCTCACTCTGTCACCCAGACTGGAGTGCAGTGGCTACTCCCGGCCACCGCAGCCTCGACCCACTGGGCTCTGGCGATCCTTCCACCTCAGCCTTCCAAGTAGCTGGAACTACAGGCATGCGCTACCATGCCCAGCTAATTTTTGATTTATTGTAGAGATGAGGTCTCGCCAAGTTGCCCAGGTGGGTCTCGAACCCGCGGGCTCAGGCAATCCACTCACCTCAACCTCCAAAAAGGGGAAATCTTTCTACTTCTCCAGCTATTTCTACATCAGAGTTTTAATAATTTTTGTTGCCATTGACACATTCTATGTCTCTGGCTTTTGCCAT
The DNA here is from genome assembly GCA_027257055.1 of Cephalopachus bancanus. Taxonomy (NCBI): domain Eukaryota; kingdom Metazoa; phylum Chordata; class Mammalia; order Primates; family Tarsiidae; genus Cephalopachus; species Cephalopachus bancanus. Next base: position 633,661 of record JAPVLO010000667.1, on the reverse strand, counting down.
TAGCCATGTATAAACATGCATTGTCGTTATTTACCCTTTGATCTGCAATTACCACAATTTGCTGATGCTTGTTCTTCTGAAGAGGTCACAAATTGACCTTTACAAATTGACTGTGCATCTTTTGCAGTGGTTCTTATCACCAGATGGATCTTTAGTCTAACTTTAATAATCCATTAAGATACAAATTAGCTCCATATTTCTTTTACTTTTGCACAGACCACATGGACACTGAGATTTAGTTTAAGCAATGAAAATGCATCTTGATAAATGTTAGGTCACAAATATAGTTTTCTATTTTTTAACGTCACTTTCTGAGAAAAGACAGACAGGAAGGATATCTAGAGCACCTACCTTACAAATAAGCCAGGGAAAAATCTTGGAACCAGTAGTAAAAAATAAAACCCACTACAAACTCTCCTGAAAACTTGATTTAGATAAAACAAAATAGAAATGAAAGATACAGGAATCTACAACTATAGGCTAATGGTATGTTTTACCTGTAGATGACTAATTTGAAAAACATTGGAAGAAACCCGGAAATGGAGTTATAAATTATATTTTTAAGAAAGAAGAGCTCAATGCAACCTTTGTCTTCTAGGCAAGTCAAAAACAGGTCAGCCAGAAGATGAATCAAGAGCAGTCTGCACTTGTCCTCATGGGAATAATAGCATTGTTTTTGTGAATCACAGTTAGAAAACCTATTCCATTCCACAGGCACCAAGATCTTTAAGTGGGATAATAGTAGTTGGTCCATCAAGTGAAGGACATCAGGCCAGTTCCATTAGCATTGTGGGGTTGTCTTTGCATACTCGCAGGTACTTGACTGCATTCCAGGGCTCCACAGACATATAAATTTGTAAGAAAAAAATATTTCCCATGGAGTTTGCATATCTCTATAAACAGTTTGTACTTGATTTTGCAGGTAATGCAACATGAAAAGGTAACAAACTACCAAAAAGTGTCAAATCAAATAAAATTTAAAAGATAGTGTCTTATAAACCTGCTTTTCCCCAAAACACGGCATGCTTCTTTTTAGATACTCATGGCATAGTGTATTGATATCCTTGTGATATTTTTAAAATAGAAAACTAAAACTTATTTCTAAATTTCTTGCATTTATGTACACATGTATGTATGTATATTATGCATATATAGATAAAGATGTATAAACTGCGCACACACACGTGTATGTGTATATATATGTATTTATATGATATATATGAAGAGAGAGAGGAAGGAAGAAAAAAAGAAGGGAAGAAAAGAGAAAAAATTTTAAACTGCAAATACACACATACCCATATATAAAAGTACATCAGCAAATGGATACACAGGTAGGATAGATAGGATACTTACATTATATATAACTAATGTTGTATGCATTAGGGGTCACAGTTGTACACCCAAAGAATGTTCATTATTTCTAGCACAATGAAAGAGAGGAAAGGGGAAGAAAGAATTAAATATATATATAATGTGTATATATAATATATAATATATATTATATATATATTTTACACATAATTCACACATGTATACTGTATGTATATATAATATATACATATATGTGTGTAATAAATATATAAAACACATTAGGTATATAAATATGCACATATATTAAAATGTATAATGCAATATAGTGTATAAAAACAAAATTGGCACATGTGATTTTCTCCAGTTTTAGAGAAGAAATTTGAATTAAAGATCTTTAAATACATTACAAGTTGTTACTAAAACTCTAAAGAATACAGCAAAAATATTGTTTCTGTATACCTAGAACCATCATCTATGCAAGAGAGTGCTTACTGACCAAAACAAAAATGAATATATTTCAAACACTTTTATTTTAAAGGAAAATTTTAAGTAAATCTTTTGAGATAAATGATGCACCTCTTAGAAATGTCAAGAAGGGCAACTAGTTCTATGGAGTGAATTATGGAGTGTTTCAATAAAAGGAATCACTCTGTTGTCATCAGTAGACTACACACTGAAATGGGAACTGTTCTGGATTGTATAATTTTTAAAAAGATAATAATCCTGTGCTGTTCTAGTGTTCAACTTTTTTGTTTCACAGACTCTCATAACTTTCCAGTCCATTTCCATTTATACTAAGTAAAATGACACTGAAGTTATCAATGGAAAAGCAAGCAAGTATATTTAGAACTATTGGTGTGAAGATAAACCAATATCCAAACAATTTTTTTCATGGACAATGCACAATTTGGAAATTTTAGATATGTTGATATAGCTTTCTTGGCTTTACAATAAATTTAAAAACCATCACAGTGGGCTCAAATACACATAAGTTAACATTTGCTTTAAAATGTATGTTTGTTAGCCTTGTTGCCCAGATGAAATGAGAAGGCAGGCAGGTGAGAAGGACAGAAACAGGAAATGAGAATAGATATGGTGCATACCCTCAAACACAAAGTTATCTAGGAAGGGCATATTTTTTAGAAATTGCTGCAAATAAAAAGTACTTTGTAGAAAAATGCTACCACTCAAGCGCTAAATAAAAAAAAAAAAAGCTCACAATAGCTTACTAAGCAAGGGGGAAATCTACTTGTAGGTTCCAGTGTGTCTGAAGCAAGTGGCACACTACTATTATATTTGGGAACTGTGAAATTAGGTCAGTTCTGGTCAACTTTCGAAATGGATTTTTTTAATTCATTTTACTTTTTAAGAAATAGGGTTTTGTTATGTTGTCTAGTCTGGCCTCAAACTCTGGGACTTAGGCAATCCTCCCATCTCAGCTAGGAATAGAGCCACTCACCACTGCGCCTGGCAAAAATGGAATTTGATAGAGTAGTTTGTCTTAATGAAGAAACACACTTTCTGGTGTGAAGTTATTGCTGGTGGATTTGCTTTGTGAGACATGGAGCCCTGTGACTGAGTGGCATTCAGAAGCATTGTACCTAACCAAACGTTGATTGACAGATTGGGTCCCCTTTGAACCTTCCCTTAGTGTTTCTTGCAGCAATGGATAGAGAATAATCAGTCTTTTTTCCCCTTAAACGTGGAATCTCAGAACTTCTAATTCTCAGAAATTTCCAATGTGTGGCAGTGTACATTCTCAATCATCTTTCTTCATTTTTCTTGCCTCTTCTCAAGTTAATTAATCCATTATCTCTTAAGCTGTGTATCTACCTTCAGTTTGTCCTCCACACCTGAGTCTAACCTGTATGGTTCTGATTTCTAATCTTTTCAAAGCATGACTTGCTATTAGCACCCGGAATACGTGGCCCCATGGTCCTCTGCAGAAGACAAAATGTAGTAGGCACTAAGCCTTCTACAAACAAATACCAAAATCTAGTAAGTGAGAAATAATGTGGTCAAGCCTCCTGGAAGTTTATGGAAATCAGAGACTCCCAACCCTAGAAAATGTTTTGGTAAAAATTTTAAGATTATTTTCAGGTTAAGGCTTTTATGATGTTTCCAGATGTGAAATATAATGGGCATTTTCATGAAACACACACACACACACACACACACACACACACATTCCCCTCATGAATACCTTTCCTGATGTCAATTCTTAGGACAAATGTGGATAAAATCAATATCTTGAGACACAACTACTATAAAAAGTGACAGGCATTACTTTTAAATCTTTTGTTCCTTAGGAAAAAGATAAATTAATAAATGTTCATATTCATAATCTACCAGTATGTGAGAGAGCCTAAAGATATATGTATGTTTATAATTTATATGCGTGTTCATGTTTATGATCTGTATATAAGTTTGTGATTCTCTATAAATGACAAAAAAATTCCTTAAATTTTCCTCAATGTCTGTACCAATCTTCCTTTTTAGTTAATGACCCATGGTATTTGTCTTGCTCTGACCAATAGGAGAACAGGCTGTATTTTCCAGCTGCTCTGTGGTTGCGTGTACCCTATGACCACATTATGACCAAGTGAATGTTAGCAAGAGTTGCCTGGGATATTTCCAGGAAGTTCCTTAAAGCAGAAGTCTGGTTTTTTCATTGCCGCCTCCTTTCCTAACTGGAGCTTAAAGATTTATCTTAAGCCATGAAATAACTTTGGAGATGGAGCAAGGCAGAAAAATCTTTGATTGAGGCAAGTATCTCCAAGCAACATAAACATGATAGACACTATTCTATCTTGTGCAGACCACTTGGTAATGTAGAGTTTTTCTGTTATTTCTTTTTTTCTATCAAATCCAAATGCTAATCTATCCAAATCTACTTGAAAATACAGTTTATACTTTAAAATGGTAAAATTAATTCTCCCATTAATTCCTTTTATAAAGTATGATAGCCTATGTTTTCATGGTTACAGTTGAATGAAAATAATTTGATAATAAGCATCTTACTTTTCAGCATGTTATGATATCTGCATTGCATGATATAATAAATATAAGACATACATGTTTCAAGACAATCATATCTAAGTTTTTATGGAATTGGAAGGTTCCATTATGAAAGATATTTTGAAAGAATACTGGAATTGACATACATTCTATTTTCAGAATCAAAATTCAAATTATGTGTACACTTTGTAACTTCTTCTTCCTATAAATGATATTGGCCATGTCAATTCTTAAAATATTTGCCTACAACAAGTAGGTAAATGTTTAGGATTCCATTCCAGTGTAGAACAAAGTATGTACGATGACATTTTTAAAAATAAAAAGTGCTATTTTTGCAATGTTAATCCAGTATACCTAAAATGACAGTGGAAGAGAGAGTCCTGTTGAAGTCAGAAGGATGTTTGGATGTGCAGAGAATCAAATAGCCTACCAATGATTCCATCATATTACACATACACACACACACACACACACACACACACACACACACACACACAGAGAAAGAGAGAGAGAGAGAGAGAGAGAGAGAGAGAGATCCTACAAATTACTGATTAAGAGATTGTCTTTAGGACATTTGATTTTTAAGGAAAAGTTACTACCCCTGTCCAAATCTTAATACTTTCAGGTTTAAACTACTCCTGCTTTCCTTCTCCATTGACTCTCCTTTAATCTCTCAAGTTAAACTCTGTGAGTAACTTTTCCTAAAAAATCAAAATCAAATGTCCTAAAGACAATCTCTTAATCAGTAATTTGTAGGATTTCTCTCTCTCTCTCTCTCTCTCTCTCTCTCTTTCTGTGTGTGTGTGTGTGTGTGTGTGTGTGTGTGTGTGTGTATGTGTGTATGTGTAATATGATGGAAGGCTATTGATCATTGGTAGGCTATTTGAATCTCTGCACATCCAAACTCCTTCTGACTTCAATAGGACTCTCTCTTCCACTGTCATTTTTCTCACTGACTCCACTCAAACATTCTTATTCCTACCTCTTCATTTTGTTCATGGAGGATGAGGGTTGGATATCTCCAGGAAAGAAAAGTGAAGGGGCATATATATGTGTCACAAAATAGACTGTTAATGCATATTCATGGAGTGATTGAATGTGTTAGTTAATTATGAAAGTAGTTGATGACAAATATACTATTGCTGCTCATGCCCAAACTACTTTGAGGCGTAACAAAGAGACTAGATATAATGAGTGTATTTTCAGACACCTAGTTCAATATAGAGAATTGAAAATACTGTTCTTTCCCTGTATCCATTGAAAACACATTTCTCCAATTTAAGTATGAGTCAGATTAGTTGACAAAATCTATTCAATTATACATTGCTCCCAGTCAGTATTAGTGCCTTTCTTATAATCATAAGGGGCGATTGATGATCACTTAGTATTCTAGATAGTCCTACATCTACCTGGTAAAGAGAAACAAACAAAAAGATCTCTGGAACAATGGTCCTCAAAGTTTGGTCTGCGAAAACTTGAGCTTCGACAAGATAAGAATTATTTTAATAATCATCATCATAATATTAAAATTAAACTTTTGTTTCTTTTTAATTTACTGTATACATTTATGTTCTACCCAAATTACATAGCTTGAGATACCACAACAAACTAATACAGAAACAGATATGAGACTTAAGCTGTGTTTCAGTAAACTGGATATAACATACATTTACAAGAATATAAAATAATGCCATTTTTTAAAAAACAAATCTGCTTCCAAAAATGATGCCATTTTTAAATAAAAGATTATGAGTTTCTTTTTGTTATTTTAAGCCAAATATATAAAGAATACTTATAAAATTGTTACTTCTAATTTCAAATATAAATAGTGTATTCTGATAAATTTAACCCTATTATAAAATACATCTGTGTGGCTCAATGAATTTTTAAGACTGCAAAGTATAAATAAAATTAAGTTTGAAAAGAGTGGCTCAGGAATTTAGATTAAAGATTTAAAATAAAACTTATATATTTATCTGATGCCAGAATAATTTAGCAGCATATTTATGTTTCTACAGAGAAAATAGGGATAACAGAAAACTAAAAAAAAAGTAAATGACAAATAATGCAATTTTTACCCAGGATTAAAAAAAACATGAAAAGTATGGAAAAGAAAAATATATTCGGTCTAGGATGTGACCTTTATAATAGTGTATAAATTTGCATATATGCAGTTGACTCTTGAACAATGATGGAGTTAAAGATATCCACTCCCTGAATAGTTGAAAATCCAGGTATAACATTTGACTTTTCCAAAACTTAACTAATAGTAGCATACTGTTGACTGGAATTCTTACAGATAACAAACACAGTTAACTAACATACGTTGTGTATGTTACATATACTATATGCTGTATTCTTAACATAAAGCAAACTAGAGAAAATGTCATGAAAAATCATAAGGAACATATATTTACTATTTATTAAATGCATCATCATAAAGGCCTTCAACATGGTCATCTTTATTTTAAGAAAACTGAAGAGGAAGAGAAAGATGAGAGGTTGGTCTTGCTGTGTCAAGGTTGGCAGAAGTGGAAGAAAATTCATGCATAAGTGGACCCATGCAGTTTAAACCTGTGTTGTTCAAGGATCAACTGTGTTTGTGTGTGTGTGTGTGTATATATATATATATATTATATATGTGTGTGTGTGTGTGTGTGTGTGTGTGTGTGTGTGTGTGTGTGTGTGTAATGAACATTTGGGCTCTATTTATAACATATTATTATATATATATTATATAATATGCATAATATATATTATTGTTCATGTGTTTTAGAAGACAGGAACAAGAATTATGCATAATCTATACTAGCAAAATGCTTGAAAACATCCCAGTATCCATGAGCATTAAAATAAGGCAGAGAACCTATGATCTGTGATGAATTCACACAATGGGAGAGTGTTCAACTGTAAAAATAAATAAGCACCACTTACATGCACAGGAGCCTTTTAGAACTTTATGTCAAAAACGAAGCAAGTTACATGACATTTCACACCTCATGATGTCACTTCATAAAATGCAAAACAGTTGTACTCTTTAGGAATAACTCCTTAGGTGATAGGATAGAGAGATAGAAGAGAATACATACATTGAAAGTTAAATAGCCACAGACTCCCTGCACTGTGCCAAACTGCAATGCCTGGCCATCTTGAACTTTGCCTCCCCTGGCTCACCCCCAGTCATGGCAGGATCAGAGATCAGCTGGAGCCCCAAGACCAGGCAGAGGCCTGCATTGCCCCACTCACCTCCATCCAGCTCTACCCAGTCTCCAACTTGGAATCTAAGGTAATAGCATAAAATTAGAGAGACAGAAGCCCCTCCCCCATGCTAGATCTGACACAGGTTAGATCTGAGTGGCAGACTGGACAGGCAGCAGGAGAACTGAGCCCAGATCTGATACACTCTCCTCCACAGCAGGTCTGGGGCAACAGAACCTAGCTGTGAGCAACCCTACCAGCCTGTCATGAGAGCTAGAGAACAGAGCTGAAAGGACATTGGACTTCGAGGACCAATTTTGTAGCATGCTTGATTCCCTTGTTTTGATTTTCTTCAATTTTTATTCTTTGCTTTTCTTTAACTCATCTTTTTTTCTCTTTTCTCTTTCTTCTTACTGTTACTGATAATGTTTTCATACCTGATTTATTTCTGTTAGTTTACTGATTTTTTTTAGACTTTATGGTTGTGTAGAGGAGTAACACATCAATAAGAAGGTTGGTTAGCTTGTGTGTCTGTATGATTGTATGTTTTAATTTCTTTTTTTAACTCTTATCTGTTTTGTGTCTCTTTTCACTTGTTAGTCAGTACATTTATCTGTTTTCCCTCTTACTCTTCTCTCTCTCCACCTTCCTCTTCCCCCCCATTCCATTCTTTTCCTTTTTCATATCACATTTAGCTTTCAGGGAGCAAACCTATACACAGTGCATGGACAGATTGCGAGGCAGTGGGAAGCGGGTTCCAGGGTATCCATACACCTGTTGGTGGATAATGGGATCTGCTGAAGGATTTTGAATCACAGCTTCCCCCTCAATTAAATCTCAAAACTGCAAAAACTATAGTCCTCAACCTACAGTTCAGCTTCAGAATTGAAAAAAGTCAGAGGATTCACATAAGGAAGAATAGAAAATTGAGCAAACAGAAGAAAAGGAACCCCACCACCCTTAAACAACAGAATTAAAGAAGATAGGGAAAAAAGGAAAAAGTGAGGAGAAAAATCTACACAAATGAAGAAAAACCAAAAGAAGAATACAGGTCTCAGAATGCAGACCCGTGGGAGGTCAGACACTGAAAAAATAGACTTTGGAATGCAAACAATGAAGAGCCCCCAGAATGATTGGTCACATATTACAAACCCAGACATCAAGACATTAATAGAGAGAATAAAAAGAATTGAGGAGAGACAAGAAGAAAATAGGAAGGAGTTGATAACTGAGATAACAGCAGTAAAGAATACTGAAATTGAAATAAAGAACAAACTAATAACCATGGAAAACAGAATTAGCCATGGAGAAGAAAAAAATCTCAGTACTTGAGGACCAAATATAGAACTAACCCAAACTGTCCAAAACATAGAAAAAAAGTTTAAAATACAGAGAAAAACCTTCAAGGCATGAATGATTACCTCAAGAGAGTGAATTTAAGAGTAATTGGAATTCCTGAGACAGAAAGAGAGACAGAAACCACCCTGGAACAAACATTCCATAAAATTCTTCAAGAAAACCTCCCTCATCTAATCAGTGATGTGACCATTCAAACACAAGAAATTCAGAGAACCCCTACAAGACAACAAATGAGAAGACCAACTCCCAGGCACATAATAATTCACCTAAATAAAGTGGGTATAAATGAAAAAATCCAAAGTCAGCAAGAGAAAAGTTCAGACTACCTACCAGGGAAGACCAATTAGAATAGCAGTAGATTTATATACAGAAACACTTCAGGCTAGGAGAGCTTGGAGCCCAATCTTCAAAGTTCTCAAATATAAACAATTTCAACCAAGAATAACCTACCCAACCAAGCTAAGCTTCATCAGTGAGGGAGAATTAAAATCTTTCCTAGACATCCAATCCCTAAGAACTTATGGTGCCTTCAGACCACCTCTACAAGAAACAATTAGAAAGTATTAAACACAGAAGAAAAGGAAAAAAGAATAACAATGTTCTTCACATGAGTATAGGAAAAAGATGGAAAACACACATGAATCAACCCAAAAACCAAAAGAAAAGCAACAAACAAACAGGAACAACAATAACTCTATAAGAACCTCATGACAGGGATAAACCCTCACATTTCAATAGTTAGCCTTAATGTGAATGGACTAAACACACCACTGAAAAGACATAGAATGGCAAAATGGATAAAATACCATGAGGCAACAATATATTGTCTCCAAGAGACTCATCTCACCGGAAAGGACACTCACAGAATCAAAGTAAGAGGATAGGAAGCAAATTTTCAAGTGAACAGAACACAAAAGAAGCCAGGAGTTGCATTCTTAATTTCAGACAAAAAAAACCTTTAAATTATCAAAAATTTAAAAGGTACAGAAGGTTACTACATAATGATAAAAAGTTCAATCCATCACAAGAAATATCCATCCTAAACACATATGCACCCAACATAGGTGCACCAGCATTCATAAAGCAGCTTTTAAGCAAATTCAAAAAAGATATTGACTTTAACACTATGATAACTGGGAACTTTAATACACCACTCACAACCCTAGAGAGATATCAGGACAAAAAATCAGCAAGGAGATCCGGAATCTCAATCTGACTCTTGACCAAATGGCCTTAATTGATACCTACAGAACACTCCATCCAACAACCACAGAATATACAGTTTACTCATCACCACATGGAATGTACTGTAAGATCGACCACATCTTTGGCCATAAATCAAGCATAAACAAATTTTAAAAGATTGAAATTTTGCACTGCACATTCTCAGACCACAGTGGAATAAAAATAAATATCAACAGCAACAAGGTTCCCACAAACCCCACAAAGACATGGACACTAAACAGCATGATGCTAAGCGACCCCTGGGTCAACACGGAAATCAAAGCAGAGATTAAAAGATACCTGGAAGCAAATGAAAATGAACAAACATCTTACTAAAATCTCAGGGATGCCATGAAAGTAGTATTAAGAGGGAAGTTCATATCTCTACAAACGCACATAAAGAAAATAGAAGGATCACAAGTTAACAGCCTAACAAGTCACCTAAGGAAGCTGGAAAAGCAAGACCATCAAAACCCTAACTTCAGCAGAAGAATCCAGATCACCAAAATAAAGGCCCAAATCCAAGACATACAAGACAAAAAGATAATACAAAAAATCAACAAAATAAAAAGTTGATTCTTTGAAAGGATAAACAAGATTGATGGTCTCCTAGCTAGACTGACCAAGAAAAAACCCAAATAAACACAATCATAAACACAAAAGTTGAAGTCTTATCTGACCCTGAAGAAATAAAAAAGATTATCAGAGACCACTATGTACACTTGTATGGAAACAAACTTGAAACCCTAAAGGAAATGGAAGACTTTCTGACATCACACAACCTCCCCGGGTTGAAACAAGAAGAAATAGAGACCCTAGATAAACCAATAACAATTCAGAAAGTTGATCATGTCATAAGTAAACCACCTACAAAAAAAAAAAACCCTGGACCAGATGGCTTTCCAGCAGAATTCTGCAAGACATACAAGGAGGAAGTGATACCAATCCTATTGAAAGTATTCCAGGTGATTGAGAAAGAGGGAACTCTCCCCAAATCATTTTATGAAGCTAACATCACATTGACACCCAAGCCAGGCAAAGACCTAACAAAGAAAGAGAACTATAGACTAATATCTTTGATAAACATAGATGCTAAAATTCTCAACAAGATCCTTTGCAAACTGTAATTAATAACACATCTCAAAAGTCATCCATCATGACCAAGTAGGTTTCATTTCCCAGATTCAATGCTGGTTCAACATTTGTAAGACCATAAACATAATTAAATACATCAACAAACATACAAACAAAAACTACATGATTATATCATTAGATGCAGAAAAAGCTTTTGATAAAATTCAGCACCCCTTCTTAATAAAAACCCTCAAACATCTAGGCATATGTCAAGCATGCCTCAAAATATTGAGTCATCTATGAGAAACCCACAGCCAGCATACTCCTAAACACACAAAAATTAGAAATATTTCCCCTGAAAACTAGAATAAGAAAAGGCTGCCCGCTCTCACACCTCCTATTCAATATAGTTTTGGAAGTCCTAGCAAGAGAAATCAGACAAAAGAAGGAGATTGGGGTATCCAAATAGGAAAAGCGGATGTCAAATTATCTCTCTTTGCAGATGACATGATTGTATATCTTGAAAACCCAAGAGAATCTGTCCAAAACCTCCTTGCACTGATAAAGGACTTTGGCAAAATCTCAGGGTATAAAATAAAAGTGCAGAAGACAGTTGCATTCCTATTTACCAACAATAAATAGACAATCACATTTCTATACACCAATAATAAACAAACAGAAACCCAAATAAAAAGCACAATTCATTCACAATAGCCATAAAAAAAATACCTTGGCATTTTACAAGCCAGAGATGTGAAAGACCTTTACAATGAAACTACAAAACACTACTCAAAGAAATCAAAGATGACACAAATAAGTGGAAAAATATCCCATGTTCATGAATTGGAAGAATCAACATTGTTAAGATGTCCATTCTACTTAAGGCAATCTACAGGTTTAACACAATACCCTTCAAATTACCAGCAACACTCTTCTGAGATCTAGAAAAAACAATACAGGAGTTCATATGGAAAAACAAATGACAAAGAATAGCCAAAAAGTCCTCAGAAAAAAAGAAAAAGCAGGAGCTATCACACTTCCAGACTTTAAGCTTTATTATAAAGCTACAGTAATCAAAACAGCCTGGTATTGGTACAAGAACAGGCATATAGACCAATGGAAGCAAAACCTCAATTTCTCAACCAAGTCGTCTTCTACAAAACCTCCACCACCAACCACTGTGGAGAGGAAAACCTATTCAGTGAATGGTGCTGGGAAAACTGGCTGACCACATCCAGAAGATTGAAAAAGGACCCCTACCTAACCCCATACACAAAAATCAACTCTAAATGGATCAGAGACCTAAACATAAAACCTCAAACTATATGAACCTTAGAAAATGCAGGAGACACCCTTATGGAAGTTCGAACTGGCAATCAACTCCTAAGCAAAACCCGAAATGCACAGGCCATAAGAGATAAGATAGACAAGTGGCATCTCATTAAACTGACAAGCTTCTGCAAAGCCAAAGAAACCATCAAGAGAGCAGGGAGTCAGCCCACAGACAGAGAAAAAGTATTTGCCAACTCCATGTCTGACAAAGGCCTAACATCAACTATCTACAAGGAACTCAAACATGCTGAAAAGAAAAAAACAAACAGCCCCATTATAAAGTGGACAAAAGATATGAACAGACACTTCACAAAAGAAGTCATAGGAGTAGTCAGCAGATACATGAAAAAATGTTCAGCCTTACTAGTCATCAAGGAGATGCAAATTAAAACTACACCAAGATGCCATCTAACTCCAGTCAGAATGACTATCATCAATAACTCAAAAAATAACAGATGCTGGAGAGGATGTGGCGAAAAGGGAACACTTCTACACTGTTGGTGAGAGTGTAAACTATTACAGCCTCTGTGGAAATCAGTGTGGTGATTCCTAAGTGTTCTAAAAATCAGCCTTCCATATGACTCTGCAATCCTTCTACTGGGAATATACCCGGAAGAACTCAAATCGCTCTATAAATAAGATACCTGCACAAGTATGTTTATTGCAGCATTGTTCACAATAGAACATGGAACCAAATGTGCTGCCCATTAAAAGAGGAAAGGATAAAAAAAAATTGGTACATATACACAATGAAATATTATGCAGCCATAAAGAAGAACAAAATCATGAACTTTGCAGCAACCTGGATGGCATTAGAGTTTATAATACGGAGTGATCTTTCACAGAAACAAAGATCTGAATATTACATGTTCTTACTCATAAGTGGACCTTGAACAACTGCCGTAATACTGTAATATTGGATTGACTGTAGTGGAAAACTGCGGGGAGGGGGGCAGCCAGGTGGGATTAACTGTAGTCGATATCTGCCTGGGGAAAGCGGGGGCACACCTCATCAACAAGGGTACCTGCACAATGAATATCTGTATACCTAGAATGAATTGTGCCCCACAATTTTAAAACAAAAAGTAAAAAAAGAAAGCTAAATAAATGGATAGATAAAGTAGATGATAGATTGTATAAGTAGATAAGCTAGATGGTAGGTAGGTAGGTGGATAGATTAAAAGATAGATACTAGATAAAATGGTAATCAGAATTATTTAGAGAAATAAAATCTATAAGATAAATATAAACATGTATATTATAAGGTATTTGTTCACATGATTTGGAGACTGAGAAGTTTCATAATCTCAGATCTGCATGCTGGAGACCCAGGAAAGTCGATGGTGTAGCCCAAAGGCCTGAGATCTGAAGAGTCGATGCTGTAGATTGCAGGCCAAGTCTGACAACCTGAGAACAAGGAGCACCAGGTTGATTTTCCAGGTTAAGAACTGAGGCTGAGCTAATTCAACCTTCCACCACCTTTTTATTCTTTTCAGTGCCTCCACAGACTGGATGATGTCCACCCGTTTAAGCAAGGACCATTCACCTAACTCACTCTACAAATTCAAATACTAATACCTTTATACCTTTTGGTAAACACCCAGAAATAATGTTTAACCAAATATCTGGAGACCACAACCGAAGTTGACACATAAAATTAAACTTCACAATCACTACGAAAACAAGTCTTTAGTAGTGGGTCATTCACTCCAAAATGCATCTTAGTCTCAGAAATGCTAAAGTATGGGGCACAGTGTCTCTCTGAAGTGCAGTCAATCTGGTATAGGAATCTAGGAGGGCTTTATGCATAGCCTCCCAGCATGATGAAAATAGGTGTTTTTCAGGAAATTCTCTCTTTCTGTCCACATGTCATTTCCAGCAGGTTAGTGCAAACTCTTTGCACCTTAAGCTTAGCGTATGAGAAGGCAAGAGCAAAGGCTGAAAAGAATTCTCAGACGTAGATTTGCAACTGCCAAAGTGTCTTTCTAGGAGTCAATGGGTTAATACTATGGGTTGTTGAAAGTTCCAAGTGATCCTAAGTTTAAGCAGAGAAATCATAAACCACCAATGAATGAGAAAAACAATGATGAGTTCTGGACTATCTTTAACTAACCACACATATTATGGAATCTCATTCAATGATTTAAAAAAGCAAAATAATTCATCTGTGGAAAATTTGGCAAGGCATATTAAAATGCCTATGCCTGACTTACAAAAATAAACTCTAATATGTATATATGTATGTGTGTACATATATGTATATAAGTGCACAAATGGGAAATGAAAACATTTTAATAGTGATTACCTCTGGGAAGGCAGAGGTGGATATAAGGTCACTTACCATTCTACTCTGTATTCTATTTTACTTGGAACTTGAGTTTGGAATTCAGAGAGTGTGGATTAAATGATTACTTGTAAAGTGTTTAACCAAAAATTTTCTATATATTCCTGAATATCTCACGGATGTGGCCAGATCCTAAATATCAATTTCCAGTGCTGTCATTATTGGATGTAAAATGTTTTCATTTGAGGGGAAAAGAAAGAAGCTGTCAAGTTAGCTCCTTCTGCAGTCTGGTAGGCGATGAGAAACCAGCATCCAAATCTGTATCCTTTGGACATAGTTCAGCTGTATGCCATAGAAACTGAACTAAATCTAGGGAGGAGAGTGGGTGAGGAACAACACCCCAAAATGGCTACATTTTCCACACATGCAAAAGAATGTTGAACTGATCAATCCCTTGATGCTCACCAAGGTGTTAGTTAAACCTACAAGAGACAGAATTTCAACTTGTATTTCCAAATGTCTGTTTTGTGTTGTGAAAATGTTCTTCATCTGTTATGAATGTTAAACCATTCTGAATGTATCTGGGAAACCAAATTAAAATATTACTTGTAAACTTGAAATCCGAATAAAGGGAGAAGTACCCATCCCATAGTCTGTTTGACTTGTGGACTCTCTTATCGGCTCCAAGGAAACTTTCCCAGTATTAGAGTTCCCCAGATTGCCTGTATCTCTCAAGAAAATGCTGACCATCACTACTAGGTTTTAATTCTCCAAAGCTCCTTTCTTAAGGTCTTACCATGTATTCCAAAATGTTATACTGACAATAGGTACAATGTTAACTAGATAGCAGTTAGAAATTCTGAAGGCTAGGGTGTGTGTATACTCTGCTAGTTAATCATTGTTTCATTGTTTAGATTTATGTCTGCTCAGGGCACAGGATGCCTTTATAAAACATTCACATGCAGGTTCATGAAATTGTAGGGATCTCCTTCAAAGGGTGTTTTATGATCATTAAGTGAGGATAAGATCAACGTTAGAGGAAAACATATGCTTAAATTACACCCCAGGACTCATATCACTATATTAATAAACCTCATTTTGGTACCTGGTACTTAGCTAGCAAGTTATTAATGTCCCTAATTTAATTAATATGGGAGGAGGAGGGGGAAACAAGGGGTCATGCTGATTTTGGTAACATTTTAGTTCTATAGGAATTATATATTCAAAAGATAGAATATATGCAGTTATATGTTGCTTAACAATAGGTATATGTTCTTAAAAATATCTCCTTAGATAATTTCATTGCTATGTGATTGCCATAGAGTGTACTTAGATGGTACAGCCTACTGCACACTACATTGTATGGTCTATCCTATTGCTCCTAGGTTACAGAACTGTACATCATGTTCCTGAACTGAATACTGTAGGCAATTATAGCACAATGGTAAGTATGCACATATGCAAACATATCTAAACATAGAAAGGTAAGGTACAAACATGATATAAAAGATAAAAAAGTATACCTGTAGGGGGCATTTATGAATGGAGATTGTAAGAACTAGAAATTGCTCTGGTGATTCAGTGAGTGAATAATGAGTGGATGTAAAGGCCTAGAACACTGTTGGACACTTTATAAATACTGGACACTGACTGCACTTAATTTATTTAAAAAATTTATTTATTTAATAATAAATTAATCTTAGCTGATTGTAATTGTTTTACTTTATAAATATTTTGATTTTTTAACTTCGTAATTCTTTTGTAGTAATACATAGCATGAAACAAACATTGTACAATTATACAAAATTATTTTCTTTCTTTGTATCTATATTGTATCTATCTATCTACCTGCTTAAATTTTTTTGGCTCAAATTTTTTTGTTAAAAGCTAAGGCACAGGTACACACATTAGACTAAGGCTATACAAGTTCAGGATCATCAATATCACTGTTTTCCTCTTCCACATCTAATCCCACTAGAAGGTCTTCAGGGACAATAGCACTCATGGAACTGTCATCTCTTAAAATAACAGCGCCTTCTTCTGGAATATCTCCTGAAGGACCTGCCTAAGGCTGTTTTACAGTTAACTTTTTAAAAAAAAATTTATAAGTATAGAGTACACTCTAAAATCATGACAAAAAGTATATTGTAGTAAATATTAGACAATAGGGATTTTTCAGTTCCATTATTATCTTATGAAACCATCATATGTGTGGTTCATTGTTGATTGAAGCATCATTAGTATGTGATGCATAACTGTATGTCTATATATAGATACAGATATAAAGATATACACACACATATACACGTGTATATATATTTATGCTTATGTCTATCTATCTACCTATCTCTATTGAGTATAACCCCATCATTTCCTGTTTTCTCCTCAAAAGCTTCTAGACAATTTTATACAAATGAATGTATTATAATAATTACACATTATGTTTAGTCTTTTTACTTTTTTCAAATATCTCATTTACAATCTTACTTGATGTATTTGCTAATTTTTCCTTAGACGGTCATTTGACAATTGTTGAGTCTCATCTCTGAAATGTACAGAAGCAATAATGGCAACATATATTAGGCCAGCGTCATCGTGTCTGAAGATAGCATATTGGGGTGATATGTTAATTGATTCAGAAGAAATTAATGCTAACTTTTAATATTGGAGTTTTTGTCCTCTAATAATTTATCAAAGCCTTTGTTTTCCAAAAATATTTTCCACTGTTTTGTGATATCTCCAAACTAAATTCCCTTAACAACACAAGAAGCTACCACCGTTTCTTATTTTATTATTTTCCCCAGTTCCCCACAGATAAATTCAGATCAGGAAGTAAATATATTTTCTAGTTAGAAAGCACAATGCAATTTGAAATGTAGAAAGGAACAGATTCCAAGACTAAGAAATTAATGCCCACACCCAAAGGCACAAAGTAATTATTTTCCAAAGAGTTTCCCTGCTAATCCATATCCGCCAGATGCATAGTGCTTTAACAAGAGATGCAACCTATGAGGAATATGAAACAATTCCTCTTGTTGCCTATTAAATCCTGCTCTTGATGTATGCCACAAAATACAAAGTTTGATAAAGTCAAAAAAAAAAAAAGCAAAGTCATTTGCACTTAACTATTTTCTAATTCAGCCATGCATTGCTTCACCTATCTGCTATGGTTTTGTCTGTTCATATTCAGGTTAATGGCAAAGCTCGGAATTACTTCTTGGAGTCAGAAAGTGAGAAATTGCACCAACTTAAATGTAGTTGAAAAGCAGATAACATACCTGAGCAGGGAAAATTATATCCTCCTGTCATTTTTTCTTATGCTCGGCTTTAACTGGTATGTGTAGTTTATATTTCCAGGTCCCCAACTGCTATGGTAGTTTCCTAATGCCTTTGGTTTCTGTTTCCTTATGGGAAATTGGTGCATCCAATTTACTTTTTGCTGGTACACCATATCCAGCAAGTATAGTGATCCTGGTTTTTAACTTCTCAAGGTGATTGCTGGAGGCACACAATTGCTCAGGAAATTATTTCCTCCCTGTGGACAGGGAGTATATTCAAAGACCGCCTGGTGTAATTTAGCAAGAGGCTAGATCCCTTGCCTCAAATAACACAAACTCATTACAACCCTCATTCCTGAGATTCCCACGGAATTAGGTTGAAATGCTCTGACATCTCCTTTTACCATTTTTCACCTAACACCTCCTTCCAAGTTTCTCCTGAGACCATTTATTTAGTAAATCGCATGCATGACAAAGCCTATCTTAAATTCTGCTTCTAGAAGACCTAGTATTTTCACACTGTGATGATTTCCCTAAGCTTCCTAAAGCTTTTCTCAGAATCACCTTGAACATTCTACCTTTCTCAGTGTTCTTCCTGCAGCTTTGTGATATCAGTGAAGGAAGTCATAAAACCCAGGAGAAAAGCTCAGCTGGTTTTGCTCCTGCTGCTACACATTGTCTGGTACTATCACCTTCACTGAGCACATTACAGCTAGGGAAACCACTAAATTAGCTCTGCAGTAGCAAAATCAACAATGATGCTGGGATGACTCATGCCCACCTATGCTCTCCTGATATTTTTCTTATTCTGCACCTGCCAAGGGAAAGGGGAAAAACACCTTGCCCAGTCACTACCTCCCACTCTGGTATGTTGGCTTAAACATATCCTTGCTATTGGTAGGTGTCCAGGTTTCTGCATTGCATATACTTGGGAGCTAGTCAACAGGCCAGTTGGGACCAATGACTATCTGGACATGTCTTGTATTTTCTCTTCTATCTGAACAATGCAAATTCTTTTCAAGAGTTTCTTGCTTTCTGATACAAATTCATTGCAATTGGGTCTCTACATTAGCTAGAGATTTCTAAAGATAGGAAAATCCCTGTAGCTAACTCAAATATAATAGGGCTTTGCCTAAGAACCACTGGGCTTTAAGTGCCATCTCCAGGAGAAAACAAGAGTGAAGAACAATATGGTACAAGTGGGATTTTTTTGGGCACATGGCTGCCATTGCTGTAGTCAGTTGTAGATATGATGTTGCAATTATATGGCAAAGGCATGGCCCCAACCATTTTTTCTCTAATGTGAGTGATTGGGAGAAGGAAGCAGGCAGATGATGCTCCACCTTTTCTTTACACATGCCCAGAATGGATAAAATCCAGGATCACAGTCAGGCTGGCAATATTGTTCTGCCCTTGGATGACAAATAGAAAACACACATGCACAAATCCTCACGCACACTCCTTCTTCAAGATGTCATTTGATCAGGCATTCATAAATATAGACATGAAAAGAAAGTATATGAAACTGTTTTATAAAGAAATATATATCTTAGGAAAGTGCAATAGAACAAAAAAGGGAAATGTTAGGGAAGAAAGGATACCTGTTCCAAATTCATAAACAATACATGATATCACATCATAGGTGTTACTAAACCAGGATCTGTCACTTATATGTCTACACAAATGTTTCAAGATAAAAATAAATTCTTGACACAAAATGCACACAAATATTCCTGATATTGAGTCCAAAAAATTATATTAATAGTTCTCATGGAGACACTGCGTAAATGCAGTGAATAATGTCTTAAACAGAAAGCTGCCACCCATGATCTGGTTTACTGAAACCTGTTTCTCATAATGTATCACAAATAATCTGATGTTACAAGTATAAAACATGATTAATTAATGAAATGATTCAGAAGTCAAACGATGCCATGCTATGCTTCTCTACAGAAAGTCTTCTCAGGTTGAGTTTTATAAGCAGTCTGAAACAGAAAGCATCTAAATACACACACACACACACACACACACACACACACACACCTGAAAATGTGAAATTGTGCTTCTGGGGAAACATAGGCAGATATCCCTGGTTGGGAAACAATGGTTTTGAAAACTAAACAAATTCTGCATCTCCAGAACTAACTTTAAATTTTTGATGAGCAAAGTATATAAATGCACATGAAATCTCTATCTTTGGAAACACTTAAATCACAAGTGGTTTATATTGTAACCACTCCCTTCTCCAGAAGAAATTAAGATGTTCATTTATTGATGAAATTTGATTGTTTATTTAAGATAAACAGGCTTACTAGTATTTACCTAAATAACTGAATGATTTCATTTAGTGCACAGGGCTATATCTATTTGCTAGGGAAATGATCCAGAGTTCACATTTTTATTTCTCATATTAGCAGAGGAGTGTTGATGTTAAAATTTTAAGCTTGACACAAGACTCAAGAGTTATAAGCAAAATTATTTCATATATTTGGCAACATAGAAACACACATTTCTGGGATCTGCTATAGCATGTGATAAAATAAGTTATAAAAATAATTAATATATAATATATAATTGAGATATGCTGTAAATACAAAATGCACATAAAATATTAGAATAAGATCAGTGTTGTAGGTAGTTCTAATTAACTCACAAAGTTGATTTCATCATGCCAAAGACCAAAATGTGCTTGCCTATTTCCCCAGATATTTATCCAAGACACATATTTTAATCATTTTATTTTACCAATATGATAAACTAAAAATGTTTTAATGTTCATGATTATTTAGTGTTTTATTTGATTACTAGTGATTGATCATTTATCATATGTTATTTGGCCATTTTTATTTTTATGGATGCTTTATTTTATATTTTTAGATCATTTTATTTTTCCAATTATCTTAATAGTTTTGATTTTCCTACTCATTTGAAGAATTCTGTTTCTAAAAATACTAAAACAGGTCCATTGCTCCTTCTATGTGTTAAATGATCAAAGATAAAAGATGGCTATTTATATCTTCTAGATTTCTACATGATCAATAAAGTCTCTGGTATCATGGATTCTGAAATCTTGCATCATGATTGTCTTGGTATTGCGTAGAGCTTATGAAGGTCATTCCATTTCCAACTCTGGAAATATCATCTCTCCTTTTTTCTAATATTTGTTGTTGATTTAAAGTTTTAGGACATTTTAGATCTTATTTGTGTGGGTAAGGAGTATATCTTCACCACTCAATAGGTAACCAAATATCCAAACACCATTTACATAAATGATTCACTGACTTGAGATAATCTTCTAATGTGAGATCAATGTCCTATATTTATGGATCTGCCTCAAAATCTTGAATGTTGTTCTATAAAGCTATACTTTTCTCTGTTCCCAGTATCCACTATTTCTAATTACAGTAGCAAAGAAGTATCCATTAATATCTGGGGGACCAGAATTTCATCCATATGCTTTTTTTCCAATATATGTTTTTTTAAAATTATCCTTGCATATTTCTCAGTCTCAAAAATTTTGGACTCCGTTTGGTAACTTATGCCAACATTCCCATTCACTTTATTGAACCATATCTAATTTATAGATTTATTTAAAATGGATAGGTATCTTAAGTTTAACATTTCAAAGTCATAAGAAAAAAAAAGTAGCAGTTAGGAATAGCAAATAGCCCTAAAATATTTGGTAATAGTGCACTGTTTACACTTCCAATTTAAGATTCTTTAGACTGTGCTGTTTTCCTGAATTATGTTTATGCCACAGAAGTCATAGGATATTCTGATGATGCATAGTCTCATAAGAGAAGCAGAATTTTGCATGGGCCAGTTTATAGCAAACCTAAATCTGTAAGATTTAGTAACTGATTTTGCAAGGAAAGAACATTATGCATTAATTGACTTCTGGAGGCTTTTCATCTCGGTTTTTTCAGTTGATAACAGCTGGTGCAGCAGGTGGCCTACTAAGATGACTATGAACTGAGGAAAACACTAACTCAAATTCTCCTAAACATAAAAAAAAATAGGAGATGCAGCAGATCCTAGCCGCCACGATGCACAGAGATGATTTACAATTATTATAAAGGCCTGCTGTGATTTAATTCCTCAGTTTTGCTATCAGTATCAGATTCAAAATGAATTAGTATCACTTTCTCTTTAGCACACTCAAACTAAAGAAAATTAAACTTAATGGAAACGTATATGTGGAAAGCATGGAAATAATTTTAAATGCATATGGCAGGGAACTGGTTCTCTGCATGTGTTTTTCAATGTGATGCAGTTTTATTCTCACTTGAAACAAATAAGTAATGGACAAATAATTAAATAAAATTAGCACATTTATGCTATAGTTTGGTATTTCGCTAAAGCAAACTTTCATCAACTTCCAGAAAACTGCTCTATTTGTAACACTTTTGAGAGACAATTGCCTCTGGTTCTCATATTAAACTTATTTCTCTGATATCAGCACACACATATATAGACACACATTTGAGAGAGAGAAAAAGCTAACAATTATATTGGCAGTCATTCAAAATGAATATTTTACTTTCACGTATTAATATTGTCAACTGTTAAGCCCCGTTTTGATAAAGAGTTTGTTAATAAGGCCTTTGTGTTTGCTCTATTTGCCAAATAATATTTTTTTCTAGATGTAAATTTTTTTTAAAAGTCACAAGACGGGAACACAATTTGCAGAAAATTTTACAGAATACTGTGGCAGCATTGAAACACAGTCCACTTTCTAATAACTTCTAAAGTTTCTACAATAATGGAGGGGAATATGTTTTTGGCATTAAGATTGCTGAGGTAAGAGTGATTCAATAGACTGCATAGCTTCTCTGATCTAAAATAGTCTATGATCTCCAAAACAGTTCTCAGCATGCCAAAATATTACCAAATCACGCATACACCTCTCACCCATTTATTTACCACCAGAACAAATTAGTCAAATGTATACTTTCTTTTTCTTTTTTTTTTTTTTTTTTTTGAGTTGGAGTCTCACTCTGTCGCCCAGACTGGAGTGTTCCCGGTCACCGCAGCCTCGACCTGCTGGGCTCCGGCGATCCTTCCGCCTCAGCCTTCCGAGTAACCGGAATTACAGGCGCGCGCTATCACGCCCGGCTGATTTTTGATTTATTGTAGAGATGAGGTCTCGCCTGCCCAGGCGGGTCTCGAACCCGCGGGCTCAGCCAATCCACTCACCTCAGCCTCCCAAAGGTGCAAGATTACAGGCTGAGCCACCAAGCCCGGCTAAATGTATACTTTCTGTGTAAATTCAAATTAAAATGCACAACACAGCCGACAGTAATGAACTGTTTGTTCTGGATTGATTGTTCATATAACCTTTATACTATAGCTTCCCATTTCTGCAAATGTGTCTGTTTCCCTCTCTATTATTCTCATTCTCACTTTGCCTTTTCAATCAAAATCTACATTGCTTCTGGATGCTGAAGTTTTCCAGTCCTTCTTCTTCTTTTTTGGCATCAACTTTCTATCCTATTATCTTCCTTCACCATGTTAGTTATTTGGAATATTTTGCGAAGGTGGATTGAAAAGATAAGACAGACAAATTCGTGAAGATTGTAAACATATATTTTTAAAGACTATAAACAAAGAAGAATTTGTTGTCAAGCAATATAATGGGCATGGGAAATATAAAGCTCCCATGATACTGTATTTATGCAGTTGAAAACTAAGAAATACAAAGCTAGTTCTTTCAGTTGGAAAAACAAAACATTATTATCTCATTGAAAATGTTCAGTGTAAATCTACTTTACTTTTATGCCTATCTGTATTTTATTTTTAAAAAAGATGCTCCTTAAGCTAAGATTATCTCTTTAGTTTTAATTTTCGTTTAGTTAGGCTTTGTTTTTTGGTAAAGAGGATGGAATCTGAATCCCAGGAAAGAAGCTCTATAAATGATGCTTAAGTGCAACTGTATGCAGTTTTAATTGAAGTTTTCATAATCTCTACAATAAGATTACTATTTTACCAAATGTACACTACATATTCCAGTAACTATCAATCACATTGACAACCCCTGTGCAAGTGAAAGAACTTACCAATATAATCTCTCCCTGCAATATTTGTTATATTCTATAGAGGTTCCTATGACATTTATTAGTATCTCTTCCAGGGATATGTTTTTCCAAGTCTTTCATTCTGTCTTTATTTTTTGTTGCTGTTATTTTTGTAATTATAGCTTTGCTCTTAAGTTGCAACATACACTTGTAAGTTGCTTTAGTATTAAAACCATTAGTAACACTCTCTCTCAGTCATTTAAGCTTGGTGAATTTTTTCTAGACATATTTGTCATAATTTTGAACTCTAATAAAACTGGCAATTTATCTGAATAAATGCTCATCAATGATAAATATAGAGTGATTCCTTTTGGCTTAGGTTAACACAATATTTTTTTAAAAACCTACTTTATACTCTCTACCAGGTCATGAGGAATACTTATTGTATATATCTGGCCACTCTCATGATATTTTCCTTCTATTAATCTGGAGAAGAGTCTTGATGATAGTAATCCAGGTGTAAATATTTCTGGCCTCAGCCACCAGCATTCTATTCTACCCTTTCTCCTCTCTCTTCTGCTGCTATCTTTTGTGTCAAGGTTACCAAAATGTTTTAGTATACTGAAGCTTGAGAAAGCACAAATTAACATTAAACACTTTTATAATAAATGTCATATATGTATATTGCATAAAATTAGAAAGCAGAGATAATCAAAACAATAAATGCCATAAAAATCATCTCTAATCTTGTGAGTCAGGGGTAACCACACTTTGCAAGTTGAATCTTCTAGCATTCTCCATAACTTTAAACATGCATGCAAAATTTTATTTACCAAAATGAAATCTACTATATATAACACCTTGAATATTTTTTATTTCCCCCCATTTTTAGGATAAACTATTTTTCACTTCAACATTTATGTGCTTGTGACATCATTTTTAATGACCAATGAGTGTATTTGCTTATTGATACCCTTATATTGTATATATTCAAGATGCTTTCATAACATCTTGATGACCATATTCAATGTTGGGTTATCAATGTGGTAACACTGAGCACCCCCACCGGCCCCCCTTTCTTAGTTTACATAGCTACAAATCAAAGGAAATAGCTGCCTTGGGATGTTCAGAGGAACACACAATTTGACAAATTCCCAGTGGATAAAGCAGAATGAATCTGATTAAAGGAGAAATTAGAGCCTGAGGCGTGATCTGAATTCTGCTTCTAAATGTGAGAAAAATTTCATGTCTCTCTAAAGAACTAAGTTTCTGAAAGATTTAATCTGAGTATATAGCTATACATTTATATCTTTCTATTATTTATCCATCCATGATATCCATTTATCTTTCTATTGTGTGTGTATACACACACACACACACACACACACACACACACACACACACACATATATATATTCTTCATGCATATCTATTTCTATGTGTATTCAGAGTTTTACATATATATTCACATAGATGCATATACACATGTGAGCATATATCTAGTTATATTTCTATGTATATATTTTGTGTAATGTTACTTCAACCCTAAAAGGAGTAGTGGGTGACAATAAGGAAGAATAGTTCCTCAATAGCCAAGTTGATAGTAATGAATACTAATTACCAGTTTATTATGTGGAGGTATTTTTTTATATATAAGGGATTTAATATTTTCAAAATGTCAGTGAGGTGCCATTATATCCCAATTTTCCTTTTTAGAGTCAAGGAGTTGGAGGTTGTATGAAAGGTTAGTATTGTGGCTGGTTAAGACTATGTGAGCTTTTGAGTTAGTTTCTTAGCTGATTTCTAAGTCACTGCTCTCAACCACAATCTGTCACCACCAAAAAAAACAGCTCAGGGCAAGAAGAGATATCATAGAAATTTCCACGTAACTCAATTTACAACTGAACCTCTTCTCATTTTGTGTAGTGATGACTGATTTCTAATCTTGATCCACAGTGGAAATACACTGTGAAGTAGTACTACTTTTGATATGGAAATATTGCATCATTTGGCGAGGTATATTGATATAAATAATATTTACTTTAAATTCCATTGTAACTAGAAGTTATAGTTTGTGAGATGGTGTGCTTTATTTTATTCTCTAGGGCTTTTTTTTTTCAAATTAGACCTAAATTTAAATCTAAATCAGGAGATTCTCTCAAAGAAGGCTGGTATGCTGTCTATGAATCTTGTAACAATTAAATGATATAAATGATATAGCAGTGATAATCACTTCATGAATTACATATTTGAAATCAAATCAGATGAAATAATGTATAAGAAGAAAAAGCGGCCTCCTTTTTCCAGATCCAGTTCAAAAAGCAGTCTTCATCAAGCTCTGAGCCAGCACCTGCAATGAAGCCTCAAATGAAACTTCGACCACCTCCTCCCCCTACCTTTCTGGACTCATGCCCACCCTGGGCTGCCAGGTCCCCTCCATGAGCTAGGACACCTGCAACAGAAAAAGAAAGCTCATCTTCATCAAAACTAGCTTTGAAGCTCTTCTATGGATATGCACTCTTCATTTATTAACGACTTAATCCTTTAATAAAAGCTCACTTTGTTAAGTGGCTCAGTTTTCAAAAACAGCCCACACAGATATTTGCATGAGTCCATTAAAAACTATCAGGCAACATGAGATAGCTAAATATATTGTCCCAGGTTTCTAGGTAAGCCTATGTGACCTATCTCTACCAGGGCGAGGGAAAGATTACAGAGCTCTTTGTGTTGAATTAGGTTTCCTGAAATAGAATTTTTCCTTTTTGAATCCATCTAAAGTTGATCTGTGCTATTGTATAATACATTCTTTATTAACTGAACAGTATTAAGGTTTCCTCTTCTATTCGGTTGAGTATGGAAGACTAGTGAGAATGGATAACTGCAGTAGTCAAAAACATTCTCAAGTATAAATTAAATTAGGTCATTAACATATACTCTCACTGGAAATGGTGGCTCTGGTTTTAGAAAGGCAGTTGCTTTAAAGCACAGTAAAGATAGAGTGTGAAAATCTCATTCACACCACATTTACAATGCCTGTGGGTCTTTTTAAGCTTAAGTGGTGAAACTAATAGCATTGATACTTTAGTGTACTACACTTATTATGTCCAATGGAAAGTTTGTTGCTTATTGTATATCTAGAGAGCGAGAGCGAGAGCGAGAGCGAGAGCGAGAGCGAGAGCGAGAGCGAGAGCGAGAGCGAGAGCGAGAGCGAGAGCAAGAGCGAGAGCGAAAGCAATGAAATGCCAGAGTCATTTTCAAGTTAAAAGGTAATTCACGTTTTATGACCTAGATCTTCTTTCTCTTGGAAAATCCTGAGACAAAGAATAAAACACAAGCTAATATGCAAATAAATAGAAAACAAAAGAGGATAATAAAAACCAAGAGCACTCATAAAATCACTCAAGAAGGAGGTAGGTAAAAGGTGAAAATATCAATGTCAGTGAGTCTGATTTGGCAACAATAGGTAAATTGAGAGCAATTGAATTCCAGACACACAAAATGCACAAGTTTTGAAATCTTTGTTAAAAGCCTAGTTTTTGAATACTTTCTCAAGTTTTGTAGATTGTCTTTTTACTCTATTAATTATTTATTTTGCTGTGCAGAAGGTTTCCTTTAATTAAGTCTCATTTATTTATTTTGCATTTCCTTTTGGGTTCTTAGTCATAAATTATTTGCCTTAGGACCATGTCCAGAAGAGTTTTCTCTATATTTTCTTCTAGAATTTATATGGTTTTGAGTCTTGCATTTAATTAAAGAATTCCAACTAATCAGAAAGAAAAAAAAACCAAATAATCTCATTAAAAAGTGGGCAAATGACATGGACAGACATTTCTCAAAAGGAGATATACAAATGGCCAATGAACATGAAAAAATTTTGAACATTACTAATCATCAGGGATATGCAGACTAAAATCAATATGAGGTACCACCTTACCCCTGTCAGAATTGCCATTATTAAAAGTGAAAAAACAATAGCTGCTTGAGTGAGCATGGTGAAAAGAGAATGCTTGTGCATTGTTGGAAGAATGTAAATTAGTACAACTTCTTTGGAAAACAGTATGGAGTCTTCTCAAATAATAAAAAAAGTAAGCCTATCATTTGATCCAGCAATCTTACTACCATATATCCAAAGGAAAATCAATCAATCAATCAATCAATCAATCAATATATCAAAAAGGCACTTGAGCCGGGCTCGGTGGCTCAGCCTGTAATCCCGTGCTTTGGGAGGCTGAGGTGAGTGGATTGCCTGAGCCCGCGGGTTCGAGACCTGCCTGGGTAACTTGGTGAGACCTCATCTCTACAATAAAAAAAAAAAAATCAGCCGGGCATGGTAGCACATGCCTGTAATTCCACCTACTCGGAAGGCTGAGGCAGAAGGATCGCTGGAGCCCAGCAGGTCGAGGCTGCAGTGGCAACAGAGTGAGACTCCAACTCAAAAAACAACAACAACAACAAAAACAAAAGGATACCTGACATATGTTTGTCACAACACATTCGCAATACCAAAGATATGGAATCAAGTTAAGTGCTCGTCAACTGATGAATGAATAAGGAAATGTGGTGTTTATACAACATGGCATTCAACCATAGAAATGAATGAAAAAATGTGTACTGTAGCAGCTTGGATTAGACTGGAAGCCATCATCCTAGATGGACTATCTCAGGAACAGAAAAACCAAATACTGCATGTACTCAGTTATAAGTTAGGGCTAAATAGAAATAGAAAGAGGAATAATAGACATTGGAGACTCGGAATGGGGTTAAAGGATGAAAAATTGCCTACTGAGTGCCATGTACACTACTCAAAAGATGACTACACTAGAAGTCCAGACTTCACCACTATACAATTCATCCATGTAGCCAAAAACCACTTTTACCCCCAATGCTATTGATATAAAAATATAAATTAAATAAATAAATGAAAAGAAAGAATTTCTACAAATTGATGTAGAAAAAATGGGAGTCCTATCAAGAACTACCAGAAACAGACACACACATTTAAAGACAGATACACACACACACATATAAGGACAACAAATTTCTGAAAAAATTTAAAAATAAAGAAATCACTTAGAAATAGAAGTGCAACGTCAGTTGCTGACCAAAATAGATGAAAAGGGTCCTACTTTACCATCCTTCTTGAAAGGGCTCAAAATGGAAAAAAATATAAGAAAATGACAACTTTTAAGAAAGCGGACAACAGGAAATTAAGAATATTGATTCTTGCAAGATGGAAACAAGTTGAGACCTACTATTGCCCCTGGGAGTGTTTTTAAGACCTGATTCAAAAAGGAGAAGCCAAACTGAGTGCAAAATAATCCCACGTCTCAGGATTCCAAGGCAACCAGGGCTCTTGGGACAGAGTACTGGAAAAGAGATGGCTATATCCAGAGAGAGAATGGAGACCTACAGAGAATCCTCAAGTTTTCAGCTGAGTACCTATCAGTGCATATGTATGAGGAATCTACAAAAGGAATGGGAAATAACCACCTAACAAGTATGGCACCAATCTATAGGGAAGGGCATGAGGCCAGATCATGAATCACCTGAAAAGATGAAAATGAATGTTTCTCAAAGATCACTCAAGAATAAGATAATTCCTATTGTAACCAATCTGACTGGAGATCTCATGAAACATGGGGCATTTTGTAAAGCATACAGAATGATCATGCCCCAAAAAGAGATAATTAGCCCTCACCTGGGAATGTTTCTGGTCCAGTCTAGAAAATATAAGTTAAGATTTAAGTAGGATCTTAAAAGTAAGAACCAAACTGTATCAAAGTAATTTAAATGTATCTCAGAACAGTTGTCAAGAATAATTATTGGAATTCAAACATATCCAGCACCTAACAAGATAAAAATCACAATAAATTAATAATTAATGAGATTTAATAACAATAAATTAATAAAATCCAATTAAAAGATTGCATAAGACATAATCAATATATAAAAATCAATTGTATTTCTATATACTGACTATAGCCATTAAAACAAAAATGGAAAACAGATCCCTTTTTGCCATAAAACCAAATACACAAAATACTTAGGAGTTACTTGAACAAAAGATTTTAAAGACCTATACACAGAAAAACCAAAAAAACCTTGCCAAGAAATATACAGTGTTAAAAGTCAAAAGACTTAAAATTGTTAACATATCAATTATCCTCAAGTGGATCCAGCCATTCAATAAAGTCGCAATCAAATTCACAGCAGGCTTTTTTGGAGGAAATCAACAAGCTAAATTTGAAATACATATGGAAATGCCATGAATCTTGACTGATCACAATACCTTTGAGAAAAAATCAAGTTGGAGAACAAACTTTACATGATTTCAAGTTTTATTTTAAAGGTATCATAATCAAGACAGTGTACTATTGTCAACAGCATAGACAGATAAATGGAGGAAACAGATTACAGTATCCAGAAACAGACACACACATATGACAAATGATTTTTGAAAAAATGTTCAAACACAATTCAGTAGATAAAGGATAATATTTCAAACCCATTCTGCTAGAACAATCAAATATCCATATGCAAATAAACAACTTCATATATACTTTGCACATATAAAAAATTATCCTGAATCATTGGCTTAAATTTAAATTTAGACTTAAAGCCTAAATCCTTAACACTTTTAGAAGAAATATAAGAGAAATAAATGTGACCTAAGCTTAGCACAATGTTTCTTAGATATGATACCAAACTCACACTCCAAAAAAAATGAATAAATACAACTTAAAAATTAAAAATATCGATCTTCATAAGACAGTGTTAAGAAAATGAAAGGATACACCACAGATGGGAAGAAATTGTATACCTGATAAAGAAATTGTAATCAGAAGACAGCGATCTCTCAAAAATGATTACTAGAAAACACAACAGATCATTTAAAGAAAAAGAGAGGCAAAGATTTGAACAGGTATTGTACCCAGGAAGATGTATAGATGGCAAATAAACATGTGAAAATATGCTCAATTTTTTGGTCATTAGGGGAATGCAGTTAATACCAAAATGTGATTTCACTATATACTATTAGAATGAATACAATTTGAAAATCCTCACCATAGCATATTTGGTGAGCATGTGGAACAACTGGTACTTCCATTTATTGCTGGTGAGAATGTTAAACTGTCTAATTTGGAAAACAGTTTGGCAGTGTCTTATAAAAATACACCTACCTTATGATGCAGTCATTACTTCCAGCATTCATACCAGAGAAATCAAAATATTCGTAATTACAAATACTGGCTTACAGATGTCCATAGGCACTTTATGGTAACATCTAATTGAAAACAATCTAAACATTCATTAGGAAGGAAAAGGTATACAAAGGATTATATAATCATACAATGGGATACTATTTGGCGATAGCTATAAATTAATTATTGATATGTGCAAAAACATGGATGAGCCTTAATTATGCTGAGTGTAAAAATGTCAGACTAAAAAAAGAGAAAACAAATCCTGTATGATTACATTTATATAAAATTATAGGAAAGGCATATGAATCTATAGAGACAGAAAACAGATCATTGTTTGCCTGGGGACTGAGGTTAAAGTCTGGTAGACATGGCAGACAAACAACACAAGGAAACATTCAGAGATGATAGATATATTTATATCTTGAATGTAAAGATGCTTTCACATATATATGACTTAGTCACTTTTGTGGACTTTGAATTGTATTTTATGTTAATTATGTCTTAATAAACATTTTAATAAATTAAATAATTGAGTCATGCTAATTTACTCTGAATGTGAAACAAGCTATAAGATAAAATTTACTGTGTTATAGTGTGTGAGATTTTTCCCTATTTCTTTTGTATTTCTTTAATCTCTTTAATTTCTTTTGATTATTCATGTAATTTTGAAATAATAAATCTACTATACTTTTGCTTTGATGAATGTCATATATTGAATGAAAATATAGCATAGAAAAGTGAAACATATTTAAGTTGCACAATTTAAAACCCTAAAAAGAGATAAATGTAGAGATAGGTGATTGACACATAGATGATAAATAGATAAAATAATTTGCAAAGTAAGTTTATTTGTTAATTTTCTATTATGAAAAAATTTTCTATTATGAGAGAATATGACCATTACAACTAAAATAAACATCTAAGAAAGACCTTCAAAACCATTGAACATGGATAGATAATAAATATATAAAATAATATTTAAAGTAAGATTTTTAAAAGTTTTTTATATGAGATATTACTGTTATAATTAACATAAACACATCACAGCAAACAGCTTTAAAACCGTTGGACATGGAAATGAATCAGATATAAACTAAATTTCTGGATGTGTACAATTATGAGCAATGAAATCATCACCTAATAGAGAAATATTGTTTTGAAAAAAATGAGTAAGAGAAATGACAGTTGGAGTACTTTTTGATGTCTTTGACAAATTAGCTTAAGAAGCTGTCCTTCTCTACCAGGAAATATCCAGGTGAGACAAGTTCTTCTTAGGGTTTATTTTGTACAAGTACATGCTCTTGAGGTAGCCGCTAATTTCTATCTCACACTTAAAAGAATGAAGGAAACCTGATTTTAAAAAAACATTTTGGCTTTAATTTATTGAGGCTCTGGGTTCTAAAACTTTGAATTGTATAGATTATGGAAACAGGAGTCATAAATGGATAAGTTGGCACTGAGGTGAATTTTGTGATCTCTTCCAAAAGACAGAAGCATACAAGGGTTTCCGAATGAAACAAGAGGGCACTGGGGAGCAACACACCACCTGATGATATTTTTTGTAACTATGGGGCGGGGGGAGGCACAGGTATGTGACAGGAAAGATGATGGTGCAGATTCAGGATCTGAGTTGAAAATAATATCCCCAAGTTTCATGTAAGAGAAGCAAGCAGTCTTCATATCTTACTTTCCTATGAGCTCCTTTTTCCCTTTCTTCTGTTTCTTGTGAAGTCAGTATTCTTTGCAAGATGACATGGGGACCCATATATTTTAGGGATTTTCCTACCATCCCCTAAAATTTGCCAGAACCAGTAAATGAATTAGGAACTCCTTGCACTGCTAAGCCTTCCCCTGTTCCCTGGTGATCATCATCTGGTAATCTACATATGATTTTCATTTGCGATGCAGATGCCTACTAGTTATGTCAGCCAATCACAAATCTATTATCTCTGTCCCATGCCCACTTATGCT
This sequence comes from Cephalopachus bancanus, assembly GCA_027257055.1. Taxonomy (NCBI): domain Eukaryota; kingdom Metazoa; phylum Chordata; class Mammalia; order Primates; family Tarsiidae; genus Cephalopachus; species Cephalopachus bancanus. The sequence goes on along the minus strand of JAPVLO010000667.1, from coordinate 600,393 downwards.
TACCAAGTGGGCACAATTTTAGCTTTAGGCTTGTTGCAGCTTCAAGAAGTTTGTAAAATGCAGCTAGTACTATGAGCTGGCCATTCACAGCTAGCTCAGTCTAGTGCCATTCTGTGAATCCACATATCAAATTTCTATAATAGTCAGAATAGAGCCACGTGACTATAGCATTAAAAGTCCAATGCTTTCTGCTGTCCTGACTCTCCTATTACCTCTGCCAGTAGCTGTCTCCTCAAAGCATTCTATCAGCACCATTAATTGCACAGTGTTACCTGCTTTATTCTTATCTGTCTTTTCACCAACAACTTTCTCATGCCCAAGTCATTTCAAGCTTATAATCATTTTGATTAAATGTATCCATACCAGGTACAACAGACACAGTTCTGATCTCAA